>QNUK01000394.1:270000-325000 GCA_013621035.1 Clarias magur | reverse complement strand
CCACAATTCCGAAACGCAAGTGGGAGAAAAATCATCGGCCCTGTTGTGGTCATGTGATGCTCGATGTCAAAACAAGAGCGCATACGTGATACATGATACTCGGCACTCGTAAACCAAGACTTGCTCGTTCTTCCAGTGAAAATTTATTAAAAATCTTTGCTCGTCTTGCGGAACACTTGCGTTACTTGCAATCCCCGGTTCCACTGTATATAGTAAAAAGTTTGAACACACCTTCTAATTCAATGCTTTTTATTTAGTGATTTTTTTCTACATTCTAG
This sequence comes from Clarias magur, assembly GCA_013621035.1. NCBI lineage: Eukaryota > Metazoa > Chordata > Actinopteri > Siluriformes > Clariidae > Clarias > Clarias magur. Next base: position 324,722 of record QNUK01000394.1, on the reverse strand, counting down.
AACAATACCAAAGATTTCAAAACTATAAAAATAACACTTCTTTTGATTGTGTAAAGCTGCTGTGCGACAATGTCAATTGTTAAAAGCGCTATATAAATAAAATTGACTTGACTATTGTGTCGAGTGTGTTTGTAAAACCCATCGAGCTCCATGATGAAACTGTCTCTCATGAAGACCTTCCCAGGAAAGCGAGACCAAAACTTACTGCTGCAGAAGAGAAGTTCATTTAGAGTCACCAGCCTCAGAAATCACCAATTAACCTCAAGCAGCACCTCAGATTAGAGCCGTTATGCAGCTTTACAGAGCAGAAGGAGCAGATATAAACATCTCAATATCAACTGTTCAGAGGAGATTATTATGTTTGATATAAACGCCTTCAGTGTTATTTTACAGTGTAGAAAGAAATAAACAGCATATTGTGAGGGTTCACCACCAGAGGGCACCATGTTTAGTTTTGTATTTTTTGTTTGTAGACTCAGTTTCCCAGAAGGCACCTCGGTCAGGTGATGAGGTCTCACCTGAACCGAGGTAGCTAATTAGACATTCTATAAATAGCTGTTTGTTCTGGGAAACTGGGTTGAGCATTATTATTGTCAGTTGGGCTTTCCTTTGGTTTGGTTTGGTTTGGTTTGGTTTGGTTTGGTTATGGTCTGTTTTAGTTAAGTTGGCATTTGTTTTGTGTAGCTGTCTTTGTTAAATGTATTAGTTTGTATTGTAGTCTGTCTGGTTCCCCCTGTGTAAGTACCATGGTTGAATGTTTAGATCTTAGTCTGTTTTACTACTAACATGGTGATACTAACCTGCCTAGTTCTTAGTCTGTGTAGTCTCCTAGTTTGTCTAGTCTCCACGTCTGCTTAGATCTTAGTCTGTTTAGCCACTAACCTGCTAGTTGTTAGTCTGTCCCCTACCTAGTCTGCTGTGTACCCAGTCTGTTTACCTTTAGACCTCTGGCTACTAGTCTGTTAGCAACTAGTCTGATTAGCTAGCATCCAGCTTAGCAGCTAGTGTGCGTGACAGCTAGTGGGCTAGGTCTCCATGTTTAGTCAGTCCTCCTGTCTGTGTTAAATATTAGTCTGTCTATGTCATTTGGTTCATGTTGTTGTGTCGTGCTCCAATCCGTAACATCCTTTGTTTGAGGTTTATGTTTTGTTCTGTTTTGTTCAAATAAAAGGACTTTGTTTCACACCACTCCTCTGCGTCTATGCCCGCCTTACTTCAGCCCAGTGGCTACCAACACATTGCCATTACCAGTTTGTGACACATATAGAGTATGACCATTATTCTGACCATTATTCTGACCAAGGGGGTGTCCAAACTTTTGACTGGTGGTGCACACAGAACTTTGCTCAAAGACTGATAAGGTTTGATGTTTGCAGATGGTGATTTATCTTGAATCGTGCCATGCTGGATCGATGCTGGACAAGCTTTCAGACAGAAACGGTCAGCACTTTTTTTTTTTTCCTTTTTTTTTTTTTTTTCTTTACACGAGTGTTGACACGATTAAAAACATTGTTAGTGTGTGTGTGGTGTGTGTGTGTGTAAAACCTTCGTCCTCATGTTTCAGTGTACTCCGTCGGCTCATGCGGACCTGATCAGTACGCTTACGCTTGGTTCTGGGACGGGGAAAGAAACACCTTCCTTGCTGACGTCTTCACTAGTTACTGGCTACATCACACTGAGACTGTTGGTGTTTACATTATTAATGTCTTACCACTTTCATTTCTAATCTAACGTATCCGATCATTTTTTTTTTTTTTTTTTTTTTTTCCGAATTAGACACCGCTTAATCTTTTTTTTCTGTCTTGTTTAACTTCACTGTAAAGCAAAATCTCAGCTTGACTTCATTTGAGGATCAGTTTTCCTACCTGAAGACGAGCGTGAATGAGGCTGTGAGGAGGCATGTGGGGAAGACTCAGGTGCCGAGTAACTACGGGTACAAGGTGCGTACCAATCACGTCATGACAAAGAAACAGAGATATTCAATTCATTTACAATATGTCTGTCTGTGGTTTGTGTAGGTTTTTTTTTTTTCTTTATATTTATTAATATATTTACTAAAAGTTTATGTATTTATTCATCATTACTCGACATTATTTAGGGCATGCTGAAGTTAATGTTGAGTGAATTTTTTGGAGACTCCGCGTCCTCTGTCAGCGAGACCTGCACGCCCCAACCGCTAAACGTCCGAGTGTCTGATGTAGTACAGAGTACTGAAGTTCCGCTGATAATCAAAAAGAATAAGATTCAAAATGAAGAGGACGCGGAGAAAAGACAGGAACTGCAAAGACAATATGATGATCTTATAAGTGTGAGTAAACCTCTTCTAATCGACTGCTTTATTTACACTCGTTATTTCTGAATAACATGAAAAAACACTCGCACTCACTGGAGGAGCTTCTTCCCGCAGGCGATACGGTCTCTTAATCAGTGCACCCCACAGTACTGATCCATTTTGCACATCCACACGTTTCTGCTCTCACTCTGGACATTCAGGTCATTCGCTCACTAGTCCTCACTGCACACCTGCTCACTCATGGACATTATGCACATTAGACACTTTAACATGTCACTTTACTGCATATTTACTGCACACGCCTGGACATTCCGTTCCTTTATGTTCACTCCATTTCAATATTTTCTATTTTCTATTTGTACAGTTACAAATTTTTCATTCCAATATTTTTTTCCTTATATCTTCCTTTAATGTATATTTGTACCATACATACATTTTATATTTTATTAAATTTTTATTCATTCTTAGTCAAATTTTACTTACTTATATATATTTTTTTCTCAAATTTACTTTTGTTCAAATATTTATTTCCTTTATAGATATTCTTTCTTAATCCTTCTTAGATAAGTAACTTTTTTTTTTTTGTTTTGTTTTTGTTGTTTCTTTCTTGTTCTAAGATCAGGGCAGTCGCCTAAGCATTTCACTGCATATCGTACTGTGTATGATTTGTGTATGTGACAAATAAAATTTGAGTTCGAATTCGAATTTGTCTCCACATCCTGAGTCTTACTTATGAGACTGGCACTGGAGACTCCTTCAATAAATTGATTATCTTCACACACACTTTGGAAAACCATGTGGTTAATTATTACAAACAGGAATTCTCTGCATTCTGGCACTTTACCACAAAATCCTACTACTCGGACAAAATTCTTCACTTGTTCCGTTTGACATCAGTCACTGCTGCTCTGTGTCATGTCCAAACTCCGCCCATTAAATGACAAACTCCACCCACTATCGAAAAACATATTATTACCGCTTCTTTTGTTAAAACACTCATTATATATAAAATGTTATCATTTTCTGCTGAAAGACATTTTTATGCGACCTTCTGTTTATGACGGGGTTTATAGAATCCATTTGTTTACTGTAGAAGAGGAAGACGGTGGATGAAGCGCTGCAGAAGATCGCTGAGCGCACAAACACGTTAGGAGCTCTGACTGAAACACGCGAGGCGTCTCGCACGTACGAGCTGAAAGTCGTGGCCGAACATTTCAGGACAAAAGTCTTCGACTGGGAAAAGGAGCCGGTATGTGTATGTGTGTGTACAGTGTTTGTTGGTTTGTTTATAAGATAATATAATTCAATCCTCAATAGATTCATCTGCAGGATGTGAATGAAACATGGCGTGTACTGGAGTCATGAGCTGCTAAAACTGAGTCAGATCACAGAGCCCAGCCTGGGCCCGAACCAGGAGACATGGACAAACGCACATGATATGTGTGAGAAGATCTCTGTAGAGGATATTTAAGCTTTTGGCCAGATGCCCTGTGTCACGTACCTCTAGTACACTGTAAAAAATAATTCGTAAATTTTACGGTAAAAAAACGGCAGCTGTGGTTGCCAGAATTTTACTGTAAAAAATATGGTAGCAACATTTTCGGTTACACAGGATTACACTGTATATTCTATTGTTTCTTTGCGAACCTGGCCAGGAATCGAACCCAGACCCTGGTGGTACAAAGCGACAGTGCGAACCACTACACTACTGTGCTTGCTGCACAGTTGTTGTTGTTGTTGTTGTTGGACTTCCTCGGTTTCCCCGCGTCCCCCGCACGACTTGCACTCCAACAACGACAACGTGTGTGCAGCAAGCACAGTAGTCTAATGGTTAGCACTGCCGCTTTGTACCACCAGGGTCTGGGTTCGATTCCCGGCCAGGCTTGAAAAAAAAAAAAAAAACAAGAAAGTAAAATGAGTGCAATTCCGTACAACCTAAAAACATTGCTACCATATTTTTCACGGTAAACTTCTGGCAACCACGGCTGCTGTATTTTTACCGTAAAATTTACGCTTTTATTTTTTTACAGTGCAATAACGTATTTTTTTACGGTACAATTCTGGCAACCACAGCTGCCAGTTTTTTTTACCGTAAAATATATGTTTATCAAAAGATCATCATACAGAGACCTGGAGACAGACAGACAGACAGACAGACGACAGGAAACACATTAGCATTGTCAGTTAAACAAAAGGGTTCCAGCTGACACGAGCTGTTTCTGTTTGAATGGACATATGTCTGGACACGGCCTACAGGAAGTGTTAGTGTATAAAGAATCAGGAAGCACAATGACGGCGTCCTTACATGCCGTTTAAACATCAGAAACACAAGTGCCGAATACAAACATGAACATAAAACACGACTATAGCTAGGAGCTATGGCTAAGTCTCAGGCTAATGCAAATGCTAAAAACAACAGCAGCGGTAGCAGAGAACATGACAACATGTACGATCAGATGTAAACCATGTACAAACAGGCTAATTAAACTTAACTCAGAGAATGTGAATACAGTCATGACTGCGGTGAAGTGCATAATGGGAACTGAAGTCCCGGACATAAGAGTCAAAACACAATAGCCAGTGGATACGTATAGGAGGTTCATACTGGAAATATAAGCGCCAAAACAAATAGCAAAACAAGCAAAAAATAATTCGGCATCAACAAACAGCTTATTACTCCATTAACATTAATTATGATGATTCATTCTGAAGTTTATAGTTTGCTCATACAAAGCCCCCCCCCCCTTTCTCTCACGTTCTGTGTGTGTGTGTGTGTGTGTGTGTGTGTGTGTGTGTGTGTGCATGCATGCAGTATGTTGTCACTCGTTCACACTTGCAGGTTTTAGTGAATCTGTGCGAGAGTGCTTTGGATCTAGACAGGTACGTGTGCGTTATTAGTTATTCAGTATTTAATTAAGAGCTGAACGTGTCCACTCACTTCTGATTTCTTTTTTTTATTTCCATCAGCATCACTGAAGCCGTTACTCACGTGAGCCACCAGATCACTTTCTGAAGAAACCACAAGCAACTTCACAATAATCATCTTTATTTTTAATGTTATAAGAACGTCTTTTAAATGATCTTTTTACAAATTAAGAAATAAATCATCACGATGTGTTTGTAATGAAAAAAAAAAATCTTACCTTATTTTCCTTTTTAATGTAAGAAGATAAAAATGAGTTTTATCTTATTTGTGGTACACTTTAGATGGTGGTGCATATTTGAGATAATTAACATGTTATGATTTCAAATGTAACATACTGTATGCTACAGCATATACCGGTTGCAATTTTTCTTTTTTTTTTTTTTTGAGGGTTTGTATAAAAAGGGAAAAATAAATAAATAAATACATATATATACACTAATAATCATAATAATAATAATAATAATATATAAAATAAAAATTTTTAAATAATGAAAAAGATCTTAGTCCTGCTTGTATCTCTCCACTCTTATAGAAGAAAATAAAACATAATCCTATATTCTTATTTAATATTGTAGGCATAAGCCCAGCAAAGAAATCTACACATCCATAACATGCAGTAGTGAGTCGTGAGCACCTGGAATATTTCACTTCACTTCAGGAGACTGAACTCATTTCAATCATCTCTTCTGCAAAATCATCCACTTGACTAGATCCTGGAATAAACCAACATGTACCAAATCAGTTTCTCAAATAAACATCAGAAATAACTGAAACTGAAACTGAAAAAAATATATTTTAGTGGCAGTTGTAAATGTTTTGCTATGCCTCGCTCACTCCAGACCTTTGACATGGTCAACCTTCATGTTTGGATGTTTCATGTTTGAGACTTTACTTGACTTTACTTGTTATGTCTCATGTATTTTACTTTAACTTTGATTGCTGTTTGTATTTATGTTCCTAGGCTTCACTTCTGTTTAGTACCCTTTTACTTTTTTTTTGCTTCTCATCTGTTAGTTTCTCAAGTGTATGCCATAGTTTTCATCTGTGTCCTAGTTTTATGTTCCTATTGGTTGTATTATTGGATGAACTTATTCTCAGGGGTGGCTCAGGAGTGAGGATGTTGGACTTCAACCCCAGTACCACCAAAGCTACCACTGTTGGGCCTGTGAGCAAGGCCCTTAATCTTCACCTGCTATGATGTATAAGGGGATACATGTGAGTTGCCGTGGATAAGGGCATCAACCCAATGCCATAAATGCCAATGGTAGTAATTATCTTGGCTTATGCCCTGCCTCATCCCTTGTTCATAACAACACATATCTGTGTACGTTACAAAATTATTTATTTCATAATTGTTTATCAGTTTTTTTTTTTATTTTACACTATATGGCTGAAAATAAAACCTGCCTTTCACACGGTTTGAAGGTTTGCAAATGCTCCCTGTTTTATCAGACACGGTGCGCTGACATGTGCAGCGAAGTGTCCGTGTGAGCGTTTTAAACAAAGTACCAAAGCAAATGACTTGCTGATGCACAGAAAAACCTTTGTTTACAATTTCCATGTCTTTGGTTTGCTTTGTTCTTTTACTTTAATAAGGATTCGGTGGAAAGCCCCGTTGCCCTGGCAAGCGCCAAGCTTTTAATGGACCCGACTAACACCCCTGAAAAGCACGATAACAATTACATAGACATGAAAACTGATTGAAAGATCATGTATAATCGTGATCATTGCTGTGTCCTGAACTCATCATGCAGCAGAAATCTATTATTACTGTACATTATGTGTCCCAAAACCTGCAGTAGAACCAAGGACACGCTCCAGATGTGTTAATCTCTCGACTGTTGCCCGGGACATGACCGGGGGTTTTGATGCGCATGTTTGGTTTGTCAGTTTCTTTTTGTAATAAAATCTCATAATAATAACCTGCACCTGTGAATCCTGTTACATACTGGAGGTTATGACACAACATAGTGACCGCGTTATTAATGTTTTTTACAAAAGAGCTTGTTATGTTATGTTGAAATGATGTTAGTGATGCAACAGTTACATTAATGGTGCAAATAAATAAATAAATAAATAAATAAATAAACAACTAAACCAAACAAGGGAAGAAGCAAGAGTGACACACATGAATAAATAAAGCAGCAGCACAGAGAAGCATATTGGCATGTTTTTGTTTGTTTGTTTGTTTGTTTGTTTGTTTGTTTTTTAACACACACATACTGTTTATATTTATATCTAAGCCAGCTGCTGTCCGAGAGTTTGTTGCGGTAGGTTTTGGCTATTTAGACTTGGGTGAGCGTGACACAGGTTACACCCGGCTCTATGCCTATTTGTATCTTGGAAGAAAATATAACATTACAATATACTGCTGAACAAACAGTGGAGAGTAGTAACTCACGTTGTACGTTAGTACATTTTCACATTTCTGTAAATTATCCTACAGCAAATACCTCTACTTGATACTTTAGTACATTTCTGCATGGTATTTTGATACTTTTTCCCCGAAGACACATTGTGGCCTAATCCAATCTAAAGCTATCAGGATGCTGTTTTGAATAAGAAATCCTCGGATTTGTATATGAAATGGAGTGGAGAAGACAGATGCAGAGGCTGACGATTCACAGAGAGAGCCTCCTTCTGTCGCCCTCATTTCACACTCGGCTATTTCGACCATTTAGTAAGTGTTTATTTTTTCATCGCAAGAATAATTTCCTGATAAAACACTAATTAGATCTGATCAACCTTAATGGATGAGTGAATTTTTAGGCATTTCTAAATAGAAGTGAATGTGACAGAGCAGTGAGAATGTGAACCGTGAAGGGCAGGGGGCGCTGTTTCCTGTTTTACTCGAACGTCTTGTCCGACAATTTAGTTTAGTTTTAGTCTTTTGACAAAAATAATTTGGTGATTTTTAACTTTAGACTCTATTTACGATGTTCAACACATTTACCGTCTGATGCATGGTTCATGATAGTACGAACTAAAATATAAAGTATAAATAAATTGTTAATCATTATTTTGTATATTTCCCGGGGCTTAACATTTGCTCTTGATTTGAGTTTTTTTTTTTTACATGAATAACACCAACACCTTATTACACCTTACAAAAGCAAATATTATCACTAAGGGCACCAACAAGTTTCAGACTCAGGCTGTCTGAAGGGCGAAGGTGAAAAAATAAATACTAATGAATACTAATAGAAAAAGACAAATTTTAGTCTTCAATTACATTAATATCCTAACATGAACAATTTTAAACGTGGTGCACACAAGCTTAAAGCTAGGCTAGTTTACCGATTCCACAATTAGCTTTGATGTGTGTTTGGGGTCATTGTCCAGTTTGAACACTTAAGTTTGTTCAATTTTCAATCATCTAGGTGATGATTTGAGGTTCGGCTGAAAATTCGGAGGTAGTCCTGCCATCAAAACAGACAGAACGTGTGATGCTCCCGCAGCCTCTTTAGCTGCTTGAGAGCTGCTGCTGCTACTATCGACGTCCACGTTCATGGTAGGCCTGTGCCTTGGCGGTTTCTGGATTGTTCCTGACCATCCAAACTAATTTCATTTCAGCTCAAGGTAAAAGTTTGGCTCTTCTTCCAGATCTCGTCACCTACCAGTAACGTCCTACAATAGTTACATACAATAGTGTAACAGTTTGGAATCTGCAGTAGTTTAGAAATGCCTCTGAGAACATTCCTGACTTGTGTAAATCTACCATTTGCTTTCACTGATCTGCACTGAGCTCCTTGGACTTTCCCATTGTACCATGTGTTGGTCAGTCACATGCTGTAAGTCCTGTGAAACAAACCCTTTCCATGTTGGCATAGAGACGCTGCAGCAGATATAGTCAATCCAGACCATTAACAGGAAATAACAGCCTTGGGCAAAAAAAACAGTTTGTATAAAAGATTGTACAACATCTATCATTCTGTCCCAGTGAAATGAGAGTGTAAAGAAGTCTTTAAAAGCCCAGACTGCTGCAGTACCACAATACTGACATTCATGTTTATGACGAGCACACTATGTGAACTTCTGACCACACCTTTATACTCTGTGGCACTTCTCCATTTATTTATAACTTTATTAAGTTTCAGAACTTTGATATTTCTTACATTTATTCACACATTCTGGGCTACTTTCATTTTAATTTTGATGCTTCTATTTACATCTTGTGATGCACTCACTCATTGTGATCTTAATGTGTGGTCACAATTCCATTAAAAGTGTATTTATCTCTCCTAAAATAAGCTTTTTTTTTTTTTTTTTACTTAATCAGTTTACAGAAACATTTTAAGACAAGAGTTGTTTTAAAATATTTTGTCTGAAAATGTTTATTTCACTAATGAAATTGATGTAATCCAGGCCGATTTCCTCTCATTAAGCAAATGACGCAATCGATCTGTGTAACAGGGCAAGAGATCAGAATTTAAGTTAGAGTAAAGGGGGCTGAATACAAATGCTTGTCACATTTTTCAGATTTTTATGCGTAAAAAAATTTTTTTAACCATAATTTTCCTTCCACTTCACGATGATTTGCTACGTTGCTACGTGTCTGTCACATAACGTCCCAATAAAATACATTTATGTTTTTGGCTGCAGTGTGACAAAATGTGGAAAAGTTCTAGGGGTATGAATACTTTTGCAAGGCACTGTATGATAACCTCCGTTATGGATTTTTCCCACGTTTAGTGGGTTTTCTCCAGGTACTCCGGTTTCCTCGCACAGTCCAAAGACATGCAGATTACCATATGTATTACCATATAAGGAAGAGCTTAAAATTTACAAAGACAGAAAGAGGGGAAAATGTGAAAGTTGTCATAAAGTCAAAAAAGTGATTAGTACAGTATCGTACAGTATAGGTCTTCATTTGCAATTCCACTTTTTTAAATCAGAAGTACTGAAATAATTCACATTTTCTTACAAAGATTTTTCCTGTTTAGTGACTGACGTCCACATCGCTTATGAAGAATCTGTACTCACTCGTCTTTCTCACAACCGGTAAAGGAAATGTCTTCTGTCTATTGTCTTCATAATAATACTGACAACATTTAGAAATGATTTACAATTCAGACAGGCTATGATTGAACAGTTTAAGATGAACAATCTTGCTCAGGGCCATAACAGGGGCATCTTACTGATATACCCGTCTGAACTGTAGTCTTAATCTTAGTGTGCAAGAACTACCATAGGCCGGACAACATTACCATACAGTAGGTGTAGAGCAGCATTATAGACTTTTTAAGACATCAGACATGTTCAATGTGCAACATTTACTATGTGGTAACAAAAATATGTGGACACCTGATCATAACGCCTGAATGTGACTGCTGATTTAGTTCCGTTATAATCTGCTCCACTCTTCTCCTCTGGGAAGCTGAATCTGTAGATTGTCGAGCGAGGCTTTGGGGATCAGTGTTCATTCAGTTACAAGCGCATTACTGAGCTCAGGCATTGAACATCCCAAAGGTGTTGAGTGAGTTTGAGCCCACTGCTCTGTGCAAGAATGCTTCCCTCCAACCATGGCAAATGAAAAAAAGTACATTATAAATATGTATATAGGACTTAATGAATACAGGTTGTCCCTGGCGTACAAACGAGTTCCGCCCCGCGAGCACGTCCATAAGTCCGATTTGTTCTTAAGTCTGACAAAGTGAGTCTTGTACGCCTTAGACATGAATATAAAATGTCAAGCATACCAATGCACTTGACACGTCTCCTTTACTCGCACTGCCATCATGTGGCCAAAAACCATCAGGAAAAGAATCTTACATGTGAAATGTAACAGTGTTGTCTCTGAGCCTTTAAACCGCAAGGGGAATCCCAGACATTTAATTTCTCGCGCACGCCACACCCTCACCCCTTCCACACGGACTTTAGACATTTTATACTTTCACTTACACACTGAAAATATTGCATATAATTGTAAATATTGGTATCGGGTGCACTGCAGTGTCTATTATTTTGAACAATACACGTGGGCTACTTCTGCAATAAACCTGAAGTACAGCAGAATCACAGTCCGTTTGTGTCTGCAGAAATCCGTAAGTCTAGGACTACCTGTTTAAATATAGGACAAGTGAATATAAATATAACATAAGTCTCTTTTACACTGAAAAAAAGAGAGGCATGTGAAAGAAATGAGTTTTAAATGACTAACACTGAATAAAACCTTGAAAAGTCTTCCCTACAGGATTCACCCTCCTTGTCCTGTATGTCTCTCCTGGATACTATCTGATCCAGCAGGAGAGAAACTGGATTGATGCTCGGGCTTACTGTCAGGCCACATACACCGACTTGGCTATTGTTGAAAATTATGAAGACATGGTGCGTTTTCAGATTGAGGCTCAGAAACTACCACCGAATTGTTGCGCTTGGATCGGACTGTACAATGACATCAACAGCTGGCGCTGGTCCTTTAGAAATGAGACTCCAGGAAATATGAACAAATGGATGTCAGGAGAGCCGAACAATAAAGGTGGACGTCAGGAGTGTGTTACAATGAATCCGAATGGTTGGACTGATAAAGATTGCACAATGACGTATCCCTTCGTGTGCTTTGATGGTGAGGAACAATATGTGGTTTGCATTGTTATTTTATCACTGGACAATTGTTGTTTGCCCTATTAATAGGTTAAAAGCCTTTAATATATATAGAGAGAGAGACTGGAATCTGCCGGGGTTTCTGTATTCAATCCTGTTTTCAGAGGTGAGTTCAGGATGTAGTGAGGATGTGATCACAAAGCTATAAAGACTCGAGTCATTAATCATCATTCATTTCATCCTTTTAAAATCTACAAAACATTTCTTTTTTACACCAAGGCCATTAAAGGAGACATCGTAATGAGAGACACTTATCCTCGGGCCATTTAAATTATAATGATTTTTAATAAAGAGAGAGTAATTTAAATAAACAAAATATGAAATTAAAAGTTTGTTTTAGTGTTACGTACGTGGCTATGTTCATACTTCAAATTTTGTAGCAAGTTGAACAAATGTGAAATAATAGCATGTGCTGTATAAATTTAAATGTTTTATCAATTTAAAAATAATATACATTTTCAAATATGTATATGTGTGTGTGAAGATGGCACGCTCTGAATTTTGCTTTTCATAAACTGTCTCTTGCTTGCTCAACGCGACAGATTTTTTTTTTTCTTTTCTTTTTTTCCTTGTTTGGTTGGTTGCTTGTCCTTGAACAATGCATGCGCTTTTTATTCTAAAAAGGTAAAGGGTGCTGATGTCAGAGGCAAAAAAAAAAAAAAATCCTAAATCTGAATAGTGAGCCCTGACAATTTATTTCACTTAATTACTAAAATTATGTCCCATTAAACTTAAATGTCATCTAAATAGGCAAGTAAAAAAAAAAAAAAGTAAACTACAGTTAAGAGGCCAGCGGACAAAACAACTGATTTCATGAACTTTGACCAATTGCGTTCCAGTGTTTAAAGTTCTAGCATAATCTACTGACCTGTTTATCTTCCCATATATGAAAGTAGACATTTGACTGCCATAAGTGTGGTTATTTTGTGCTTTATTATTATTTTTTTTCAGACAGTAAAACTGGCGCTGGGCGATACATTAAGGTCTCTAATACCATGACATGGTTTGACGCTCAGACTTACTGTAGACAGCATTACACAGACCTGGCCAGCACAACAACACAGACCGAATACACAACTGTAAATAGGATTTTCTCCACTGAAGCTTGGATTGGACTTTTCCGAGACTCCTGGAAGTGGGTGGATGAAACCAAATTCTCTACCATCAGCTGGATGGCTACAAAGCCTGATAACAAACTGGGGAATGAAAATTGTGGTTATTTAAATAAGAGTCAGGCTGAGGATGCTCTCTGCTCTGACCTTAAGCCTTTCCTCTGTTACTTAAGTAAGTTAAAGTTTTAGTGAGTCTAATATTTATATGGATTGAAACTTCTGGTATAAGCTGAATTGTTATGTTCATGTCTGTCTTTTTATGTGTTTTCCCATTTGTACATCCAGAAATCACAAAAACCAAGCAAGTTGTGAGGGTGAGGATCCAATCCAATCAGGATATGAATGATACTACAGTAAAGTCAGCCATCTTGGAGCAGGTGGGTTCACAATTCACAAGACTCCACTTACTGTACACTTCTTCTACTCATTACTGCGTCAAGTACCCGAGTCTTCATCAAGCTCTTACACGATTACACGGGATTAGCGCTGCCTCTATCCTCTATAAAAGTCTTATTCTCTTCCTCAGATCGCACAGAAATTAAAGGATCATGAGATGGCAGCGAACAGCACAGTAAGATGGAGGGAGCAACCAGATGGATTAGTGTTTCATAAGGTGAAGAAAAATAATGCAAAGGAAATACGATCTGAAAAGTGTGACCTCTAAGTCTTTTCATTCTTTTCCTAAAATTGGGAATAATTACAGACTGCTTAAGTGATAATTGAATATCATTCGCATTGGCGTATGATGTGTAACATCATGAGCAGGACTTGTGGGCGATTTCAAAATGAACAGACTGCCAGGGTGAATTAAATGACAGGATATGAATGGAGTAGTTTTAGCTTCTGAACATTTAAACAAGCACACACACACACACAGAACGCTGTATAAGGTGAATAAAAATCTGTAAGTGAGACGTCTTCCTATGTAATCCTCTGTAAATGAAATATAGAATTAGTACAATGAAATTCAAAATCAGAATGCGTGTAGTTCTTTTTAACTGTCGGACGTGTTAGGCATTAGTCTAATCTTTTATTATTAATTCTGCATGTAATTCACTATGCAACAGAATTCATTTTAAACATCTTGTATGCAACTATATACACGGGGTGAATGAATGTTTTAAAAATAAATAATCATTGATTGTGCTTTGTGTTGAGTCTTATCTACATGTTTAAATACAGTACAGTAGATATTCCTATAGTTTAGTAGTGTATTTATTTATCTGTGGTGCACTGGGCTTTCTGGTGCCTTTGTGGCATTGGCTCATTTCTGTGGTTCATATATAATGTGTGTGTGTGTGTGTGTGTGTGTGTGTGTGTGTGTTTATATAGTATATATACATATACATGGGTGTGTTATTTTATTTTATTTTTTGGCTTTAACTTTATATACACTTTTTGCTAAACCTAGAAAAAAAAAACTTATAGTAATTGCACTGATCTTTATTTGTAACATAAAAATGACACCAACTAAAAAAAATCGTAAGTAATCATAAGTAAGAAAAGTCTTGGAAAAAGTCTTAAAATGTTGAATTTCCATGCATGTCAATCACTGACTTGAGCGCACATGAAGTTACGTATAGTCAAATGAAAGAAACAAAGCCAAAGTATGAAATGCAAATTGTTTCTGAGCATCAGCATGTCATTTGCTTTGGGACTTTTGTTAAACACTTTGCATGGATGCTTCGCTGCACACTGGAGTGCACCACGTCTTTGTAAAGTCTTACATTTGAATTAGCCAGAAAAAATATGAAGTACAGTACTCTTAATAAGGATTGATTTGCCTTAAAAATGTAAATAATCAAACCATGCCGAACAATTTAGTTTATATATTAATAGTTTGACAGCAAAATGAGATAACACCATTTCTGCTAAACATTTTTTAACAATCAAAGCAACAGGTATTACGAACTGATTCCATGCACTGGTCAGGCATGTTTCAGTCACAAGGCTGTTAAAAAGCACAAATGGCCAAATATTATATAAAAATAGTTTTGCTTGTATCAGTGTAAGTTTTGAATGATTTTCGCTATAACTCCACCTCCCACAGTTTGTTCACAATGGCGAAATCAGCCTGCAGATATGTTTGTGAAATTTAACTATGTGATTTGATATCAGTAATTGTGTTGGTTGAGTTTTAATAATGAATTCTATACCAAACCCTACGGTGGCCGTGAAATGCAAAACAAAATAACAAAACAGAAAACAAAATAACATTCAAGAACAAAATAACAAAACCCAAAACAAAATAACAAATTCAAAAACAAAATAACAAAACCCAAAACAAAATAACTAATTCAAAAACAAAATAACAAAACCCAAAACAAAATAACAAATTCAAAAACTAAATAACAAAACCCAAAACAAAATAACAAATTCAAAAACAAAATAACAAAACCCAAAACAAAATAACAAATTCAAAAACTAAATAACAAAACCCAAAACAAAATAACAAATTCAAAAACAAAATAACAAAACCCAAAACAAAATAACAAATTCAAAAACAAAATAACAAAACCCAAAACAAAATAACAAATTCAAAAACAAAATAACAAAACCCAAAACAAAATAACAAATTCAAAAACAAAATAACAAAACCAAAAAACAACATAACAAATTCAAAAACAAAATAACAAAACCCAAAACAAAATAACAAATTCAAAAACAAAATAACAAAACCCAAAACAAAATAACAAATTCAAAAACAAAATAACAAAACCCAAAACAAAATAACAAATTCAAAAACAAAATAACAAAACCCAAAACAAAATAACAAAACCCAAAACAAAATAACAAATTCAAAAACAAAATAACAAAACCCAAAACAAAATAACAAAACCCAAAACAAAATAACAAATTCAAAAACAAAATAACAAAACCCAAAACAAAATAACAAATTCAAAAACAAAATAACAAAACCCAAAACAAAATAACAAATTCAAAAACAAAATAACAAAACCCAAAACAAAATAACAAATTCAAAAACAAAATAACAAAACCAAAACAAAATAACAAATTCAAAAACAAAATAACAAAACCCAAAACAAAATAACAAATTCAAAAACAAAATAACAAAACCCAAAACAAAATAACAAATTCAAAAACAAAATAACAAAACCCAAAACAAAATAACAAATTCAAAAACAAATTAACAAAACCCAAAACATAACAAATCCCAAAACAAAATAACAAATTCAAAAACAAAATAACAAAACCCAAAACAAAATAACAAATTCAAAAACAAAATAACAAAACCCAAAACATAACAAAACCCCAAAAAAATAACAAATTCAAAAACAAAATAACAAAACCCAAAACAAAATAACTAATTCAAAAACAAAACAACAAAACCAAAAACAACATAACAAATTCAAAAACAAAATAACAAAACCCAAAACAAAATAACAAATTCAAAAACAAAATAACAAAACCCAAAACATAACAAAACCCAAAAAAAATAACAAATTCAAAAACAAAATAACAAAACCCAAAACAAAATAACTAATTCAAAAACAAAATAACAAAACCAAAAACAACATAACAAATTCAAAAACAAAATAACAAAACCCAAAACAAAATAACAAATTCAAAAACAAAATAACAAAACCCAAAACAAAATAACAAATTCAAAAACAAAATAACAAAACCCAAAACAAAATAAATTCAAAAACAAAATAACAAAACCCAAAACAAAATAAATTCAAAAACAAAATAACAAAACCCAAAACAAAATAACAAATTCAAAAACAAAATAACAAAACCCAAAACAAAATAACAAATTAAAAAACAAAATAACAAAACCCAAAACAAAATAAATTCAAAAACAAAATAACAAAACCCAAAACAAAATAACAAATTCAAAAACAAAATAACAAAACCCAAAACAAAATAACAAATTAAAAAACAAAATAACAAAACCCAAAACAAAATAAATTCAAAAACAAAATAACAAAACCCAAAACAAAATAACAAATTCAAAAACAAAATAACAAAACCCAAAACAAAATAACAAATTCAAAAACAAATTAACAAAACCCAAAACATAACAAATCCCAAAACAAAATAACAAATTCAAAAACAAAATAACAAAACCCAAAACAAAATAACAAATTCAAAAACAAAATAACAAAACCCAAAACAAAATAACAAATTCAAAACAAAATAACAAAACCCAAAACAAAATAACAAATTCAAAACAAAATAACAAAACCCAAAACAATAAATTAAAATGAGAAAACACAACGACAATTCAGTCAAACCGGAAAAGGTCGGTATAGGTCTCGAATTAAATTCTTAGCGCTGATTGGAAGAGCCGTCCGTCACTCAAAACATACAAGCAGTACTGTCACGTGAAGTCAAACTTATTTTAAAAGCACATTTAGCACAACTTAGTTGACCAAAGTGATGTAAAATCCTAAAATAATGAAATGAATCCTTAAATGAAAATACATCTAAATGGCCGTGAGGCTGCGGTACTTTCTGTATATTTTGAGTAACAGATGTCTCGTCCAATCAGCGGTAAGAAGCAACAAGCTGAAAAAAGGTAGGTGTGGCTTGCGAATGACATTCTTACCAGTGACTGGACGAGACATCTGTCACTCAAGATTAGCGGTAGGATTTAATTCGCAAACCAACGTAACCATGTTGATCCTTACCGCTGATTGGACGAAACATCTGTCACTCAAAATATACAGGAAGTACTGCAGTCTCACGGATATTTAAATGTATTTTCTTTTAAGGATTTTTTTTTGTTGGTATTTTAGGCTTGTACAGCACCTTGTCCAACTAAGTTGTGTTAAATGTGCTTTAAATATAAATTTGACTTCATTTTACAGTACTGTACTTCCTGTATGTTTTGAGTGACAGATGTCTCTTCCAATCAGCGATAAGAATTTCATTCGCAAACTACACCTACCTCTTCCGGTTTGACTGAATTGTTGTTGTGTTTTCTCATTTGGTATTTTGTTTCTGGATGTGTTGTTGTGTTTTTTGATTTGTTGTATTGTTTTTGGTTTTGTTATTTTGTTTTGATTTTGTTATATTGTCTTGGAATCCGTTATTTTGTTTTCGGTTTTGTTATTTTATTTTTTGTTGTTATTTTGATTTTGGTTTTGTTATTTTGTTTTGCACTTCTCTGCCACCGTACAAACCTCTGCTTTGATCACTGGCAGCAAATTGGAATGAAGGAAGGTGCCGTTTTTGTTGCACACATAACTTTAATGACAATGATTGTTGGAAATTAGGGAAACAATTCAAAATCAACAGTTTTAAATCTCCATTGTTTAGAACATTATTACCCTCCTCCTCTATCAGTATCAGTTTCACTTTGGTAGCTGACAATATCTCCTTCTCCAGGACAGGTAGGTACCGTATAATGTGCATTCATGCATCAACTAACTGCTCATACATTTGTGATTCCATGAGATCATACAGAGAACACCCTCATATGCAAACAATTTGCTATGCTTTAAACCAACCACCATAAAGTAATGATACACTTGGAGAAAATGGTGAGCGGACTCAGCCTCGTGTCATCACTAGAGGGAGCCAGAGAGCTACAGAAACATACTGTATACTGGCTTGTGCCACCAGATGGAGAGAACCTGCAGAACTTTTTACTGGTGCTGGTGTCTCAACATGTAGACGAATAGCGTCATGTTCCACTCCTGCAGCCTTTAGTCGAGATGATTCCTAAATGGCCCACAGCTTTTATAAATAAGAAACCCAATCTTTCCATTGCATTATGAGTCACTGTGAAGATCTAGAACAGTCACATTTTTATTCTTGGGCTTATTCCCTTTCTTGTGGTTCATCAGTTCATTTGATCACAAAGTTACTGGCACAAGTTTTTATGGCAGATGCGCTTCCTGACGCAGTTCCTTCAGGCTTGGGACTGGAACTAGGGATGCAAATATGGACCGGTCCCCGTCGTCCTTCTTCTAGTTGTCCATTCCAGATGCAATGTTGTGGAGCACAAGGTGTAATGCTGTACACGTCTTCTTCTCTTTACATTCAGTTCATACTGTTGTGTTTTTTTTTCTCAGTGCCAAGAATCCGAGTTGGTAAAAGGTTCGTAAAAGATTTGGAGAGGATCTGATCACACACACCAAGTTATGGAAAACTAATCAACACTTTCTGACCAATCAGAATCCAGAATGCATGATCTTTATACAGTATATAAAAATGCTTAGCAGCTGTGAGTTGCTAAGCCGGTACTAACGAAGGAAGAGCAGTGCTGTAAATTATTATTGGAGAACGATCATGAACTTTACCAAAATAGTATAAAAATAGTACCATTTTACCGAAAAGTATGAGAAATAAAAAATGTTGGACTCATATTTAAATCAGTAACACGCTGTGACTTCTGGTATTATGAGATTTCCACATACAGCTACTAGTTAATTATAAACCTTAGTTCCACTTAATCACAAAATGTTATTGGTTTAGAAAAAAAAAGAAAGAAAAAAAAGCAGGCGTTTGTGG
This sequence comes from Clarias magur, assembly GCA_013621035.1. Lineage (NCBI taxonomy): Eukaryota > Metazoa > Chordata > Actinopteri > Siluriformes > Clariidae > Clarias > Clarias magur. The sequence goes on along the minus strand of QNUK01000394.1, from coordinate 305,305 downwards.
GGGAGAGCTTTTTAGCCAGGTGTCTTTCTGCAATCACTGAAAATTCCAGAAACCTTACACACACACACACACACACACACACACACACACACACATACCTGTTCTATTCATTCTAAATGTTTTAAAATCACTTTCCGGGCCCCTGGGAGGCGAGCGGGCCGGAGCAATCATGCTCTCGCCTTTCCCCCATGAGGCCTGCGTATCTATTTCACCACAAATGGCTCCAAATTGCCACATTGTCATTTTAGATCTCCATTTTTCTGCTGAGAGAGAAATAATTGAGGAAAGAGCGAGAGAGAGAGAGAGAGAGAGAGAGAGAGAGAGATTGGCTGGTCGTGTCTGTGGAAATGGGCGGGGCCGGTGCTGGTGGCGGGCGGCGGCACTCAGACTGTACATGTACATGAAAGAACTCATGGCGAACTGTAAATGACGCCTCGCTGAGTGAGCAGCTCACGTCTCCGCGCTCGGCTCCTGCAACAGGATCCGCCGTCAGATTGGCAGATAGAGCCGTCTGTCATCACTACCCCGCCCAATCATGTCGACCCGAGGCCTCCTGAGCCTGCTTATGGGCCTAAATCCGCTTAGGACCCAAACAACAAGCTGTTCTCTCTCTCTCTCTCTCTCTCTATGTAAGAACCCTTATTCAAAATATTCTTAGAGGAACCTTTTTATCCAGAGTAGTCTGAAACAAAGTTGCTTTAAAGAGAAGGTTGTGTACACAGAAGGTCAGGTTCATAGATAACAGGAAGTCCATGTAAAGTCACTGTGGAACTGGATGTGGTTTAATCACAGACTGTATAAAAAGAACTGGGCAGATCCTCTGTGACGTCATTCACAGGTTTTCTGAAGAGCAGTTTTGGAGCTCAGCTGTAGCTCTGGTCATCATCCTGACAGGAGCTGACTCCGCCTAAACCCCGTTTTATAAATGGGCAAATTGGTGGAGTGAACGGAGCCTGGTTGTTGGCTGGAAAACACACCTCAGTTACGACAAGCTAGGTAGCTTAAGGTTACTTAGCTAAAATGCTACGGTGGCTAACAGAACTATAAAGGCTCACGTTATTTCGCATTACATCGACCATCCATACCTTTCAAATCTTCAGTAAGTAAAACTACAACAATTCTAGTTAGCTAAAGTGATACACAGCAGTTAGCTAACAATATGATGCTTACAATGCAGCTGTCACTATTCTTATGCACAAATTTAGTTTAATTCACTCCTGTACAGTTATCATGAATGGGAAATCTAGCTATAGAGACCAAAAACACTTTTGTATCAGACTGTAAACATGTTTATTTCTGTTGTAAAGTTGGACATTTAACATGTGCGTCTATGGGAATTGTCTCACTTTTGGAGCCAGCCCCCAGTGGACATTCGAGGAACTGCACATTTTCACACTTCCATGTTGGGCTCATTTGCTCCAATTTTGAGCAAAACAAATATATTTTCTTTAAATGCAAGTTCTTTTACATTTTTTATGCTTGTTTGTTTTTTATCGTTGTATATATAATCCAATTATTATGTTTAGTTAGTTTTTTGCACCTTTTTCCTTAAATGTTTCTTTTAAACATTTATTTAGTTTTTTTTTTTAATTACTTACACATTTCAGTCAAAAGATTGTATTTCTTTTCATAGAATTTTCTTTGCCCTTTTTAAATTTGAGGTAAATGTACATTTTCTTCCAGGATAGTTTTTCATTTAAATTAAATTTATATTAATATTATAGTATATTATATTTTCCATTTAAAGTAAAATTGATATTAAAATAAAAAATGTATTATTTTTAACTAAGAAATCGGATACCGGATGTGCGCCTCAAACTAATCTGACCTTAAAATGCATTATCAGGATTCAATTTTTTAAAAATCTGACTTCCTGATATGTTGACCAAACTTTCTTTCGACCTTCGTTTGCAATCTTTCTTTTCCTGTTAAAGTGGCTTAAGGAGTTTATGAACAGAGACCAATGATGTGCAAATCATTGGATTTAACTTTAGCATGACTCAGGTGGTTACACCCGTGACGCCCGTGTGCCTCCTTCATCACCTTACAGGTTTGTATAATCCGTGGAACCAAAACTCTTTGGGTTTGTGCTCTGATTTACTTTTTGTCGTCGATAGAGCGTCTCCATTTGATCAGGAACATCAAAAGAGGTGAAATATTTTCCATTCTTGTGCGTATAATAAGGGCAGAGTAACGACAAGACACACAAAAGACCCTCAGTTTCCTCTTGGACCAGAGCGCAGCGTTGATGTGAGCATGAAATGAAGTGCTTAATTCTCCTTCTCAAGTCTCCGGCTGCCATCATCATCATCCTCATCACTGAATGATGAAAACATCAGGATTAGACTCTGCTTCCTGTCACGGCGCTCGAATGCGGCTTACTGATGGACGTCACAAATTTGAGATTGAAAATGAAGAAGTTTTAGTTTTTTTTTTTTCAGAAGTCTCTCTAAATGTGTTTTATTAAACCATTAACCAGTTTTATTAATGTTGAAATGAAAAAAAAAAAACAAGATTATTATATTATTATTAAAAATGACTATATTTGTTTTGATCATTAACATTAGCTAACATAGCCAGGCTGCTAATGTAGGCTAGGAAACTAGCTCACTTGTGGATAAGATTTAACCAACACTGACCTTTGTCACTAATTTATAAAAAAAAAATCTAAATCTTATTAGGTTGTGATTATTAGTTACCTTTCCCTGAAACTCTACTTTTTTACAGATGGTTTTAAAGTTTTTATTTTTTGTTTATAAAGTGTTAAATAATTCAGCTCCCAGACACTTTGTAGTCTACAGCCCCGTTCTTCATCACACTCACTGAGATCTTCACATCAGCTTCTTTTACATGCACCAAGCACGAAGTACAGGAACAGGTGTTTATTGTGGCTGCTCCAAAACTGTGGAACAATTTGCCTTTTAATATTATATTATTGTATATTATTGCGATTGCCTTTTTTGGTTGTTAATTTTTTTTTTTCTCAGTTGCCTAGCAACAATTTGCGGATAATATGTTATAAATGTATTTATTGATCATGATGCATGTAATAAACACCTTCATATGTATAATGTATGAATATTAGTGTAAAAACAGTGTGGGATTTTAGCTAGATTTGGATTTTTAGCTAGATTTGTCAAACAGCCATGACATCGATCTTTCTCAGACGTCAATCTTTTCACCCACACCTGAAGAATGTTTTGTCTCTGTTCCTATATACTGAAATACTCTTTTTTTTTTTTTTTTAGAATACAGAAAGTTTAAGAGCATGGTTTAGCTAAACCGGGCTGTCCACGGTTACTTTACATAAAGTTAAATGAAGTTGTTAGTTGTGTTTTGCGCTGCAGCTACATGGATAAGAAGTAACCAATAGTGATGAGAATCACCAGGATGCCTCTATATGATATTATCACAATACTCAGGTGTGGATTTGATTTGTATTTTGCAATCTAAAAAATATGTTTCTGTTTAAATTTGATAAATATTTCATTTTGATATTATTTATTTATTTGTTCATTTATTTTTCGCAAATAATTCTCTCCTACCACATGGGGCGCTGTGCTGTCTGCCAATCTGTGAGTAGTCTAGCGAGCACCACCTGCATGATCACAGGGGAACAGGAACGTTTTACCACATCAAATGCAAACATACAGAAATGAAAAATGAATGTGTTTAGAGTTGGTGTGGCGATATGTGAATTAACACCCCAAAAATGCTTTATTTTTAAAATTCTAAAAAAAAAAATCTTTAAAAATCTTGTCTGTCTGTGTAACTTGTCATGTTAAAAAACTAAAGAAAAATGTCCAGAAATCAGAACAAGGCCTATTTGCATGCCCTTCAGTTCTTCATCAAGTCCTACAGAGGGCATGAGAGGCTCAGTTCAGAAGCTTAACTGAGCCTACACACATAGAAACATAGACACACACACACACACACACACACACACCTGAAACCCAAGAGACTGCCGTCTAAAGCGGGCCACTTGCAATCAGAAAGCCCCTCCATTTAATTACAACAGACAGGAAATGGGGTGCTGAGTGGCGCGCGCGGTGATAAGAGCGCGTGCGCCCAGAGGAGATGACAGGCACACTGAAATCCGATCGGCCGCTTAACAAAGAGCCGACTTATCACGAACCTCACCAAAATACCTCCCGCTCCGGCTGGACGTATGACCATCTGATCGTCAGCCCTTATTCATAATTAATATATTTATCAAATTAATTACTGCCAGAACAAAAAAAAAGCCTCCTCCAACTTTTTTTCTTTAGCCGCCGCACGGAACACTGGGCAAATTCATGGGCGGTTGGCTCAGTTTTCTGTTATAATAACGCCGCTGTCAGTTTAATGGCGGCCGGGAGAGCTCCAGCCCTCCGCAGCCATGACAGACAAATTGCTCCCCCTGTGCAAAGAAATGATATGAGGAGGGGAATTTCAGAGGGAAGAAAAGAAATATGTCGTTGTTTGGTGACAACCTCAATTGCGCCGTTGTCTCACAGAGAACTCGGTATGAAACATGAAAGAAGATCCTTTTTTAAGGAGATTTTTTCTCTCAGTGTTTCTGTAAGACTGGTCTGATTTCCACAGTGAAAATAAACTTCGCATACTTCAGTTGTCGAAAAGTGTTTTATTCATACTGGGGAATTTTTTTTAAAGAAGCTAAAAAAAATTTTGACAAATAAACCAAAGGTTTGGGGAGGGATATGAAGCAGAAGTTGGATATTAATGTCGTTAGCTAGGTAGCTACAGTAGATACTACAAACTAGTCACAGCTAGTTAGCGGACTAACAATGTTCATGTCACGTTAATATTTTATTACAATATTATTATCATTCAGTATTTTAACTATAACTAAATAATAAGGAATAGCTGAAAGCAGTGTTCATAGGCCTTCATAACACTTGCGTAAGATATACCTGTGCTCTCCACAACACATGACATAAACCTTTCTAATAAACAAAAAAATCATAATAACCGACTCTTACAGGACTGGACGTGGGTGTGTTCACTGATATACTGTACATGACGCCTGGCTACATATGCCCTTCATAACAACTGACAGAACCTACATAAAATAATATAAGGGTGTAGTCTAAAAGGCTTTAGAATTATTACAGTTTTGATTTAACAGCCATTTGTTCAATAAAGTATGCGTAAACACTAGAGTACTTAAAAGGGTGTTCATTGAGCTACGTGACACCTACATAAGCCATTTATGGCGGATGGCATAAACCACCATGAATGATTGTAAAAGATTTTTACCAGTTCTAAAAAGAAAGCCAGGATTAGCACAGCAGCTAGTATAAACTGTCAGAAACACTTATGTAGGTGTAATTATGTCTTATGACATAATTACGACCCTTATACAGGGTTTACTACAGTACAGACTTTAGAATGCTCATGTAGCTGTGATGAATTCCTATGAAGGCCAAATGTCAAGTAGCCTCATATTATACCCTTATGTAGTGTTTATCTCAGCCTTTATGACCAATGATGCTGGTTAGAATGTGCCTTTATAAGATGCTTATGTAGGGCTTATGAAGGGCTTGTGCAAATGTCATGTAATATTATGAACACCACCTTTACAAAATGTTCCTACAGCCTGTAGGACAGTTAATACTTGCAAGAATAAGTGTTAATAAAATGTTTGTAGTTTTATTGTCATGTAATAGAAATAGAGTGTCTATGTTGGTTCAATGCAGCTGTATAACCTTAGTGTGAACAGTCTTTATGTCAGTCAAGACATCGTGACCATAGATATATGATGTATGATATACGGCAGAGAACAAGCCTCATAATTCATACTGCTGTCATGTAGCCTTATAAATATCTTTTATGCATGTTACAGACTTATGCCAGTTGTCATGATTATCTTATGTATGTGTTATGTACTGTAGCCATACAGTATGATCACAACCTTTAGGCAGCCTTAGAACAGCCTTTATAACTTTACAGTTACAGTACCTGTTAGCATAAGAGTTAATAGGTAAATGTGTACAGTGTGCACATTTAGACCAGCTTTCATAGAGTCATGTGACACCTACATAAACCCTTTATAACAACTGACATTTTAGAAACATTTTAGTCTCTTTTGGCACGGTTTAAATGGTAAAAGTACATAAACTACAAAAATGCACCAAACACCTGTTAGAATACGCCTATGTAGTTATGGAGTGTTTATGATGGTGTCATGTGTTGTCATAACTGCACATATGTTTAAATAAAGTGTTAAATAAAGTTTTCGTACCGGTTAAAATGACACATTTAGGGCTGAGTGAGTGAGTGAGTGAATGAGTGAGTGAGTGAAAGGTTGCTCTCTGACCGGCGCTGCCCTTTACACTCAGTTCTCTGGTTCCCCATGTGCTTTAACATGCGTCCCTGAGAGCTACATGCCCTCTAACGAGTGCCTTTTGTGGCCAGGGTGAATGAAACAGAGCCGCTGAATGCCTCACTCTTGTCCTGCCGCTGACGAGGACATGCCTCGAGGCCCAGAGGGAAAAAAAGCAGGATGGAGGGATGGTGTTGGAGTGCTGGTCTGGGGGGTGGGGAGGGAGGGAGACGTCTCGCTTCCCTGCTTTTTGACAAGATGTCCATTCATACAGTGCTTTCTTTACTCAACTCTGCTACTCTTGCTTGCTCTTTGTTTCTTGAACCCTCTCTCCATTTTCTCTCTCTCTCTCTTTCTTCCTTGGCCAGATTCTTTGGCCTTTAATCTCAGAGAATGTCCGAGGCACCTGAGCTACTTAACCGCCCAGGTCAGACACGCTACATGGGAGTCGGACACGACCGAGAGGAAAGATCCGAACAAAAGAGAGCGAACCTGACCCCAGGCCGAGAACAAGCCGACTTCCTTCGCTCCTCCTCCACAACAATGTCCTACCCCAGGACTTTCTCTGCTATCTGTGTGCCAGTGAAGTGGGCTGCAATTTGTTCCTCCTTAACAGCACTCAGGGAACGGCCTCTATTTAGACACCAGACGTTCCCAGGGCTGTCACGGATTTGTAAAACTCGACTTTGAATGCCAAGATTGAATCCCAAACCAAACGAGCCGCTTTTATCCGCCTGGGCAGCGCAGTGTAAGTTATAGTGATCGCTTCCTCTTTAAGGGGGAGGGTGGAATTGAAATGCTACTTCATTACCCCAGTGCACCTGCTAGCATACACCCTCAATCGCCCCTTCCATCCCTCTCTCTCTCTCTCTCTCTCTCTCTCCTTTTTCACTGTGTTTTCCCTTCCAGGTCACACAGGGGTCAAAGTTATTCATGATCACTGCGTCTGGTTCCCAGCTGCTCCTATTTGACCCCATGATTAACACTCTTCATTTTCACATTGTGCTTACAAGCAGAGTAGTGCAGTTACCGTCAATATTGAGGATTTACAAAAGACTAAATTAGGCTAAACACACTGTGGAAGAAAGAATGCATTGTGTCACGCAGATATGAATGAGTAATAACTTACTTTGCTATACAATGGGAGCTTGTGACAAAAAGATATGCAGAATTTGGAGGCTGGCTAAATGCCCCTGTGCAAAAATTTAATGTTTAAATAATAATAATAATAATAATAATAAGAAGAAGAAGAAGAAGAAGAAGAAATTTAAAAATAAAAATTACAAAAAAATAAATAAAATCAATCAATCAACTTTCATATATATATATATATATATATATATATATATATATATATATATATATATATAATAAAATAAATTATTCAAAACAATTTTATGCTATCATGGTTTTTCAACAAAATGCAGCATATCAATTAAGTCTGATTGAATATATTTTTAAATAGATAATTTCTTTCATAATCTTTTTTAATTATGTATTGTAATTTTTTTCTGGTTATATTTTATTTTCTTTATTTTCTTCAATCTGCCTTATTTTATATATTTTCCCTGTTTCTTGCATTTTTAAATTCCACTCTAAATTTTGTGTGTTCGTATATATATTATTATTATTTATTTATTTTATTATTAATATATTTTTTATTCATGTCAGCACTTGTATCCTTTATTGATGTCTGTTTGATCCATTTCAGTCATTTCATACATTAAATAACTATATTTTAATAACGTATAATCATAAATGAAATTAATGACATCCAGTTGTAGTGACATGTAACGGAATAAACAATGTGTTGTTTAAAAAGTTCTTAGCGCACATTTGTTTGATTTATTTATTAATATTTGACATATTACACGTTCAATTCACTGTGTTATATATAAATTATAGATAAAGGTCACATGACTTGTTTCCTTGGGTGTAATTTGTCTTCGGTTACTTGAAACTGCAGGCGCTGTGACTGCCCTGAGCAGAATGGATATAATCGAGAGTACGAACAAAAACATATAGATTTGAAAAGAAATGAACTATTAGCTGTTGAAATATCCAGTAAAAATATATGTGTTTTGATGTTATGGTTGTTATTATTGTAATAGATATTATAGATATGTTAAGTAGATTCTATATTCCTATACAAATCCTGTTTAAGAACTTTCCTATACTATATAATACATACATTACTACTGTAGTATATATAGTATAGTATGACTAGTATAGTATATTATAGAATAGTAAAAAAAATATTTTTGAGTGTATTCTTTTTGATTGCTGCTTTGTGACAATGACCATTGTTAAAAGCACTAATCAAATATAATTGTATAAAGTAGTGAGTAGTATACTCAGTATGTACAGTATCACTAGTGTATATTGGATAGTATAGTATACAGTAGTATAGTATCACTGGTATATATAGTATAGTATAGTATATACATGTTAGTAGAGTATATAATATGTTAATGTTATAAACACAAAAGTGCTAAAACACTTCAAAATTTACAGTTGTGTTCTGTGCTTAGAAATTCCTTCATAAAATATTGAACAACTGCAATATTATGAAATATATCCATGTATAGAAAACTGCACTCGTATCTGACTTTAATGCCAAAAATGTTTACATTTTTCAAAGATCAATAAAAAGGGCTTTATTAAATGGTTATATTGCTAATTGTTCCCACATGAGAGTCCCACATGAGAGTCGTTCATTCTTATGCTTTAGCTCATAGGGTCTTAAACCACAGCTTGTTCACTACATGGTGCACTTTTTGGGGTGCTTTATGTCTGGTGCACACTCCTACAAATGAGTTCCTGCAATACCCTTACTTCATTAAATCTTTTATTTATTTATTTATTTATTGTAAAATTACAGAGCACCAATAATGCAGTATGGTACTATGTAGTGTGTAGGGAATAGGGAGCAGGGCACATTTAAGACTCTTTCATGCCTATAAGTGTCCTGTCACCTTTGAACCTCATTTTCTCCCAAGAGTCAAATTAGTGACAGGATACATATTATTCACTTCATTATTGTAAAAGTAGTGTGTGGGTGTGTGTGTGTGTGCGTGTGGTGCTCAGCTGTTCTTTGAGTGCCTCAGCCAGGCATGAAATAGACGTAGCTGATTGGTGATCATTAAACAGATACCGTGTCAGAAATTAGGTGATAGATGCTGATATATATCACCCAAGAGGCGCTGGAGGGAGCAACGTAAGGAGCGTGACTGAGGCACAGGGGGCGAGGCATGGGGCACAAGAACATTCCGAAGGGTCTTTTATTTTCCCCACGGCTTTGGCCTGGTTTTTGTTTCAGCACCTGTGTGATACAACTCAGTATCAATGCCGTTTTTCTTTAACAGTCCACTTCCTGGGTTTTTTTTTTTTCACTCTTTTTCTCATTTTCCTTGGGTCTTAGTTACGCAGTTATGCGTTTTAAAAAATTATTATAAACAATATTTCCTGAATATTTGGCAAAATCATGAATTCCTCCCAAATCTACTCAAGCAGGACTAGTTCATGTTAGGATGTTTGCTTCTTCAGTGTGCGACTGGAACAGACGTAGCAGAACCACTGAGTGTGGCACCACCTAAGCTACAAAAGCCACACCTTTCAAAGTGTAAATATTTTAAACTATTTAAGTATTTAAAAATTAAATTGTACGCCTTCTGATTTCTACTCCCAGTAGAGTCATTTTTTTTCTTTTTCTTTTTTGCAAATTTCAACCACCAAACAAGTGAATTTAATAATAATAATAATTATTATTATTATTATTATTATTATTATTATTATTATTATTATTATTATGCAATATATAAAGCATAGGTTCTTTTTCCAATAAAATAAATAATAACAACAATCCTCAATTGTTTTCATTTATTTTATGTTTTCAATTATAAAAATAAATTCTGATCAGAAGTAAGATTAAGTTACTGATAATAAAATTCCTTTTTTTTTTGCGTTTACAGTATGTTTTCCATTATATATAATATAATATAATGTAATATAATATAATATAATATAATATAATATAATTGCAATATTTCCTTTAAATGATTGATTCCAAAGTGTGGGAAAAGTGTAAAGAAATAGTAAAAGTAAACTTCTCTTATCCTTTTTCTCATGCGCTAATATAGTCTAATTGATCCCGCCCCTTTAGGAAAACAAGCCAATCATCTTGCTGGTTAGAACGTTACCGAGAAATGTCCAACCAATCAGAGCCTCACATGGCCCTCGCGGGTTTATGTCGCTTTGCTTTCTTGTTTCATGAATAAAAAGCAAGCTGAAAACAGTAAATACCTGTAAAAAAAAAAAAAAAGAAAAAAAGAAAAGAAATTAAATTTGTGTAAATGACTAAACATTGTTTCCTCTGTATTTTTTAAATTTTACAGATTTTGACAGAAATAAGAGTTAATGACATCCTGTTGATTTCTGTCAGGGAGATATACGTTTAGTCATGCATTGCCTTAAAAACCTTGAAACCAAGATGGCCGTCTTGGATCACTATATTAACTATTAAAAAATCATCTGTATCAACATACTGTCTAATCATAAACAATCATGTAGTATAGTCATTTATTAATGCACAGATTTCTCAAAGCATCAGCTATTTGTTTGTACACTGTGTCCTGTAATGAGTCTTTCTGAGATCAGGACATTAAACCTGGACGCAGCGTTTTTTCCATAACGCCCAGAATAAGATTTGAGATTGTGTTCCCTTCCCGGGTCGCTGTGCTGAAATAGGGAGCTTGTTCGAGTGCTGTTTTCACTAGATGGCCTGTTGGAATTTAACACGACCTCATCATGACAGGCGACATCACAGGGTAGAGCAGAGCACAAAAACAGCACTGATAATAAACTCTGCTCTATGATAAACACACAGCTGTCAGACCGAGGAATGGGCGCTTTAATGCTGAGTATGTTTAGTCATAATGGTGTGTGTGTGTGTGTGTGTGTGTGTGTGTGTACACTCTGTGATTAACCTCTAGATGGCAACAGCAGCTGCAGTTTAGGTTCTCGCACCAGAAGCATCAGCAACTGTGAAGGTGCCAACAATTCTGCTTGTCAGTTGTCAGGAAAATTAGGTTTCCTTCCAGATACAATTAAACAACAAGTAAACAGAAGATTCTAGACAAAAGAATAATGTAACTACAGGTTCATCACAAAGCCACCTGATTAATCATTTGTACAACCACATTCACTCATAAACATGAAAATAATCTGCTGAAGGTGCAAACTGAACCGGAGAGGACAAATTCAAATAAACAGCATCAAATTGTGTTAGTTCGCAAAGTGAATTAATTTGAAAGCCATAAAATATAAACCTTTTTTAAGGGTAATAAAATCGAGGCCAGTTTTCACATGTGCAATAGCGAGTTTAATGCTTTGTAACTGTAACTAGTAACTGATAGCTAAACTAGTTCTTTTCTGGCTAAATCAGGATGTGCTCAGGTGTTCACATGTCAGTTCTCTCAGTGTTTGAAAGTGCAAAAAAGTATATTAGAATAGTGTGAGATTAAATAGATTTTTATTAGAATCATAGCAAATTATACCTTTTTTTCCAAAAAGTAATTTTGCTTTTATTACCCTGTTGTTGTTGTTGTTGTTTTTTTTAACTGCATCTGTTAAATCATCTACTGAAGGGGTTTTACTTTCACACACACACACACACACACACAGAATCAAAAGCATGACACTTTGGTCTTTAAAAAAAAATCATCAAAGGCATAGCAATGTGTCACTTTTAGTCTGTGAATAAGAGAGTAATTACGCATGCAGTTTTGTATGAAATGCCTTTATCAGCCTGGTTTGAAGATCGGCCCGGCGGCTAGATGTCCATTCCATGGTGTGAAAAACAGAGACGGGAGACAAGACACAAAAGAAATCACACCAATTAGCCTGGCAGATTCTCTTACAATGTGGCTAACCGACACGAGGAATTCCATAATTGATGCCGGAGCATGTAAACAAGAGCAGGGAGGAATTTGTGCATGCTGGAATTTATTGTGTGTGTGTGTGTGTGTGTGTGTGTGTGTGTGTGTGTGTGTGTGTGTGTGTGTGTGTGTGTGCGCTGTAAATTAGCATTTGAATGGTTTATTTAGAGTGCATTAGCAAAGTACGACATGGAATGAGGACGGCCTGAGGATCGTTTTATATGCTACATAACATTTGTTTTGAATTTCACACTCGAATTTCACACTCGTTCTCCATTAGAGTCAGTAAATCCACCTGCAGGCATCCTTTTGGGAGGGTGGAGGAAACCGGAGAACCCAGAGGAAGCCTACATCAATACAAGGAGACCATATGCCACTCAAAATGACTAAAATTAGCTGGAAGCAATCGTGTTGATCACATGTTGTTGTATAATCTGTTGTATAATTGGCTGCTGTAACATTACAATTTTATTTTAATTAAAATTAATTATGTAATCTATTTATCTATCTGTCTATGCAAGGTGTTGAAGTAAATGTCTGAACTAGCATTAATAATGTCAATATGTGCCCCCCAAAAAAGTCAATATAGAATATAAATTATTTTTGAGTACACATACACCTATCTAATATTTCTCTTTATATAAAAGCACTCACAGTGTTTGTTCCTAACTGGTCAGAAGGCGTTGATTGATTCTCTATAACAGTAGCGCAGCTCCAAATCGCAGGGTTATATGAATGACCTCAGGTTAATACGTTGCACACAAACAGATATAAAAAAAAAAGAATAAAACATGTAGCCCTTGATATGATGTTTTATATATAGGGAAGTTATATATATACAGATATATAGTGAAGTTTTCAATAAGATGTTCTGAAGGAGTCTCCAACATCAGCGCTTCTATGTAACTGTGTAAGATGTAAAGTTGTAACTTTAAGTTTTCTGACATCTTCACAATTTTTTTTGTTGTTGTTACAGTTCTCAGTAGCATCTTCTTAACGTCAAGACTGAGAAGAAAGTGAAGAAGCGATGCTCAGAGGGCGGATGTTTATATCTGCCATAACGTACAGTAAGTGAGAACAGGCGGTAACAATGAACAACATTAAATATAACTATGAATGGCTGAAAATGATGTCATTGTTCTTTAATATATAATCATCATATTTATTGACAGGTTGCAGTGAGAGTAAGAGGAATAAAACACTTGGGGAAAGATGTGTTTTTAAACTCGTTGCTATTACAGCTTGTGCTGAAGTGCCTTAATCCTCTTATAACACTTTAAATAAATCTGCTTTATTCCTAATATACATTCATCTTTATGTGCTTTTTAATATAATGTCTTTTGAAGTGTAACATGATAACATAATGTTCAAATACACACACACACACACACACACACACACACACACACACACACACACACACACACACACACACACACAATGTTTTAGCACATTCATGTTTCACATGTGATGCTTTTAAACCCAAAGGCTGAACTTGTTTGTGAATTAGATAATGAATGTGGTCACACTTTGTGATTTTGTGCTTTCATACACACACTGACCCTCGGTGTACGGGGTCGACCTCGGCAGACGATTTGTGTCTGTTCCTGTCTGATCTCCCCCACAACAAACGCCACTAATTTATCCCCGTAAATACAGCGCGGAGCCGGCGAGGCCCTGAGGAACAGCTTTAGCGAGAGGACCCTCTGTATAATTGCCCACCATTATCGCTAATACAGGCCTGAAAAAAAGGGGGCCTCGAAATTGAGGCTTCAGTGCTGCAGGGTTCCCGCGCGCCAGCAAATGATAATTGAACAATTAAACTTTAGCAAAGCTGGCGAGCACTTTGAGGTGACACTCGGTATTGTACATGAACTGTGGAGAGGAGCCATGTCCACATTTAGGCTCTTTAAAAAGAGGGTCTTTTTAAAAAACACACTCATTTTTATTCCCAATATGACTCACAGCCAATTGCAGGTCTCTCAATGTGTGTGTGTGTGTGTGTGTGTGTGTGTGTGTGTGTGTGTGTGTGTGTGTGTGTGTGTGTGTGTGTTAATAACATGTGAAACTAAAGGCCATTATAATTACAATTACAGAAAAGCTTTCAGGCTCAGCATCGCTTCCTTCTGGTTCTATTCATGACATCAAGGAGATAGCAAAATGATAGACAGGCAATCAGATAGACAGATAGATAGACAGACAAAAACAAAAAGCACAATGCGATAACAGGCAGATAGCCAGACAAAATGAAATAACAGCAAACAGACAGACGGATCAAATGACTAAAAGGCAGACAAACAGTACACAAGTAAGACAAAACGGCAGAATAACGAACAGACAGGTACACACGCAACAAACAACAGAGCGAAATGACAAATGCAGACAAAATGATAGAAAGACAGACGGACAGACAGACAGACAGAGACAAACGTCCAGACAGAAAGGATGACAGACAACAAAGAAAGGCGAAGAGAAAAAATATGATAGAAAGGCAGAACAGAGTAAAAACAATGACGGACTGGATGAGAAAGTCAGGTGACAGTGAAGTTTAAATGCTAATGCTGCTAGCATGAAAGAGAAATCTCACCTGTCTCACCTAAAACATTTAGCATAACACACCCCCCCCCTCCCCCCATGCAGCCCATCCCCTCAGCCGTACCCACTCACACACAAGTGCACACACACACACACACACACACACAGGTATTTAGATTAAGGTAATAAAAAATGCTGACTCATGCTCATGCTGTTAGCTGCTGGTTAGCCGATGATTAGCACATGTATCATCGCGAAGCAGCCGGTGCATCGCTGCTTTATTTTACTTTGAAACTAAATGATTTCTAAATTGATCTTCACAGTGACAGGTGGTGATATTTCCCCAAAGGTCTTAAAGTGTTTTGCTATTATATTTTAGTTCATTAAGTAAACAATTTCTTGATTAAATATTAAGTGTTTAAAGTATTTTAAATTAGGTTGTCACTTAGCAATGAACACACATTCTACAGAATGAACATATACAACCTGCTCATTTAAAATATGAATAACTCACATGCTTGTTACTGCAGATAATTTATGTTTTGTGTGTGTGTGTGTGTGTGTGTGTGCGTGCGTGTGTGTGCGTGTGTGTTCATTTTGCGACGTGACTGTGACGACGGCACCTTTAAGATTAAGGGTTTAAACAAGTCTGAATATTAAACCCGAGGTGTGCCTCGTCGTCCCACACTGACACGCGAATGCCGGATTGTTGAAGATGAGAAAACGGAGAGGCACAGACAAATGGATGGAGATCTCATGCTAAACGCATGCAGGCTGTAATGTGAGTGAGTGTAATGGAGCACACAGCAGCTGTGACCCTCTTCAGCTCCCTCATTACGTCCTGATTGAATAATTCACGCTGATAATCCTCGCTCTTAAACACAACCTATTTACCGCGGGATTGATGAACACAGAACATATGGGGAAAATCCAGTGAAGGGTAATTGAAATAGAAAAGGAGAGTCAGTCCATGTAGAGTAGAGCCTTTATTTTGTCACATATACATTACAGCACAGTGAAATTCCTTCTTCGCATATCCCAGTGTAACTGGGGTCAGAGCGCAGGGTCAGCCATGGTACAGCGCCCCTGGAGCAATTAGAGTTAAGGGCCTTGCTCAAGGGCCCAACAATGGCAACCTGGCGGAGCTGGGATTCGAACCGCCGATCTTCCGATCAGTGACTCAGTGCCTTAGCCCTCTGAGCCACCACTGCCCCAATGTGTGGACGGTTTCAAGGAAATTGAACTCCTTTGAATCACTTCATTCGAAAAGCAGCTTTAACTCACAGGGACGTCGTTATTCTACTAAAGAGAGTATGTAGTTTTTACTGTAACATTTATTTTATAATATATTATCAATATTTAAATGAATGTATTATTTTACCATAAAATCTCATGATTTTAATGTAGCATGTTTCTATTTCCACAATATATTATGTAATTTCAATAAAGTAATAACTTACTTCAGTTGCATCAAAAATCTGGGAAACTTTGGGGTGTGAACTACAAGTTTTACATGTGAAAAACATATAGTATACAGCCATAAAAGTATGTGCACCCCTGACCACCATATCACCCATGTGTGGTTCTTCCCCAAAGCCTTAAACTGTATAATATGTCTCAGTGTAAGAGTGTTTAGAGTTACAGTTTCACTTCATGGGAACTAAGAGGCCCAAATCCTTATCCAGCACAACGATTCCTTCTGTGAGAT
The DNA here is from genome assembly GCA_013621035.1 of Clarias magur. Classification (NCBI taxonomy): domain Eukaryota; kingdom Metazoa; phylum Chordata; class Actinopteri; order Siluriformes; family Clariidae; genus Clarias; species Clarias magur. The sequence goes on along the minus strand of QNUK01000394.1, from coordinate 288,801 downwards.
TCAGAAAGCCAGCTACTTGAAGACATGGTGCATTAAGTTAAAGTTGGAGTGGATGAACTCAAGTGTCCTGCACAGAGCCCTGATTGAACTCAGGAACCACTGTACCAGCACCTTCTCAACATCCCAACTTCTGCTCTTGAGCTCACTAATGCTCTTGTAGAAGGTGTGAATGAACTCAAATCCACACAGCCACACGTCAACATCTAGTGGAAAGCCTTCCCAGAGGAGAAGAGTGCAAACAAGCAGAATGAACATGGAATGGGGATGTTCAACAGGGACATATGGAAGTAATGGTCAAGGGTGCACAAACTTTTGGTCTTGCAGCGTATGATGGGACTGTTATAGTGGGCAAATACTTATATTTCTGTCACACAAGTGTTTTAGGGTTAAAAGGATCATTAGAGCTTTAAAAGACGGTTTGAACGGTGAACCCGGTTTTATGAACAGGCGCTAATTGAGAACAGTGAAGCGCTCGGCCTAATTGGTGCGTCAATGCATCTAAATTGTTTAAACCTAAAACAATGGAGTGTAATTAAGAGTGTCTTCGTTATCAGCGATACCGTTTTATATTACAATATACAATGCAAGCATTCCGTGCTATCGGGACTGAATGCAGTGCATCTGAAATAAAGGAGCGAATAAAGGAAAAGTTGCAGCGGTAGAGGAATAATAAGGTGACGATGCGCTCCTGCTTTGTTCTCTGATTGGAGACAATATTAAATCCTGTAAGACGGGCTTTATGCTCGAATTCTGCCGATATCGCGTCCTGCTTCACTTTAATTTCTCCTTCTTTGACTCCTTTGTTGTGGGTTTATTGAGGTTGGGCCTGCGCTATCGGCTCCATCTCTCGCTGAAGTGTGGGTCAGTGCCGAGGGAAGCGATCGCTTTATTGAGCTCATATGAGCTGATTTGTCTATCAGCTGTCGATATGAAGTCCTTTCAGTGTTCTCGTCTAATTCTGATCTTTATCGCGCGTTTCTGTGTATTTATGCCAGAATTAAATATTCGTAATCTCTGAACTAATATCCTCTTTTTTATGCTTTGCGCCGTGAAGACGTGTGCGTCTGTGTGCGTGCATGTGTGCCAGATCTAAACCAAAATCTGATGAAACATTAATTTCTGTTTTTATTGAACATGTGCAGTGAGTGCAAATAGCAATAACGCAGAGAGCTGTTTGTTTTCCTGAGAGCGTTCATTGTGTGGATGAGATTCGAGATACACGCCGAGCTCATAGCTGAAGCTTCTTTTAGTGCTTAATTTTAAATTTCTTTCAGAAAGTGGAAAGCTCTTACTGACATTAAAACCAACACAGAGACATTTATTATGAAGTTGTTTCCCTTTTTCTTCCTCTGACCTTTAAAATTAATGACCCCAGATATACATCAGACAATAATACTAAGACACACACTCTATGTGACACGTACAATATTATCACACATGCTTCGATTTACTGTCACTCAGACTCTAGTGATTTATCTAAAAGATTATTTAAAATTCTTCCACTTCGATGGACCTGAATCTTAAACAAGACGCTCATGTCAATATCAATAGCTCTTAAACCATAATAAAATGTTACAAATCAGTTATTAATTTCTGGCAAGAAATTTTAATATTGAAAATTACACTGCTCAGCCATATACTACAAGTCATACACTTTAATATTTCATAGGCCAGGATTTGCTTTGGCATCGTTTCGATAAGCTTATGCAACGTCACAACATTTATTTCAGTCCACAGTCATATTAATTTCTCTTTAAGATACTAAATTGATAATGGGAGAGTCGGATTGCTGCATAGAGTCTTCTCCAACGCATCCCAAACATTCTCAGTGGAGTTAAGCTCTGGATTCTGGTCTGGTGGTGAATCCATGTGTGAAAATGATGTCTCATGCTCCCTGAACCACTCTTTCACAATTTAAACCAGATGACCTCTAGCATCGTCATCTTAAAATATGGCCATGCAATCAGGGCAGAAACCCTCCATAGATGTGATGTGCTGGTGATTCAGGACATTCAGGTGGTCAGCTGACTTCATTTTATCTCCACATAACGTTGCTGAGTCTCGACCTGAGCGACTGAAGCGACCCCAGATCATAACACTGTCTCCAGAGGCTTGTACAGTGGACGCTATGCATGATGGGAGCATCGCTTCATGCACGTCTAACCCTGAGACTCATCAGACCACATGAACTTTTTTCCAATGCCAATTTAATTAGTTTCAGCAATCTCCTTGGTTGTTTTCTTCGACTGATACAAGACAATAATTTAACCCTTCTCAAACAGAGTAACATCTCTGTTTGACAAGGAGATGTCTTCTGACCTTAAAACTCAAGCGGCATAGATACGTGCCAGCAGCTCAACATAGGCCAATGACGAAAAGACAAATGCTTATAGAGAAGCATTTCTGGTGTGTTTCGGATATGTCGAAAAAAAACTATCACTACATTTATAAAGGGAAAATTTTTTCACTACTGGAATATGGGAATGAAGTTGCTCACAAAATGAGCATAGAAATAATAATCATAGAAACAACCGAAAACAACCACAGAAACACGTGATTGTGTGTATTTGTGCTATTTCTTTGCCCTTGTGACCCAGTTTCTAATTTTTCGCTCTATTGACTATTTTGTGCTGAAGAAAATAATATGTCACTCTATACTGCACAATCCTGAGCCGTAAATATGTTTACTAATAAACAGCAAAACAAAAAATAGAGTTTAAAGGGCTAAGAAACAAGAATCTACTCACTGCATCAGTTAGGGTTAACTTGCAGCTGAAACATATAATTATCCAATGGAAGGATCACAAGTATTTGCTTAGGTAAATGCATATGACTGCTTTTTTTTTGTTTGGCATGTATTGCTCTGTGAGAGCAGTGTAATGTTAAATACCTGTGTGTGTGTGTGTGTATAAAGTCTGTATATTATGTCTTTCAACATGTCCATATGATGTTGAATTGTGCGTATCTTGGGCAGTATGGCAGAAATACATTTAGAAAATAATCACTTTGGTGAAGCAGTTATTATCACTGGATGCTTCATGATTCACACAAACTCAGATGTATTTTTATATTTTATTGAATGGTTTAATAATGTCCAGTAATGTTAAAATTATTTATTTATATAAATGGGCGAGCTGCATACATGTGCACAAAAATAAATAAAGACAAGAATTGGTCACTGCTGTAAATTACTAACTTTAACATTATTGGACACATGACTAACTATCTGCATTTTTTTCCTTTCTGGTCTTGAATTGCATCTGTACTTAACGTTCCTCTGCTTTAAGACACTCTATCTGATTTTTCACTCAATAATAATAAGTGTTTAAGAACAACAATTTAAAATCCCAATGAATGCATTTGGATTATGATATTTATGCTAATTTACTGCACATTGCCCCAAAAATCATCTCATAACTCTAGTTAAGAGTGTTACATTTTTCAGTCGATTCATTCCACCACGTGAATCGAAAACACTCCCGTTCACACGGCCTCATCAATTGTTGTGACTGCTCTGTAAATCACAGCGTCTCGTTCGTGATAATGGAGCTAGCATACCACCTCTACCGCAACACTGACATGACTGAAAACAAATGAGTGTCCTTTCTTCACCACGCTAGCATTAACATTTCACATGCCCTGCAGGCAACTAGAGCCATATCAATCGTCCGAGGAGCTAATCCTGCATTAGCCAGTGTAATGCATGCATTATTTACCATTCAAGGTCTTTAAGGAAGTGCTAAGGTAAATAGGAGGGACTCTCTCAGCGCGTTGAGGCTAATTTGTTATAACGGAGCAGGTGGGATTGATTATGTACCTTAGCTGAGGTGTTTTGTCCACAGGCTACACACTTTTGACACAGGAGCGAGTTTCATATGGCTTTTCTGTTACGTGTTGTCTAGCCAATGATGGATTGGCGTTCATTTCAGCCACCTGCCTTAGGATCATGCATCCTAATAAACCTATTTAGGTTATGCTATCCAAAATCCTTTTTTGATGTTAATGGAGTTTGGCTTGGTTAAACCAGCTCTAGCTTGGGTTAATCAGCTCTAACAGAGTGTACTAATTTGAAAAATGGGTTTAAATATATTTAACTTAGGCTAAACAAGTGTATAAACTTGATCAACAGTGGTTTACACAAGGCTAGCTTAGACTAACCATCGTAAACAAGTGTGAGAAAGCTGTATCCTGTGTAAATAAGTGTAATGGAGGTCCTAGCTGGGAGACCTAGACTAAAAGCGATTTAGGAAACCTTTTAGAGCAACTCTGAGTAAGGAAAGTAGAAAAACTTTTATCTTAGTGAGGAGGTGTGGTTGACCCCGTTGCTATGGATGATGCAGCAGTTCAAGGTCTGTGGTTGGTTAATAAAAAATCACCTCTGACCTCTGCAATGGTTTTGAAATGTGCTCTTTTTGAAAACAGAATACAGTGGAACCTTAGATTACGAGCATAATTCGTTCCGGAAGTGGACTTGTATTCCAAAACACTCGTAAACCAAATCAAATCTTCCCATAAGAAATAATGAAAACTCAAATAATTCGTTCCACAGCCCAAAAAATTAATACAGAAAAATAATTAATACAATATATAAAGTAAAACAAATTAACCTGCACTTTACCTTTAAAAAAAGTTAAAATAAATCCCAACAGATTAATGTTTCCATTTGTGCGCGCAGGTGGCGTGTATTTGTGTGTACGTGTGTATGTGTGTATGTGTGGAATTAGCCCCTTCCCTCGCCTCATCTTACACAGTAAAACTCCTCCTCCCTCCCCCCACCTCGCTTTTTAAGTTTTACAACAAACACACACACAACGGAAACACTGTTTTAATGGGAAAAAAAGAAATCACTGCTGTAAAGTAAAAAAAGACAAAAACAAATGAACCACCACCTTCACCTTACCTTTGAAAAGAATCGCGAGCAGAGTGTGTATGTCTGTGTGAAGCCGGGGAGGGGGGGGTGTAAAGGCGAGAGAGTGTGTGTGTGTCGGTGTGTGTGTGTGTCTTTGTCAAAAAACGTGACACTCGTAAACCAATACATGCTCTTTTTTCAAGTAAAAATTTATTAATAATCTTTGCTCGTCTTGCGGAACACTCGTTCCACTGTACATGATAATAGAACCAACAGTGAATCATAGTTTTTGTATATGAAGAAATTGTATAATCATGAGTACAGGCTACTTTATGCAAAGTTATCTTAAAGATAATTAAACAGGTAAATAGCTAATTTTATTACTTGTAAACCATTTTAGATTGATGGGAGCGAAATGTCTCAGCTTTTACAATGTACATGATTGCGAGACAGTCTATTTAATTTGCACTTTTGGATGGTATGTAGCCAACAATCCAAGAGAGATGGAAGGAAGTAAAACAACAAGAAAACCAAATTGGACAGAAAAGCAGTGTTTAATTTTAGCTTTACGTTCAATGTTTGGAGAATATTTCTTCCCTCCGCCATTTTGTCCTCTGCTAGATAAACTCTTAAGCCTCTTAAAAGTCCTCCTCTCTACTCTTAACAAATTTTCTTTAGGAGCTGTTTTTAGGGCTAAGATGTTTTATGAATCATTTTTATCTTTACGAAGATTTAATCCTAAATTTAAGGAGAAATTCTAAGAAAATGCCCTAATTCTAAGATTTTTCTTAGAATTTTGTCACTAGGAGTAACTTTTAGGCGTAAGAAGCTTTGTGAATATGGGCCCTGATGTCTAACTCTCTACCTTAGTGCGTTTGCTAAAATAGAGTTTGATAATCATATTTCTACTGTTTAGGCAGTATTTATATCTCAGTGATTTAGCTAAGCTGCAGCTAATTAACGCCATGTTTTAGGTTTTTTGCTGGATTACAGCAATCTATCCCATTATTCCTAAGAAGGCACTGTCTATTTAAGTTTTTATTTATTGCTAGACTAGAGCTATCAAACCCAATTTTTAAGGTGCTTAAGCTAAACTACAGATGTCTTTGGCTACTTAGGCTAAGGTACAGATGGCTGTAGAATCTTTGCTGTGCTATAGTTTAACCATGTGTAAAGGCAGTTTCAGCTCTGTTGAAGGTGATTTGCTAGGCTACAACCATTTGTTTATGGTGTTTTTTTATGGTGTTCTAACCCTCTGGTCAATGTGGTTTTGATAAGGCTGCAGCTATCTAGCCCTTGTTTATTTATTTTTTTTTTCCTAGACTAACCCCACATTTGAGGCTTTTTTTGTGTGTGTGTGTGTTTTTTTGCTAGACTACAGCTGGCCAACCCTCTGTTTAAGGTGGTTTTGATAGTTTAGAGCTATATAACCCAGTGTTTAATGGGTTTTTGTTAAGCTAGAGTTGGCTAAACCCTCTGTGTAAGGGGTTGTTGCTAGGCTAGAGGTATCTAACTCAGTGTTTATTTATATATTTTGGCTAAGCTGAAGTTGACTAAACCCTTTGTTTAACATGTTTCCGCTACAATAATTCTATCTTTACCACACTAAAGCTCTCTAACCCGGTTTTTTAATTGTTTTATTAGGTTAGAGCTATCTAATCCTTTTGTTTATTGTGACTTTGCTAGGCTAGAGTGGGCTAAAACCTCTGTTTAAGGTGTCTCCCCCCCCCCCCCCCCATTAGGCTAGATCTAACTAACCCTTGGTTTAAAAATGGTTTCGCTAGGCTAGAGTTATCTAACCCTGTAATTAAGGGGTTTTATTTAGGTCACAGCAGTTGAACCCTCTGTTTAAGGAGTTATTTCTATGCTACTGCTGACTTTTCCACTCTCTGAGGTGTTTTGCTCTGCTACAGATAGCTGATGAACTGTTTATTTTTTTATCATCATTATTATTATTATTATTATTATTTTATTTTTTTTTAAGTTCCAGATCTGACTTTCTGTTGGTTTTAAAGCGTAACAAAAGGAAAGGGGTAGTTGTGCGCAACCTGGCAACCCTAAGTCAAACGGCACGCTCTACAGGTGTGACGTCACCGGGCTCCACGCGGTTCGTTGTTTACATCTTGTAGACGCGATGTGTGTGTGTGTGTGTGTGTGTGTGTTGTGAAATCACCTTCAGTGTTGAGTTTCATTAATCACATGTCGCAGAGACTTCACACACTATAAACTCCTCACAGCGCAGGGAGACTCTACCGACCCGACACCGATTTATCCTCCGGTAAGGAGTGTAGAGAGACAGAGACAGAGAGAGAGAGACAGAGAGAGAGAGAGAGACAGAGAGAGAGACGGAGGTTGTTTTATTCTTTTGTCTGTCTGAAGGTTCATCGCGTGGACGCGCTCTTTGTGCGCGCGCTTCTTCTCTAAAGTGTGTGATGCGTTTGTACAGTCACTGTTGACTCGAATTTAATTTTTTTTTAAAAACAGAATTTAATTGAAAACGAGCTTCACTGGTGGTTGAGTTGAAATGATGATTCTGGAAGTTCTGAGTCACTGTGATGTAAATAATATAATCCTGTCCCACATGGCTGACCTTTAATTCTTTGTCTTTCTCATGTTTATTTGCTCATGTATGTTCAAATTATGTCTTAAATACATTTTATGTTTGTTTTTTTTTTACTTATCACATCATAAGGCTCAATGTTTGATTGCTTTTTATAGCCAATAATCACACTCACAGTTCTAATCATAATATTTATTGACAGATATTTTTTTATTTGCTTCTGCACTGAATAACCTGTTCAGCTTGCATATACGTATAGTGACATACTAGTATTATGATATATATTTGAAATCATTTTGTGTGTGTATTGTGTCAGGTGGGTTAATCGAGTGAGAATGTTTGAGCTCGGGAGTCGACTGGCCCACATGTTCCTCTCCTCGGGCCCTGAAGACCCCGACGGCTCGGTAAAGAACACGGGACTGTCAGCTTCACCTGCTGGTCTGGAGCTGGCAAAGAGCAACCAGGAGAAGATTCCTACTATAGAACAATTTCTGCAACATGCACGGTTAGTATATATGTTTGAATTATATTTTATGAATTGGTTCATCTTTAAGTTGTAAAGAAATGTATGTTTTCATTATTAGTTATGAACTTTAATGAAGAAACATCTTCAGGTCATGAAAACATGAGTCAGGTCACCTCGACTTATTACAGTGTTGCACCATAGGGTACAAAAATAGCATATTACTCCTGAGACTAAAAGGCAAAGAGGCGTGCTTTATTAGTACTGAGAAGCACACAAACCACACCTCCTTCATAAGGGCTGAGAAGCACACACGTCACACCTCCTTCATAAGGGCTGAGAAACCCAGAGGCCACGCCTCTTTCATTGTAAGTGAGAAGCACACAAGTCACACCTCCTTCATTAGCGCTGAAAAACACGGAGGTCACAACATCCTCACTCACTCAATTCTCATCTATACCGCTTAATCCTTTATTCAGGGTCAAGGGGGCCTGTAGCCTATCCCAGGAGACTTAGGGCACATGGCAGGGTACACCCTGGACAGGGTGCCAATCCATCGCAGGGCACAGACACACACACATACACTCACTCATTCACACACTACGGGCAATTTGGGAACGCCAATGTAGCCTGACCTACATGTCTTCGGACTGTGGGAGGAAACCGGAGTATCCGGAGGAAACCCACCAAGCACGGGGAGAACATGCAAACTCCATGCAAACAGAGACGGGAATCGAGCCTGGCCGGGGATCGAACCCGGACCCTGACGGTGCAAGGCGACGGTGATAACCACTACACCACCGTGCCGCCCACAACATCCTCATTATGAGGTATTATTTTTCTAATATTTGTTTCTGTAAATTTTAGGAAGCTCAGTGGACTGAAGAGAGAAGACGTTTTCTGTAACCTCCGTGTCCCAAATCAGTTTCAGACATCACGACAGGAGATCAACCTCATCATTCTCACAGGTGTGCCTCTGGTGATGAGTTTATAGCTCTTGTTTACTGCACTGTGATCCTGTGAAACTCATTAATTTCTCACACATACTGAGGAGATAATGTGAAAACCAGTACCCTCATATATTTATTCTTTTTGTAAACACCTGATGTGTGCACAGGTGCCGCTGTGTACTGTATAGACATAAAGCCATGGAGGGGAGAGGTTTCTGCTCCAAGTCCCAACATGTGGCGCGTTGAGGTGAAAGAGGAGGAGCAGAACTTTACAAACACGTCCATTCAGCAGATCCCAGACCCCCTGCAGTCCATCACGGTAATCTGAGAGCTGAGGCATGCTGGTGTAGAGAAATAATGAACAGCAGGATTTACTTCTACAACCTCGATGTTAATTATTTTCCTCCAACAGCATTCCCTGAAGTGTTTTATTCCAATTACACAACAGCAATTTATGTTAAGAATTGTAAGTCTTTGTTAAATATCATTACAAATTGTTCATTAGAGCCGGTCCATACAAATGATTAGTTTAGGATTCATTCAGTTGCTCTGTATTTGGGCTCCATCCATCTTCCCAACATTTCTGACTAGCTTCCCTGCTGAAGAAAAGCATCTCCAAGACAAGATGCTGTCGCCACCATGTTTCACAGAGGGGACGGGGTGTTCAGGGTGATGTTAGTTGTCCATCACACATTTTGGCCAAAAAAGTTTAACTTGGTCTCATCTGACCAGAGCACCTTCCTCTACCTGTTTGCTGTGTCCTCACATGACTTGCTGCAAACTGCAAATGGGACTTCTTATGACTTTCTTTCAACAATGGCTTTCTTCTTGCCACTTTTCTATAAAGGCCAGATTTGTGGAGTGCACGACTAATAGTTGTCCTGTGAACAGATTCTCCCACCTGAGCTGCGGATCTCTGAAGCTACTCCAGAGTTCTCTCTCGGCTGCTTCTCTGATTAATGCTCTCCTTGCCCGTCCGTTTAGGTGGACGTCTACACACCAAGCACTGCCCTTAACAGGGGTTAGAGAGGGATTTGGGATTTTCAGGTGTGTCTTCTTGCTGAAAGTGCTTCTGTGACAAATAAAAATGAATTCACATTTTTACTTGTCACATACACAACCAAACACAGTATGATAAGCAGTGAAATCCTTACACAAAGGTTTGTGACCTTAAAAATCAGGAGGTATAAATGTTAATAGGAAAGAATAAAAAATAGGAAATGTAAAATCTATTATCTTTTTGTTACAATAAAATGAAATAGAATAAAATTAAGTATGGAGTAGAAATATGTAAAGTATGTAAAAAAGTCAAATACAGTGGAACCTTGGATCACGAGCATAATTCGCTCCGGAAGCAGGCTCGTATTCCAAAAACACTCGTAAACCAAATAGAATTTTCCCATCCATAAGTAATAATGAAAACTCAAACTGGGGCACAGTGCCAATTACGCATGCGCGCACACAGAAGGAAGAGGGAGATGTTGATTATACCAGTAAGAGACGATCACTAAGACGCAGCAGGGTAGACGATTATCCATAATTCCGCAGCGCAAGAGAGAGAAAAATCCTTGGCTCAGTTGAGATCACTTGCCGCTCGGTGTCAAAATAACAGTTGCATGCGTGATACATGATACTCGGCACTCGTAAACTAATACTTGCTCGGTTTCCAATTAAAATCTTATTAAAAATCTTTGCTCGGTTTGCAGAACACTCATAAACCATGTTACTCGCAATCCGAGGTTCCACTTTAAACTGTATTAAGTATGTGGACTGTGCAGGCAGCAGCAGTACAGTGTGGGCGTGGAGTGTGAAATACTGTAGAATGATTGTCCATCTTTAAAATGTAGAATGTGGGTTTTGCCAGGCAGCTGCTCTCCTCAGTACTGTGGACCGTACAGACCTACTTTCATCCATGCTTCGACCGGTAGTTAGTGTAATTAACAAAACCTGGGACTAGATTACTCGGTTGGAACAAACTGTTGTATAATTAAGAATAATATGTAACCAGTCTGCATGCCTCCAAGTGAACTGGTTTAGTCTTCACTCTTAGTTGACAGTGTTGGGGAGCTCAGTAATGTCCTTTTGTTCGCTAAATTAAAAAACTTCGCCAAATAAGAAAAGGTCAGAGCCATCAGGTGCACAGTTTATAAAGAAGAGGAGGAGAAACAGGCAAGAGATAAAGGTATGCAGCTATGGTTTCACTTTGTAAGTATAATATTATGCATATATTGAAACAGACTAGGATAACACTTATGTTTGTTAACCCATGCTACTATCTTGTTTCTCACATGATAATGTCTGCAGTTGGGAGCAAAACCATTACAATGTTAATAGCACGTTTCATATAAGGGCCTCTCACACACGCACTCCTGCTGGGGTTAGACCAGATCGTGTTTTATATTTCATTCTGTACATGTACATACTGTATACATAGTGATTATTTCACTGGATGCATATTTTAAAGTTCCCATATTGGACTAGTTAATACAGGTCTCAGAGCTCACCCAAATGTGTGTGTGTGTGTCTGTGTGTGTGTGTGTTATTGTCCTAGCTGACATACCCCTCAGATACCTCAGGTTGGCTGTGTTTCACTCCTCTAGCGAAACCGTATTTTTAAATGAGCAAATGAGCTTCTGCTGAGCCACACCCCTCCAGGATACAACAGAACTGAGCAACGAGCCAGGGGAGGGGCTCTTCTTATACGAGGTCACATTAGGGAGAAATCTGCTTGGCTTCTTTAAACCTTGTCCAATACAGAATTTCTTTTTCTGTTCACACACACACACACACACACACACACACACACACACACATACACACACACACACACACACACACACACACACACACACACACACACACACACACACAGAGAGAGAGAGACACACACACAGGAGACCCACACACATGAAACATGACTAAAAAGTGAATTTTCATAATATGTACCCTTTAATGGAAATGTGAAAATCTAAGTATTGATTTTATGTAATACTTGTGTCTTAGCAATACACCATGAGTACTTGTAAATAGAGTCACCGATCAATCAAACAATTGAACTGGCAAAAGCCTAAGATATTTTATTTGTTCCAGGTTCTGTCAAGTTTCTATCCAGCCACAATAATATGCTTTAACAATGCAAGCAAAAAAGAAAAAATGACACTTGACACTTTTAGCCTTCCAGAAGTACATTTCCACTGCTCCTTTGATAATTCGCTTTAAAAATCATTACTTAACTACCATAAAAACCATTGCCATGTAAATACATTACTTAAACAGTTAATAAATTGTACAATAAACCAAACCCAGTAAGTCCCCAGCATACAAACGAGTTTCCAACAAACGTTGTCTAGGTGCAGTATTTTCACTTTTGTCTACATTATTAGATTGGCGCTTCTTAGCAGTACCAGCTTCATTGCCGCTGCTTTTACGTTCGCTTCCGGACATCCTGGGTTGCATGCTGCACACAAGCCGCCTGATCTAACCTCCGCATGTGAACATGTGGACTTTGCGCGCTTTTCACTTTCTGGCTGTATGTATACGCTACAGAATACAAAGTGTGCTTGAATAATGATGACACTGTTGCTAGTCAGGTCAGTTGATTTATATGATATTGCTAACTAGCATGTGGCATGTGTAATGTATTATATAGGTAAAGACGATAGAAATGAGACAGAACCATCGAGAACTTTACGCTTTACCTCAGATTTGTTGTTAAAATAACTTTGCAAACTGAAAGACATTGTTATTACACTTAGCGTTGACTGCTAATGCGGTTAACACCATTGCGTTTGAGTCATGAGGATGTTGTTGCTATAGGCAACTGATCTGTATGGATGCTGAGAGCAAGCTAGCTAGTTATTAAGGATATGGTTTTACTTGCTATCATGTACTTTTTAAGAAAATATGTCAACATTTACTCCAGAAATGTTATTAAATCAATAAGAGAATACCAAACATGGGCTGTAATTATGGTTAGCATTTGGTTTGCTTCAGTTTGTGTTTAGTCTTCCGATTATGATGTGCGTATAATTATGATGTGTGTTTTTCCAGATGAAGGCCAAAGACCTGTGCAGCCACATGCAACGATGCGGTGTGAACATCAAACCCACATTCGTTCTACCCAGAATCCTCTTCCTCTCACCCCACTGTCACCTTAATAAGGAACTGAGGAAGAGGAAGGAGCTGATCTCTCATTGTGACATGGAGACGTTTCTCAGCTCACTCAGGGATGGTTACATCGCCTGGATCACAGACGCCCTCACACCCTCGTGGATCACGGGTCAGAGAGTCAGACATCTTGTATAAATGAATCTACATTATGTCATGTTGCTAGGCAACTGGAAGATAAGGACTCTGCGGGGAAAGTAGCTAATGACTTAAGGCTAATGATTTATCTTGATAAACACAAAGTAAAGACAGAGTGACAATACAAACGCCCGAGAACCATTCGGAACATTTTAAGTTTTACTTAAGAAGAGCCTGAAATTAGCGTTAACCACTAACATGCAGCACACATAACTGTATTACACAAAAAAAATGTTAATACTATTCTGTTGCTAGGCAACATGGAGGAATGGACTTTGTATAAACAGGCTAATTATTAAGGTTATGAATTTTATAGCTAGCATGTAATATTTTTGTATCCTGTGTAAAGACAGTGACAGGAAACGTCTCAGAACCATCCGACGTTAACGCTTTTAGGTTGTGAATGTGTTGATAAAATGCTGAAAGAGAAATTGTGCCACACTAAGCATTTGCCTCTATCATAGTGCACATAAAACAATGCATTACGTTGAAAAAATATATATATATAATCCTTAGAAAAGTATATAGTTATTGTTCCATGGGGCGGTTTTGACCGCAGTGTCATGAGATTTAATAATGAAAGTAAGAGCTCTAAGAGGGCTTCAGAGGGGGTCAGTGAAATACGAGTGTGTGAGAGTGATTGTGCACTGTTGGGAAGACCTTCCCGTTCTGACATAATGTGGGTTTATTAATTGAGGATTTAAAAGGGAACTGAAAGAAAACTGAAAACAAGAAGACAAAGCACGAAGCTCCCTCGTCTCCTCGAGACAGGACAGGGTTCTGGAAACTGAAATAAACATGTAGTCATGCTTTCGTATCATTTATCTCATTTTCTTTCCCGTTTTCTCTTTATTTGTGTGTCTTTTACTTTGGTTTCGAAGCATGCTTATCGCGTCGAGTAGTCTCTGGGAATTGCCCGCACGCCGGCTAGCAACCGCGCCTCATGGACGTCGTTACAGTTATAGAAATATATAAATTATTTCCTGCTACTTAAAATGCAACTTGAAAGAATGGACCTATAAACCCGCTAGTTATTTAAGGTTAAAGATCCAGTGATCGTGGAAACGACACAGAAACAGTTGGAACATCAACCTTTACCTCAGATGTGTTGATAAAAGACTGAAACAACACAGGAATTGCTCTTAGCATTAACTGCTAACACAAGTCTTGTTCTCGTAGCTGGCCACTGTTGCTAGGCAACAAAGAAGTCTGGTTACAGAAAGCATGCTCAGTAGTTAGTTAGGCTTTGATGTTGCTAACTAGGATGTGTAGTGTGTTATTCAGACTGTGTAAAAGTAGGAACGACACAGAACTATCCAGAACGCTGACATTTACCTCAGATGGGTGAGTAATATTTTAAGAAAAGACTCTATATGGCTAAAATAGCACCTAGCATTGCTTGCTATTGAATTGTAGCTAGGTATTGAGTGTAAGCTAGCCAATTCTTTATTGCTAGCCACATGCAGATATCGTAAACGCATAAAGATGGTGAAAATGACACTGAACCATCTGGAACATTCAACTTTTACCTCAGGTGTGTTTTAATAAACTAGCACTAATAAAGTGCTTGTTGCGCAATGAACATGCAAAGGTATTTTAACGTAGCACATCAATGATGTGCTTAAATTATGAGGACTTTTATTAATCAGAATAAAGGATGAAGGATGTTTTTTGTCATTTGTCAGTGCTATGCTATATGCTGCAACGTCATCGCTCAATTTCAAATTAGATTCTAATTAGCTGTTAGCTACACGCTACAAGCTAATAAGTTAAACTACAGTATAACATGGACTGTTATTCTATGATGCGCGAGCAGACTCTGTTCCTGATGTTTCTCTCGTTCTGATTGGACAGGTCATCTGTCATTCAGGCAGTTGGGGGCGATGCGAGACGTGCTGGGACAGTTGGGGACGTGGGACGTGGTGCAGCTGAGCAGCGGCGCCGAGCTGAAGGGCGATTTTCAGGGTTGCCAGCACCTCGCTCTCGACAGAAAGGAAACAGACCTGCTGGAGTTCAGCGGGGGGCGGAGTCTAAGTACTGAGACGTTGTGGGCTCTGCTGGGGCACACGCCACAGGTTAGAGTGCATGTACACACACACACACACACACACACACACACACACACATACACACAAACACACACTCATATAGATGTATGCACACGCATGTAGATGTCTATAGTATCTATTTAGCCGTCTATCTGTCTACACACACGTGCACATACACATAGCACATGTCTGTCTGTCTGTCTGTCTCTCTCTCTCTGTCTGTCTGTCTATCCGTATACACGCACACACTCATACATGTAGATGTCTATTTATTTATTATTGATTATTTATTAATATTAATGAATGATATTTGTTTCTTTCTTTACCAGATTTCTGGTCTGTGTTTTTAGCTCATGTATTAGACTTATTTGTGAATTTAAATTCAATAATTTATTGATTCATTAATTAACGTATTATCATTAATCTTTTGTAATTATCACAATCTTTTTCTTGTCATTTTCAAACACACATGCTGTACACACGCACGCATATCTGCGCGCACACACACACACACACACACACACACACACACATCTAAATGTATAGAGTGACAGGACTACATCTTCAGTGGCCTCATGCAGGTGAAGACCCTTTTCTGTCTCTTTTCTTATATAGAAAAAAATAAATATAATAAAACCAACATTTTGGATAAAAGATTGTTTCCTCTTTTCGGGCACGAGCGAATACGGATACAGTGTCATAATGTTAGTGCTTCCATCATCCTGACATTAACAGAGTGTCTCTCTCTCGTGCTCTCTCTCTCTCTCACACACACACACACACACACACACACACAAACTCGCAGAGGCAGCGAGTGAGTAAATAACAGAGAGGTGGCGTGCAGCAGAACCACACGGGCCATTCATTACTGTCCTGTTTACAGAAATCAATAACAACACCTCAGGCCTGCTGCTGAAAAACGAGCCTCAACTACACACATTACAGACCTAACACCTGGAGAAAGGTAGGGGGGACAGAGAGGGATAAAGGAGAGAGACAGATAAAGTGAGACAGTGAGAAAAAGAAATGGAGAGACATAAAGGGAGAGAAAGACTGAGACAGAAAAAGAGATGGACAGAGCATTTGGCTTGGCAAAAAAGTAAACTGAGAAGGAGAGAGACTGGGAGTGAGGGATTGTCGGAGACCGATAAAGACAGAGACTCCGATAAAGAGTAAGAGATAAAGTGAGAATGAGAGTGTCCGCGAGAGTAAGACGATTAAAAGAGAGATGAAGACAGCGAGAGACAGGTAAAGAAAGACACAGAGTGAGAGAGACGAGATTGAGAAAAGAAAGATTGTGTGTAAAAGTGAGACACAAATAAAAACTGCTAGAAGATAAAAGGGACCGTAAGAGAGAGACATGGAGCGAGACAGAGATGACTACAGCAAAGTGCAATCATGTTTAAACAGAACTGAATAGAATTCATTTGGACTGTTTAGACTGGAGCCTTTGCAAAAACAATTTATAAATTTGTATGAATAAATAAAACAATTAAATAGAATGGAGAGTGTGCACAGTGTTTGGAGTGATTTATAATTAGCATCTATTTTTAATCTTATATTCACCAACAGGTGGCACTGCAGTCAAGTTATAGCATCATTTACATTGCATCATTTACAGTGTGTGTGTGTGTGTGTGTGTGAGAGAGAGAGAGAGAGAAAATCCTAATGTTCTTTTTTATATCCTCTGGTCATCATTTTAGCATTAATTAAGCTTGTACATCATTTAAAATGACCCGAGTTTGTGAAGCACATAGAGACAGAGGTGTTAAAGGCTCTCAAAACACACACACACACACACACACGCACACGCACACACAGAGTTATTATATTATCCCCTCTTTTGTAGTGACTGTCAGTAAGTGACACCAGTCAACTTTTTTGGGCGAGGTAGAGGAGTGTTTATGAGCCCGTGAGTGGCGAGTGCGGGACAAAAGCACACGGCTTGGTTTACAGAACGCCGTATTTGTATCGCAATTTCAGTGTGAAGAGCAACGAGGTGATGAAAGGACGACCTGTTAAAAGCCTCACATTGTGCTCACACCTGCGCAGTCCGGAGCGTTATAACCGCGGACTGATCGTTATAACGCTCATAAAAACCTGATCGAACATCAGGTACATCACTACAGAGAATTTGTTTCATTCAGTCTAAATTAATCAGAATGATGCTGAATTAAACCTGATAATCAAATCGTTAAATCAAACGAATTAGTGCAGTGACTGAACTATAAAACAAATGATATTATTAAAGGTAATGAGGTAAATCTGACTATTAATATGAATCAAAGGCGTAAATCGAAGTAAATTAATTTAACTTGAAAGTGAATCACTGCACTGATACAAAATAAGTCAAAGCATCGAATCCAATTGAGTCAGTGGAATGAGTCAAGTCTGTTCACGCACACGGAATTAAAAGCGAGTCAAAGCAACCAATCAAAATAAGTCGATGCGATGAACGAATGTAAACCACGAATCAGTAAAGAGTCAAAGCAGCGACTTAAATTAATACAACGATCTAAATGAATCACACCCTGAAGCCAAATGAGTCAAAAGACCAATCAGAGCAGTGAATCAAAGTGAAAGAAAACACTGAATCAAGAAAAATCTAGGAAGTAACTAGAATTAAATGTATGAATGAATCATGAAGGAAATCAAAACAGTCCATGAGTCAAGAGACGGAATTAAAGTGAGCCAAAGCGATGCATTAGGATGAATCAAATCGTTGAATGAACAATAATAACTTCACGAATTCTTGAGACACAGTCCAGTATACGTGTACATAAAAACACCTTCAGCTTGAATAGAGAAAAATGAAATGGGTTTTTCATGGCAAGTTAAATATAGAGCCTCTTCTAATGTTAGTTTAAAATTTTTTTGCTCCACGCTGATCCAAGTTTATTATTTTTATCGTTATCATTGATGATATTTATTATTATTATTGAGACAGTGTCTGAAACCAATCCAGATCACACTGATCCTCACCACGCCCTGCTTGGCCCCACCCACTCGCATCTCGATGGCTCTCTGTGTAGTCCGTGAGTGAGTTGGGTTTTATATCAGCATTGTGCTGCGTCTCCGAAATCTTCAGCCGCGTTCCAGATAAAAGTCGCGTCTAAAACGTCACCAGAATTTCTTTTGCGCTTGCAACATAGGAGGGTCGATTTTTATTTATTTATTTATTTATTTTGAGAATCTACAATGAAAATCTAACATTCGCAGAAGTCTATTTGAAAAACTGAGGTGTTTATTAATGGGTTGCTCAGCGCTGCTAATCTGTATCGTTATTCTTTGTGTGTTTTATAATTGCAGTCGAATATTTCCTTGCAGCTTCGCATTTGAATTCCGGAATTTTTTGATTTGCTATTTTGTTACCCTTCCGCGTTTTCCGTGTTTTGTTTATTACTTCATGTGATTATCCTCCATGAGACCACAACATGGCCGCCGTTCCCCTCCTGAGCAATTTGTGTGCTGTTGACTGTTCAATATTTGTTTCTCCCGCTCGGCTAAGTGCCTCTCTTCTCCAATGCAGGCTTTCTTTTTTTTTTTTTTCGTTCGTTCTCCTTTCAGATCGCTCCCATTAACATCGCCATGCCGAACCGGCAATTACTCACTCAGCTCTGCCATTC
>QNUK01000394.1:155000-265000 GCA_013621035.1 Clarias magur | reverse complement strand
TATATTTACTGTATATGTTTAAATTTTTTACATTCACGCCAACCTCTTCCTCAGACTTCTTTTCTGCTGCGCTCTGATTGGTCAGGAGGTGTTGATTCGTTCTGCGCTCGTTCTGATACGTTATCGTTTCTATAGCAACAAACCATTCACAAAGTGTGTGTTAATTGATATCTGGAAAAGGAAAAGTTTGTGTAACGTTGTGCAGAAGGAGTCTCCAGTGTCGGCGATTATTTGTAATATTCAGGGGTAAAGCTGTAACTTCAAAGCTTTATGACATTTTCATTTTTTGTTTTAATAAATTTAAGAAATAATAAAATGAGGATGGCTTTTTATTGCTGCTATATGGTAGGCGACAACAGGGACTCGCTTAACTCATGAACGTCCACGGCATCAAATGTAACTATAAATAGATAAAAGTTTCAGGGTTTGATTGTATCAGAAAACCATGAAGTTTAAGGTGTGTAAGCACTGTGTATATGCAGTGTGAATGATCGCTAGGATTCTGATAAATATCCGAATATAATCTGGTGATTAGGCATTAAAGGAATAATAACGGTAGGATTAGTGCACAAAGAGGAATAAACAAAAAAATCTGCGACTAATAACAAGTAAATAATAAAACCAAATAATAAAACTAAGTAGAATGTGGAAATGAAAGAAATTCGAAAGATGAAAATCTGAACATAATTTTAAAAGGGAAAGCTTAGGGAAAAAAACTCAAAAGAAAAAATCAAAAGATATCTAATATAATAAATACTACTATTACTACTACTACTAATAATTAAAATATTATATCCTTGACATATTTTTTTACTTTACTGAATAAATAAATGCCAAAGTAATTTTATTTTTAAATTCTAACAAGTAATGTATGAAATTATTATTATTAGTAGTAGTTTTTATCTTTGCAATTGGGGATTAGTACACACATTTGCAAAGAAAACAATTAATTTTGTACTATTATTAATTTATCTATTCCTTGTTTATGTTTAAACAAGTGCCAGAATCTAAAATATTTTTAATTAATGATATATTATAATTTTAATGTTTAATAAATATAGTTTAAAAAGAGTAATGTCAGATTGTTTTTTTTCCCACAAGAAATAATTGTCAGAATCCGAAATAGAAAATATGAATAACATGATTTGTAAAAATCTGATTATTATTTATTATTATTATTATTATTACCACTAGCTATTTGTGTTTTTTTTAATATTTGCAATTGACAGCTAGTGCAAAATTGCAACAAAAAACTTAATTTTATAGTATTATTTATACTTTATATTTATTTTATCGTTTTTAAATAAGTATTAGAATAGAAATATAAAATAATTATTATTGTTAGTAGTAATAATAGTAATTTTATTATTAGTATTAATAATAATATATATTTTATAACAACATTAATAATTAGACTACAAAATAGAAAAATGTTTTTTGTTTTTTCCCCCAAAAAGTGACTCATTGGGAAAAGATCAATCAATCAGTCAAGAAATACATCATTTCACCTGGATGATGATTAAGACTGAGGTTTGGTAGCGTGTAAGTGAAATGTATAAGAGGAGTTGCAGCTCCATCTGCTCATCTGGTATCTCTGCCGCAAACCGAATTAGTGGCATTGATTTTAAAATGAACTACTTACCATGTCCATTATGTGCTTAGTTTGATTTACAGGGTGCGATGAAGGCTTTTAAAAACAACATGGCCACAGGCTGGAGCTGCAGCTCCGGACAGAAAAGCAGACGGCACCTGTTTCTCTCGGGGAGAGACGTCTCGGCCTCGGCTTTGTTTACGTGTTTATGTCCCTGCTAAGCGTCTCAAGTGCAGCTATTTCCCCTCTCTGCATTTTATTTACATCTCTCACGCTGATTCATCCCGTTATTTCCTTTTTGTCCAGACGACTATTATTAATCAATCAGGATGCTGCTTCTCCTGTTTTGTTTTGTTTTGTATCATCATCATCCTCCTCATCATCATCCTCATCGTCAGCTGCGTCAGTCTCTAAGTGCCGTGATTGCTAATTACAGAGACATCTCTGCTTTTGTTGTTAATATCATTTGTTATTAGCGTAGCCGCGCGGCCAGGGGCGGGGGCCTCGTCTCTTAAACGGCCATTTGTTTTGGAGTCTTTCAGCGCAGGATGCTATCAATAGACACTAAAGGAAGATCAATAAGCGTTCATTTATCCAGTCAGGCAAGTCGCCGCAGCACAGCCACTTCATTATACACGCCGAGCAGCATTTGCTTTAATTGGCCCCGAATCAAAGGAGTGAAGTGGATGGAGTGGACCGATTTGCATATCTGTCAGCGAGTCGGACCTGCCGATTGGCCCGGGTGCGCATAATGACGCAGAAATTTGCAAGTCATACGTCTGGAACCATGAGGGTTGAAACGAATCGAGGGCTTTTGTCAAGTCTCTGTGGTTTCATTTGCAGCGAGCATTAACTCTGCGGTGTCAGTAAATCTGCTTCTCTCATTAACTTACACACAAAACCGGTGTCGGACCAGGAGTGTGACCACGACCAAAGATCACGTGGATCGACGTTCAGTTCGAATCAGTTTCCCTGAAGGACTAATATAGTGCCGACCACTTGTGTCGCATTTATCAAACACTGTCTCACACCGTATCGTGCTGTCGTAGGAAATTAACTAACGCCCGGGTGGCCCGATGAAGCCGAGTGTCCGTTTCGACCTCTGAAGCTCGTCCTGACTTGTTTATTTCCTTTTACACTCACCAACCATCACTAGTTTTCATTTACTAAAGAATGATACATCATACGTTTTATACGTTTAGAGTTACATTTCATGTTTGTTTAACGTCTTGGGGTGGGGGGGTTCCCGTTCCTATTATTTTGTCTAATTAATAAGTAGGGGGAAAAGTGCTTCAAAGAGGAACTCGCTAGCTTTGTTACAAAAAACACTGGCACTGGAGACTCCTTCCGTAAATGTTGAACATCTCTAAGCAGAAATCTTCACCATATCAACGCACATCTATGATTCGGTTATTATTGAGTACTTAGTATATTGTTCTAGCAATGAATGAGCTGTTGCTATAGAAACGATGATGTATTCAGATTGAGCCCGTTGGTATAAACCTGACTGTTTCTGATCATTCAGAGAAACACCAGTTTTGGTCGAATCATGAATATTTGTTGGTGATTTACAAGCCGTCACTTGTCCCCAGGCCACATCTCGTTCCTTTTCCGTCCCGTATACGTGACGAGACGTCCGACGCACTTTCGGGTCACACCTGTTCCCCCCCCGGCTTTCATTCTGATTCCCCCCAATTACGAGGAAGCCATTTTGCGACGACCCTCCTTATCTACGGCCTGCTGCATTTCCACATTACTGCTGAAGTACAGTTCTCTACAGCAGGAGCGGCAGCAGGAGCAGCAGGCTGTAATTTACTGCCTCGGCCATCTGTTGTGGCTCTGCGAAATTACACATAAACTGGTTAGCGGACACTTTGGCCCATTGTCTGTTGTTTTGATAATCACCCTTAATAATGCTCGGCATCAATATGGTCTTTAAACCCGATTTCGGGGGTTAATGGAATAAGACGGAGGCAGTCAGTGTATGCAGCGGGACTAATGTCATTAGGAATGTTTGCGAAGAGCCAAATTAAATCAGCCATAAATTGCGCTCTCGAGTTTAGGCCGGGGAGAAAAAAAAAAAAGGCTGCAGCCGTTCAGCCCAAGAAGTGCGTTTCATATTTTAACCTCTGGTGGTAACTGCGCTTCGAATGGAGCGGAATAAAGGAAGCAGAGCGTGAATGGATGGGAATAATTATTGCCGTTGCTCTAATACTTCCAATCTAATAAGAGCTAGAGTTTCAGAGGGTCAGCTTAGGGAAGCGTTGTGAAACCTTAGTGATGAAGCTGGTCCAAGAAAACGTGTTAATTTCCTGACTTGAATTAAACATTTGATTTGTACCTTCTTTTTTTTTTTTTTGACACAGCTTTGCTGCCAACGGGTTTCATCTCACGCCGGCGAGGCGAGCAAGGAGACTTCAGTTTTGTTTTGTTTTGTTTTTTTGTCGTTTTTTTTGTCTGCATCTTGTTTGAGACGTGACAGAACAAAAGAGTCAGACGGTGTGAGTTTACAGCGAGTTCACCTGAAACACGGCACCTGTAGCTTTAGGTAACACGCCCTTCATACCTGCGAACCGGTGCCAGGATCTGTAACCTAATGAGGGCTGGGTGTGTTGCCAAGCGTACAGGTGATCACATGCCATTGTTAGAGAGTGTGAAGGCTTCACCTAACTCGCTGTGATTCCTCATGGCGGATTCAGTGATTGGAGGTTCATTTGTATCCCAGGGATTATTAGATTAGGGATTAAAGCTCAATGTCGAAAAGAGGCCACATGTAAATGTAAACACAAAACACACAGCAAAATAAGGCGTAACGCGTATATGATGAACGAAAGACTTAATCGAGGCAAGATCATTACAAACTGCTGGGAAAAATCAGCTGACCATTTTTTAATAAACTGAATTGGGCTGGAAAATAATAAAAAAATAAAACACAAGTTCTGAGAGTAAAAACTCCCTTTACTTCTCTATATAATCCCCTCCACTTATGCACAAGTACTTGCATGATCATATGAAACGCTGGCCTCCCAGGAACTCCTTTAATGGCGTTTCCAAACGTGCAGAAATAGCTTCAGGACCATACGGGGGATTTGAGTTCCTGTAATGTGCACATGGTGTTGGTAAATGATTCTGTGTGCAGTTCTCGCAGATAGACGCGTCTCAAGTTATAGGACCTTTTTTCAAGGATCTGGCGTTCCACTCACTGAACGTTAATGATCTTTACGGCTGCAGCGGGCTCCGAGCCACCACGCACGAGATCGTCATTCACGAACGTACGGCCTCCTTTAAAACTTCGTACTTTTAGCTATTTTACTGCAGCTAAGAGTCTCAATTGTGCTTCAGGTCTTCTACAAATATCGATTGCTTTTGCTCTTTCAGTCACCGGACGTTTCATTCCCCAGTCCCGGTTAGATATGAACAGTAGCGTAATTAAAAACCACAGCAGTTAATCAGGCTGTTACCAGGCACTGTATTTGTAACTGTTTAGATCAAATTATCTGTTTATTCTGTATTATATTCAGTTACTTCCCAAATATCAATCACCATCATGCCATAATTTCATGCAATCTCCAAGTCCTGCAACTGTAGAATTACAGATTCTTGGTGTTCATCAAGGTTTAATATTAAGACCTTTTAAACGTTTAATATCTCCTTGCGCTTTTTGCATGGTGTGTGTTCGGACATGGCCAACACGCCCGTCCGTGACCCGTGCAGTCATACAGACCTTGTCTCGCTGCAGGCGAATGACAAGTGAATCAGACACACAGGCAGAAAGCATATAGTCTTCCTTATCTGCCTGGATCTGAATGAGTGTGGAACAAAAGCGTCGTGTTTTTCGAGGTGCGTCACTTTAGGCCAGGTGAGTCGATGGTAAGAGCGACAGGGAACCTGCGGAGAGATTTATGACCAGAGGAAAACCTGTTGAAATGTGAAAGGTGAGGTCACTTTTTCTTTTTTTTTCTTTTTTTTTGCTTTTTCTCTCCTTCAATTAAGAGAGTGAGAGTCGGTGTTAACTGAGCTCTCGTCCCTTTGTGGTTCTCCCGTCCGACAGCCTCGGGCCCTGGAGCCGAAAAATGCACAAGAGAAACAAATAGCGCTGTCTCCCTGAGGAGGAACGGAGAGAAGACGATACAGGTTTTGCCCAGACGGCTGTCGAGAGAAGATGTCACCGTTTAATGGAAACACTCGAGGGAGTGGTTCGAAAAAAAGACACTTACGACTACTTGTAACTACTACAGAGAGGCTTAGAGGGACTTTGTCGAGTTCCAGGAAAGACGGGACGTATCTGTCGTTATATCATGTGACACTGAACATAAGCGATTGGTGTCCTCCAAGTGCCACTACCAGGCCCTTTTGTCCTTGTTGGCGGTCATTTGGTGTTATATCCAGGTGTCCTTTTCACCCTTTTTTATTTACAAAGTAAACTGAAATGTAATTGCAAAACAGGTCAGAATGTGATTTTTTTTTTTTTTTTTTTTGCAAACAATGAAAATGTTACACCATTTCCTCATCAAATTTTTTTTTTGTTCAAACCTGCTTTCTAGTTCCTCTCATATTACTTTTCCTCAGAAGGCTGTCTTCTACAATCATTTATGAAA
This sequence comes from Clarias magur, assembly GCA_013621035.1. NCBI lineage: Eukaryota > Metazoa > Chordata > Actinopteri > Siluriformes > Clariidae > Clarias > Clarias magur. The sequence continues at coordinate 258,811 of QNUK01000394.1, read as the reverse complement.
ATTGTTTAATATTCCACACATGCCAGTCCTGATAAATATCCTAAAGCTTTAATGTACTTACATAATCAGTTACTCAAAACAATTATTTTTTATGGCTCTTGATGCCGCAGCACTGTTCAGTCCCAGATTCTGATTGGTCATAAGTTGTCATTCTCTGTTAATAATAGTTTTCTGTAAGGATATGTTTACGCATTATTTATGGAAGGTCTCTCCAGTCCATTTTGTGGTTCTCAGTAACATGCCTGTTCACAGCTGCTGTGAAGAAAGAGCGAAGAGGAACTGAATTGAGCTTGGGAATTAAATCTTCTGTAATCATAAGCAGGTACTACATAAGTTTGTAATAAATTTAAGCAATTGCACACAAGGGCGAGTCTATTGTTGCAGCCCCAGGACTGAAAATAACACAGCCGTGCTGATATTTATGACAACTGCATGACCTGGAGTGTGATATCGCTTGTATACAACAGTTCCACAGACACCATTTATTATCAACAGATTATGATTTGTTTGTTTATTTAACCAGTTATTTTGCTCCCCCAATGCATATCCTTGCGCCCCTGGCGGAACTAACGAACCAAGACTGGCAGAGCTGGCGACTGACAGTTAGCGAGCGACAGTTAACGTAATTAACAGGAGTAAAAGTAGTTTTAAATTCTTATTGGTACTGTGTAGCCGAAAGGTGAGGAGAATAAACCATACTTTATATTTCCATTTATTCTACTTTAGAATATCGGCTTCATTAACTCCCAGGTACCGGTGTTAAATAGCATAACCCAAACCCAAATAGCATTAAAAGGAAAGGCGATTTGGAGCGACTTATAAGCAGTTACTAAGGCGACAGCGTCTGAACAGACACACAGTCATAAAGACAGACAGACAGACAGACAGACAGAAAGTTTTTCTGAGACTGGTTTCTGGTCCTCCAAGATATCATTGAAAGAGCGAGTTCTGACTAATGTACAGAACAAATCTTTCTTTTATTTATATGGTTGTAACTTTTAAGTTCTTTAGGCACAGAAATGTAAACTTTGCGTAACCCAGATGGACAGCGAATCCCAATAATTCCGTCTTCCCTTCGGTTGCACTGCAGACGTGACACTCGACACCGTGTCTCACTTCAGTTCATGCTTCTGCGGGTAAACTGGCACAGATTGCGGTTTCGTCTGATATTTTAGTCGTATCTGTCTCGTTGACTGAGAACTCCCTGGCAGCCATGCTGAGCAGACCACACAGCGTCACGCAGCCAAAGTTTAGTTTACAGACGGCACGGCAACATCGCGCTTACGTTTCGCAGGAAGAATCCCCGCGGTCCTGCGGCTAACCGACGTACAGCGGTGTTTAGAGAGCGTTCTGGAAATCCCCCCCATCGTTCTGGCTTTCTAACAAGCAGGACTCCGAAACCTCGAGTCCTGACTGATTCTGGCCGTTCCACATGTTCTGTATGCGCACACTACACCACAGCGCAGACGTTATTAGAGCTTCTCACGTTGCAACGTGTTGGCATCGAAACGCTTGTCATAGCTCACATAAAGGTTCAAACATAGTTCTTACTCAAATGCCTGGCGTACCTTGTGGAGACTTACCCTATCGAGTGTAATTGATCATTATGCACTGATTTAGGACTTGGCAGGAAGCTCGGCTGTCTGCGTTCGTATTACACACGTTCATAAAAAAAGCGACAGGAGCATCCCTTTGAAAATTTATAGACACCTCTGTGGAGAAAAAAGGGAGTAGAAAAGAGAAGATAAACCTCTTGGAATGAAAGTTGACACAGAAGACGTTCCATGTCTGGGCTGTCTGCTTTTGTTCAATCTTCAACATTATATGGGGAAGGGTGCACTGGGTCTACCCCTAAAATCTATTTCATAAACTTTATTTTAGCACTTATTAAATACTTACTTGTAATATTTTTAACAAGATGTCCTTCCTCATTTAAGCCCAGGAAAGCATTAATCTGTCTTTGTGATACCTCAAAAATTAGAGAAATAAAGTAATATGTATAATACTGATAATATGTAAAAAAAAAAAAAAAAAAAGTAAAAAAAAAAAAAAAAAGTAAAAAAAAAAAATTATAATAATAATAATAATAATAATAAAAATTTAAAAGGAACATTTTTATACAATAATTAAATTATTTTAATAATAGAAATATATTAAATTAAATATATTAATAAATAATTTAATAAAAAATTATTATAAATCTTTAAAAAATTATATCATTTTAACCTAAAAAAAATTACATGTATAAGAGTTTTATTTATTTATTTATTTTAATAATATTCATTAAAAATATTTTTTTTTTCTTTAAAACAACACAGAATGTGTTTTAAAAAAATAGCAATGCTCAGAAATATGGTCATTTTTAAGCAAAAATGTTTATACAGATCAATTATTCATACCTTTTCTATTTAAACACTGTGTTTTGATTTTTTATTTTTTTTTAAAGGAGGGGCGGAATAAGCCACAGTATAAGAGGTTGTGTGATTGACCGGAGGTGGATTTATTTCCTGTAATAAATACTCAGAGTTAAAGTGAAAAACATCAGTGAAACATTTCATAATAAATTCCTGTACAATGAAGCTCTGTGTTATCAACAGGAATAAAGGACTCACAAAACAAGATAAAATGTTAAGTGTATTTGTTTATAAACGTGGGTGTGTCTAAGGGGACTTTCCCAATTTGCTGGGTTTTATCCCGCACAATCAGTCACGCTCGAAATCTGAACTGTAAAAAATAATCACTTTACCAGCCTGGTAAGCAGGCTGCTTCTAGTTATTCTAGTGTGTGTTGTGATTTTAGACTTTATAATGTTGTTTTCTGGAGGCCAAAAAATACGCTAAGTTCCTTGTTTAGTGTTAACGTGGACAGCATCCAGCTGTCACTACTGGAGCGCTCATACTGTAAAGACCTCTCATACTGTACAGGAGGTGGAGCAAATGGAGCAAGTCCAGTCCTGCACACGAAATAGTACAAAATCCATGGCTAAAGCTGACCCTGAGCATTTAGATACGTGTGGAGTGTGAGGTACAGACAAATGCATAGAGGCTGAGATAGGGGCAAACACGGTGTGAGGTAAAGGGAACATGTAGGGCATGAGGTAGGAGTGAACGTGTATAGCGTGAGGTGAAGGAGAACACGTAGGGCATGAGGTGAGGAAGAGGTGAGGGAGAACACGTAGGGCGTGAGGGGAGGGAGAACACGTAGGGCGTGAGGGGAGGGAGAACACGTAGGGCGTGAGGTGAGGGAGAACACGTAGGGCGTGAGGTGAGGGAGAACACGTAGGGCGTGAGGTGAGGGAGAACACGTAGGGCGTGAGGTGAGGGAGACCACGTAGGGCGTGAGGTGAGGGAGACCACGTAGGGCGTGAGGGGAGGGAGAACACGTAGGGCGTGAGGGGAGGAAGAACGAACAGAGCGTGAGGTGAAGGAGAACACGTAGGGCGTGAGGTGAGGGAGAACACGTAGGGCGTGAGGGGAGGGAGAACACGTAGGGCGTGAGGGGAGGGAGAACACGTAGGGCGTGAGGTGAGGGAGAACACGTAGGGCGTGAGGTGAGGGAGAACACGTAGGGCGTGAGGGGAGGGAGAACACGTAGGGCGTGAGGGGAGGAAGAACGAACAGAGCGTGAGGTGAAGGAGAACACGTAGGGCGTGATGTGAGGGAGAACACGTAGGGCGTGAGGTGAGGGAGAACACGAGGAAGAACACGTAGGGCGTGAGGTGAGGGAGACCACGTAGGGCGTGAGGGGAGGGAGAACACGTAGGGCGTGAGGGGAGGAAGAACGAACAGAGTGTGAGGTGAAGGGAGAAGTAGGGCGTGAGGTGAGGGAGACCACGTAGGGCGTGAGGGGAGGGAGAACACGTAGGGCGTGAGGGGAGGAAGAACACAGAGAGCGGAGAAACACGTAGGGCGTGAGGTGAGGGAGAACACGTGAGGTGAGGGAGACCACGTGAGGGCGTGAGGGAACACGTAGGGCGTGAGGTGAGGACACGTAGGGCGTGAGGTGAGGGAGAACACGAAGAACACGTGAGGGGGAGACCACGTAGGGCGTGAGGGGAGGGAGAACACGTAGGGCGTGAGGTGAGGGAGAACACGTAGGGCGTGAGGGGAGGAAGAACGAACAGAGCGTGAGGTGAGGGAGAAGGCATAGTGAGTGAGGTAGTGGAAACATTTTGCACATGTGGCAAAGTGGAACACAAAATGTTCTTATTGACAAGTTGCAATAACAGACACATTTAGCTGGCTAATTGTATTCAGCTTTTGAATGTGTTCATGGAGTCTCCTCGAGCAGGATCTTGCCTTTCACTTCAGTTTCAGCTGGCCTATAGCCAGCTTGCCCTCTGCCTTGATCTGCCGCAACTGCTGCTTACCTACAAGTTTAGCACTGCTCGTCACAGAGGCTCTCCCACTAGACCTGAAGACTCCAGGCGCACAAACTTGCAGTCAACCCATCCCAGAGCAATACCTTCACCATCTTCTCAAAGCCAGCCTACAGCAGCAAGCCACCACCACAACTTCAACAGCCGTGAGGTGACACTGATGTGCCCTTTCCCAAACCCTATCATGATGCACAAAGTCTGCTGCCCAAACTTTCACTAAATGATAACATCGAGGCTTTCCAGCTAATGTTCGAGCACATGGCAGAACTCAAAATTGTGGCCATTGCTTGTGCCCTTGCTCTTCGGTGAGACCTAGAGATCCTACTTTTCAACGTCCTCTGAGGAAATGAGCGAGTGCATAGCTCTCCACCGGTTTCTGCAGCAGAACAGTGGAAACCTGTGAGCATGCAGGCCCTGACTGATTCATAGGAGATGGTGTTGGTGCTTGATTGTGGAGTCTCAACCCTTTCACTTGTGTAAGAGAAACTCAGCACAGGCGCCTCTTTCTTTTCAGAAGCAGTTAAGGGTTTTACGGATCTAATTATTGAGCACAGATTCTGTTTTTACCTCTTTTCAGGTTCATGTTACATTTTATAAAATGTAAGAGTGTGTATAAGCGTGTGTGTGTGTTTGTGTGTGTAGGGATTAGGGCTGAAGTGTACACTACACCTCAGGGTGAGTCCTGATTAGTGTTAATTTGAGTTCAGGAGGAAGTGGCCTGAGGTGAGAGGATTATCTGATCTCAGATGTGTGTGTGTGTGTGTGTGTGTGTGTGTGTGTGTGTGTGTGTGTGTGAGAAAGATTCAGTCAAAGCTCACACCTGAGTGCTGAGGACACACACCTGAGAATCTCTTTCTTAATAGGCTGAACATCTGAAAGATCACATGAGCAGCTTTAACTGTCTCTCTGTCTCTATCCCTTGACTGTCTCTGTTTGTCTTTGCGTTTTGTTTGTCTGTTCTCTTTCTGTCTGTCTGACTCTTTATTTCTTCCAGCCTGATTGCTTGTCTGTCTGCCAGTATCTCTTGTCTTTCCCTGTGTCTATCTACAGTATATCTGTCTGTATCCTTGTCTGTACCTCTGTGTCTGTATTTCTGTCTGTATGTCTAGCGCTTCATTTGTATCTGTGTTCATGTCTCTGTATTCTGTCTTTCTCTCATTCTGACTCTGTATTTCTGCTTGACTCTGTATCTCTTTCGGTCTGTTTGATTCCTTATGTCCTTTTTTGTCTGTCTCATTTTTTCCATTTATCTGTCTCTCCGTCTGTCTTTCACTGTTTATGTCTGTGTTTTTGTGACTGTCTGTCTGTCTGGTACTGTCTCTGCCTTTCTGTCTGACTGATTCTATCGTTCTGTTTGTCTGTGCCCTTTGTTTTCAGTCTGTCTGCCTGTCTGTCTCTCCTGTCTCTATGTTTTATGATCCGACTATCTGTTTTTAGATTTACAGGAGACCTCTATCTGATTAAAGCTGAGCGTACACTTTTTTGTTGTGTAATGTTTATTAGATGGAAGGACTTTCCCAAACCACCCTCATCGCTCTGTACATCAAACACAGCAAGTACATCAGTGTAGAAACATCAGCACGGCTCTGTCTCAGACTCAAGACCCAGAAGGCACTCCTGATTGGTGCGATGGTGAACACAAGTGTGTCCTGATGTTGGACATTTTGGTGTGATGGTGAATTCGAGCCTGTCCTCTCTGTGATAAACTGCTGGAAAGAAGAGCTGATAAATCTCCGAGTGTCTTTGAACTCGGAGTTGTCGTGTTTTATCATGCTGATGATTTCCCGAGGTTTGAGGTTGATTGTAGACAAATAGCTGTTGTGTCAGTCTCACATCTCCCCCGCACACGGCCAGACGTCTGCCATCTAAAAGCCAAATCCAAGGTGCTATTGTTTCAGCATGCCAGAATTAATCAAGCTGTGTTTCATTCCAGCGGGTCAGGTGTCAGTGTAAAGTGAGATGCAGAAGAATTCCAGATCGTAACCTCAACCGCGTGTTTGACGCTCTGTGTTCTGTAGTGTGGTGTGGAGTGATTGCTGGCACTGTGGGAGGTGTTTACATGAGTACAGAATCGTACATGAGTAATAAACACTTCATAACACTCATGCTGCGTTCACTACTTAGTAAAGCTTCAGAGTAAAAACCAACAGTGTCTTTCTGTTAGTACTTTAAACTATTTTGATGGAACAGAGCCACAAAGGCCACGCCTCTTTCACTGAAACTGACACAGAGGCCACGCCTCCTTCACTGACACTAAGACACAGAGGCCACTCCTCCTTAATCGAGATTGACACACAGAGGCCACGCCTCCCTTACTGAGACCGACACTCAGAGGCCACGCCTCCTTCACTGAGGCTGATATCCAGATACCACGCCTCATTTGCTGACACACAGAGACTACACCCCCCTTCATTGAGACTGACACACAGAGGCCACGCCTCCTCCACTGAGGCTGATATACAGAGGTCACGCCTTCTTTACTGACATGTACTAAGGCCACGCCTCTTTCATTGAGACTAACACATAGAGGCCAGGCCTCCGTCACTGACACTCAGAGGACACGCCTCCTTCTTTGAGACTGACACACAGAAGCCATGCCTCCTTTACTGAGACTGACACCCAGAGGCCACACCTACTTCATTGAGACTGACACACAGAAGCCATGCCTCTTTGACTGAGGCTAATATACAGAGGTCACGCCTCCTTTCCTGAAACTGACACACTAAGGCCATGCCTCCTTCATTGAGACTAAGGCACAGAGGCCACTCCTCCTTAATCGAGATTGACACACAGAGGCCACGCCTCCCTTACTGAGACCGACACTCAGAGGCCACACCCCCTTCACTGAGGCTGATATACTGATGCCACGCCTCCTTTACTGACATTGACGCACAAAGGCCACGCCCACTTCATTGAGACTGACACACAGAGGCCTCCGTCACTGACACTCAGAGGACACGCCTCCTCCACTGAGGCTGATATACAGAGGTCACGCCTTCTTTACTGATACTGACACACTAAGACCACGCCCGTTCATTGAGACTGAGACATAGAGGCCAGGCCTCCGTCACTGACACTCAGAGGACACGCCTCTTTCACTGAGGCTAATATACAGAGGTCACGCCTCCTTTCCTGAAACTGACACACTGAGGCCGCGCCTCCTTCATTGAGACTAATGGACACATAGAGGCCACACCTCTTTAATTGACACTGACACACAGAGGCCACACCTACTTCAATGAGACTGACACACAGAAGCCACACCTACTTTACTGAGACTGACACACAGAGGCTACACCTACTTTACTGAGACTGACACACAGAGGCCACACCTACTTTACTGAAGACTGACACACAGAGGCCACACCTACTTTACTGAGACTGACACACAGAGGCCACACCTACTTTACTGAGACTGACACACAGAGGCCACACCTACATCACTGAGAACTATATACAGAGGCCACGCCTACTTCACTGAGAACTATATACAGAGGCCACACCTACTTCAATGAGAACTATATACAGAGGCCACGCCTCCTGTACTAAGACAATAAGCTTTTTTTTTTATTGGAATATTTTTCAGTAAAAACCTAAACCCACATAATATTATAAAATAGTATCTCCGGTACCACACACACAAACACTCACGCACACGCACACACACACACACACACACACAAACACTCATGTGCGCACACACACTCACGCACACGCATGCTTTTTTGCTGTCTAAATTACATTTTCTGTTACAAAAGAGAGACTAAAACACATTTTTACAGAAATGGAGATGAAATTTTCAATTCCATCTTTCCTCTTTTCGGTAGTTTATCTGCCTTTTGATGTGTCGCTCATAAAAGCCTCGGCGCGTGTCTGCAATAAGCTCCACTCGCTGAACCTCGACCTGCGGCCATTAGCCAAACACCCTCGCCGGCACACACCGCTCTCACACAAACCATAATTGAAAAAATTGTCCATGTTTATAGCAAAAAAACATCATCTTCCCCAGTGTGTGTGTGTGTGTGTGTGTGTATGTGTGAGTGAGTGTGTGTGTTGTGGAGGTGGACACGGTTGTACACTTTAATCTTGTGTATAAGGCGCGTCAAACAGCAGAAGTGCTGCAGATTTTTCCTTTGAAATGGAACAGAGTTCAATTATCCGGCCACGCAAATCTCATTAAGGTGGCCATTGTCCAGCCGGATAACAGTGCGTGTGTGTGTGTATGTGTGTGTGTGTGTGTGTGTGTGTGTGTGTGTGTGTGTGTGTGTGTGTGTGTGTGTGCGCCATGCTGAGCACACACTTCGTTAAGCTGTATGGTGAGCGAGAGAAATCTGAGTCCAATCTTGGCTTGTTCAAAGATACACTGCTTTTCTCTTTGATGCTGAAGTGTGTGTCCTGCTGAATTGCCGAGTCACACAGCGGGGCGCTCGTACACACTCTGACGCAAATCACGTCTTATTTCATTCAATCACAGACCTCAGAGAACGAGTGTGTTAAGCAGCTCGAGCGTTATTGTTCCGCTCTCGAGTCTAAAGGTGCTGATTAACGGCACGGCTCAGAGTCTGGTTCTGCTCGTTTTAATACGTTACCGTTTCTTTGGTAACAGCGCGTTGACGAGGACGTACAGGGGGACGCTTTGCCAAAACGTTGATCATTTATGGAAGGAGACTCCGGTGTCAGAAATGAAGCTGTAACATGTTCAGGAAGGATAAAAGACACGGGGACATGCTGTTATAGGAAAATAATCAGCATTCGAGTGAAAAGAGTTCCTCTCTCTGGTTTGTCATTTCGATGATGATGATGATGATGATGATGATGATGATGACAACGGCGTCCAGGTGGCTTCTGAACTAATCGAGTCTAAAGTGATCCTCCTGCTCAGCCTGTGAGCAACAGCTTGGCCTGCAGAGGTCAAACATGAAGGTCCAGGATGGAGCGAAAGTCTCAGTCAGGGTCGTGACCTTTATGACCCCCAGATCCTAAAACCTTTTCTTTATCTTCATCTTATTATATGTTTGTCAAGTGAATAAATTGACTTTGTGATATTAAATCATATGACATCATATGATCATAATCCTGAAGTTTTTATCTGGAAAAAAAAACAAAAAAAATCATAATGTGAATTACAGTCTGAGTGAGAATTTGATCCTGAACCGTAATCATATTTCAAATTAGAATCGTAGTTTGAATTAAAGTCTGAATTAGAATTTGGATCTGAATCTAAAACCGACTCCAACACCATTTTAAACTGAATTAGAATTACAGTTTAAATCTCGTTTGGATTCAGAATGTCTTTCTGAGTTCAAGTGTGAATGGTAATCTGAATTAGAATTTAAATCAGATTTCTATCTGAATCTGAATTTGAATTACAATCTGGTTTTAAATCAAAATTAGAATCTGAAACAGGTTGTCTCGTGGCTACTAGGGACTTGATATGACAACTAGTGTGCTGATGTTAGCATTCCGGTGTTAGCTTTATAATGTTAGCCTGCTGATGTTAGCATTATTATGCTAACATGCTGATTTTCGCATTTCATTGTTAGAATTCGGACTTTAGCATGCTGATGTTAGCGTGCTGATGTTAGCATGCTGAATGTGAACGTTTCTGGTTGTTGTAGGTGACAGTGAGGATGTACAAACGGGGAGCTCACAGCTGGTTGGGAAAACCTCTCAGCGGGACGACCACCATCCCATCCAACACAGACATCATGTTCCGCATCAGCGGTGATGACAAAGACGCCAAGATCCCAGCTAACAGCATCCACACTATCCTACTTAGCATCTAGAGAGAAAGAAATAGAGAGATCTCCTAGTGGCATAACGACTTCACATTACTGTAAATGAACTATAGGCTGTATTTGATGTGATTAGTCAAGTCAGGCAGACTGTTATACTGTGCTATCCTCTATTCGGAGAAAATGTCTTATTTATTAACAAAATAGTGATGATTTTAAAAATTCTTAGCAATTTGTAAAACTTTGTGCCTTCAAAACTGACTTAGCGCTCTCCTGGTTCGTCAGAGCGACGCCAGAGGCCAGCCATTTTGTTCCTATTCAGAATCATTGATTGATTTGTTCCATTGTTTTTGGCATGATAAACTTAATACTCCGCCCCAGTTCTACCTCCGATACACCTCTTCATAATAATAATACTACTAATGCCTTTTTATTAAAGTTTTGCCACCTTCAAGTTTGGTTATTTTGCACCTCATGCTCAGTAGTTCTCAGAGATAAAAGTGGATTTCAGTTTGTTCCTAAAGGAAAGGGTGAAAATGATCTGAACATTTTTTATGTAATATATGTATGTACGTTCCTGCAGTTTTTACATTTCATTTTAAAGAACGTTTAACTTGTAAGCCCAAATTTTTGTGTGAGATCAGGTACAGATCGTTTAACAGCTACGCCATTTAGGACGGCTGTAATTGCTCACTCAACAAAACAGCGGCTGCTCATCTTGACACGTTTTTCAACACCGAATCCATTTGCGACCTCACGCTTTGTCAAAGCCCTCCGAGAGCAGCGGCTGGAGCACAAGCTACGCAAATCGTGCTAAACTCGACTCGTGACACGACCACACTCCTTCACCCGAGCACAATAGGAATCGATGGCGTTTTATGCAAAATGCCGGCAGTTCGGCTAATTATCGCAGCTCATTTTCTCTTGTTTTGGATGACAAGTCTAGTGTCAGCCCATGCTTTGAAGCGGCAAATTAATTAGCGATTGTGTCTCTGAACTCGTTTGAGGAGTGAGCTCTGATGCTAATTTGATGCAGGTGTAGAACTGGGACAGACAGATGCTGAATGAACGCTTGTGTCGAGCTGTACAATGGGATAGACATTATTATTTTCTATAAAGTTACATGGGATTTATTGCAGTTCAGACAAGTTTACAATTCTTTTGTTGTTCACATTAATGTCATAATGATCTCTTAATTAATTTCCTCATGTAGCATTTACACCTTGTTGTTATGTAATGCTACAGCTGGCTAAAGATAACTTTTTTTTTTTTCTTCACTTTTTTAGCATTAATTCTTCACACTGTCTAGCACCTAGGCTACTTTATGCTAATTCACCACTAGATGACTCGGAGAAACATCTTCAAACTGATTTTAGTACTAATGGCAAACAATGTCACTCTGGTGTCTTATGCTAGTTTAGCATGTAGCACTCCTTACTTTTGACTCATTCGCTAGATTTTGCCCTTCTTTTAACATTATTGCTAACAGCTAGCAGTCTCATTTCATGCCTTTGACATTTTTATTCCATTTACTCCATTAGTGTTTCCAGTCAGTGCTAACAGCTATGTTATGCTAGCTAGCTTATTATTCAGGATTTATGATTACACAGTAATAATGGGCCTCATGTGTCGACTCATTCACACTCAGCGCATTCTCCTTCTTTCTTACCACCAGCGCTAACAGCTAACAGTCCCATTTAGCCTCTCTGGTATTGGCTCTAATGGAGTTGTTATAGATGTAGCGCGAGTGCCTTAAGCTAACACAGAGATTCGGATCTTCATGAATGGCGGCTCTCGAGGCTTAAACTGCATTATGTTGCACTCAAGTTCCACAAATGGCTGTTTATGAATTTACCCTGGAGGACATTTCGTGTCCATGCAAGCTCTGAGGTTTGACATCGACCGGTCGTCTTATCTGCGTTATCGCATATAGGCATGAGGTGACGGAAACGTAACAGCTTCTTTACTGAGGTATGAGCGAGGGCAACAGTTTACCTTTTTTAAGGATTAGTGAGTATACAAGTTACCGCAATAAGAGGTGTGTATTTTACTTAGTAAAAGTACAGTATTGATTATGAATGAATTTGAGCAAGTCTTTATGAAAGAGTTACCTTCGATATAATCTCACCTTATATACTTTATTAAAACAGTCAGATTTGAGAACAATGCTGTTAAGAAAACTAGCAAAAAAAAAAAAAATTTTTTTTTTACTTCTTATGTTCAGGGCTTTCTAATGATTTAGTAGCAGTAGTGTAAACGAGATGGAAAACCTTTCCGAAATTTTGGGAGTTGCCAAAATGAAGTCATGTGACAAGGTCAAGGTCGCAACCCGTGTTTCTGCATAGGTGTGTTAGATGATTAGTAGCGAAATATGACAGCTTAAACATTTAATCCTGAAAGTTTTTCACATGAGGATACATAAATAGAACTTAATTTTAAATAGCATTTGCATAGAGAATTTTGTGAAGTTTGATTGCCCAGGTTAGTACCACATTGTACGCATTTTACATAACCAGTCAGCAACAGATAGGGCTGCTAGCCCCGCCCACTCAAGTGGTGAAAAATAATGTGGCAACTCATGTACCGTCACACTGACTCCAAAATCTATCTATTTATTTATTTATTTATTTATTTTATTTATATCGATTTGCGTTTGAGGTGATAACATGTCCCGCTATAATCGTACAGGTGGAATTTAGAAAATTTAGTAATGCTTAGAGAATCACAATACAGATTTTTTATGACTCAGAACCTGGGTGTCGTGATAATATCGTACAGGCTGGTCATGTCAGGCTGATCCCTGGTCGTTCCCACCCATACCAAGTACCTTCGTTTCCCTTTGGTGCCAAACATGAATAATCCAGCTGGAACATTTAGTTGTGAATAAATTAAAGAAATTTAATAGGAAACTGTAATTAGATTGAATCTGTGTTTGTTCTTATAAGTGATTAAATTCAAAGTGGACTCAGACTGGCTGTACTCAGATTTTACTATTTGAAAAGATCATTTATGAGTTTACATATAAATATAAATATTTTTTTTTTTTTAATTCCATGTTATGTTCATACTATGCAAGACAATTATCAGATTTTCAGGGAAAACTTTGAACATAAGATCATAAGAAAGACTTGGATGTTCTGATTATTTGTTTACAGACATCAGAATTGTGGCGTGTTAAACCTGGAGAATGTTTGTGCTGTACTTATATTCAATTCAATTCAATTTTATTTGTATAGCGCTTATATAGATGATATTACCGTAGTATTAATACTACTAATTATGTGTGTGGTGAACCTGGGTGCCATTTTTATTGTATTTTGTGTGGTTTGATAATTACATGACTGAAGTTTATATGTTTTTTGTGATCTTTTGAATAAATTACAAAAAAAATGACAGCATGCCATTTGGGAAATGTATGTGTATGGCAATGAAATTATATATATTTTTTTAAAAGAACCCATAAAAATAGTTGTAGAAAATATTCAGAATTAATTTGCATGAAACATTGTGCACATTTATGGGAAATTCCAGTTGTAACATAGTTGTGAAGTGCTTTAAAGTGATGAAGTTGAAACAGGTGGACCGATCTAATTTAGTCTCATACCACATTGCCCAGAAGAGCTTCAGATGTTTTACAGGACTTGTTTGTGTAGTGTATGAACACACACATTTCCTGAGCACATACACTGAACAACAAAATCCATGGCTGCCTAAACCTCTCAGCTGATTCCTGTTCGAAAATGTGTGTTCTCCATGTCAGGTTATGCAAAGATCCTCTAACACTAAACCTGCATTTGAAGTTCTTCTGTTTAAGTCGTTGATCACTCTGATGTATATAAACACCAACAGGCTGTAACATTGAAGCCATTAAGGTTTTGGTTCCTTTTGTGTCACCGCCGCAAAGGGAACCCGCACTGGGCATTTTTTTGGGCAAAAAAAAAAAAAGCCAGTGCTGTGTTTGTATCAGTCCCTTGTGTCTGATGAATTCCTATCTGTCCTGATGTTAGTGGATTTTAGACAAACCGTAACCATTGTATCAGGGCTTGAATAAAATATTTCACATTAGCAGAACTTTTAGTTTATGTGTTGATGGATGGTTGGTAGATCGTCTGCTTAAGATCTTCTGCAAACCAGTTATTTTTAGGTAATCAGTTATGAAGGACAGACCTGAAGCTTTTGGTTGAGAACATGGTGATGTTCAAGGTTTCTCAAGAATGTAAGAGTCATCTAGCAGCATTTAATAGTAGTCCATATTTATCAGCTACCACCTCACCTCCAACATAGAGAGAAACCTCAACACTCACCAACCTTCATAACCAAAAGAAGTAGATCTTCAGTAACAAGTTCCTAAGGTACTGTATATCCTTAACTTCTGCTACCTTGAAACCATGTTTGATTAGGATAAAAACACCAGGGTTTCTCACCAATAATGGAGAACTGACTTCTCAACATTACTGTTGAAAAACTGCACTTTTACTTCTATGTTTAAAGTCATTTAACAACAATTAATAATAGTCTATGGTATGTTTATCACCTACCACTACACCTCCAACACAGAGACAACTCTCAAAGGTCACTGTCCTTCTCAAGCAGAAGCAGTGGATCTTCAATTACAACTTTCTAAGGTCTGTCCTTAAGATCTGCTGCCTGGAAACCATGTCCGATTAGAAGAAAACCAAACTGCCCATCAACATTCCGGGTTTCTCACCACTAAAGGACTGATTTACATCACTGTTGAAGTCCTGAAACTTTATGGCTTTGCGAAGAGTAGAGTTATATAGCAGAAATAATTGTTATTCCATATTAATCACCTACTCGCTACAAGACACAAGGAGTAACCTTGAAGATCGGCAACCAACTCAACCAGAAGCAGTTGATCTTCTTAAACAAATTCCTACAGTCCATGCCTAATCTTTGTTGCCTGGAAACCATCTCTGACTTACAAACTGCCCATCAACATTTCAGGTTTCACAGCACTAAAGAAGACCTGACTTCATGCCACTGTTGATGATTTGTATTGCCCTTCTATACCGCAAACCTCAGACACAGTAAAAAAAGATTTGCTCTTACCAAGAGTTGCTCACAATGCAGTAAGGAAGGATTAAAGAAGAGTAGAATAAATTAAAATCAGTCTAAGATTCAAATTAACTCATACCCATTCCTCTATATAATCCCTGTGCATAAAGACTGTGTTATGGAGGAGCTGGTGAGTGTTGAGAGGAATCCAGATTGTCCATCAGCAGGATTGTTGAGCTTTTAGAACGTCTGGTTTGGTTAGATGAAATTGCGAGGACTTTGAGTGAGCTATGGGGACAAAGGCGACTCTGTAAGAGCTGGACATTTCTCACAGGATCTGGAATTCAGGGAAGTTCAGGGCTTAGTGATAGATGTCAGTCAGTGACTCAAATTCCAATCCCTGCATGTCCAATTGATATTGGACGTTTATCCATAAACACCCAGGATAAACTGGATAATCTGAGGAACTTGATGAGTGCCTTTAATCAATCATGTGATGTACCATGACCAGCAAACATTGTGTTTGATTGGCTTGTCCACCTTGGTGATTACATCCACTCAAATATTTGGCAGAGAAAACGAATGAATTCCCCAAATTCCCAAAAGAGCTGGTGGTTGATTGATCGCAGATAAATGTATTGAATACCATTGCGATGATAAATGTTTATTCTCTCTCTTCTTGTTGTTTTTTTTCATCAATCATGTCTATTGTGAGCGCTCAAGTACTCTTTTCCATCCCTAGGGTCTTCTTATGTGTGTCATCTGGAAAGATCCTTAAGGGCGTCTGTCATCTAAGGTTCTTTATTTTGGCCAAACATGACCATATTGGAAGGAAACACCACTCGTACTCGTCACAACAAAGGCTATTCATTTATGCTGTTTGTCCCTAAATTGTCCCATCTAAGTTTTATAAGTAAGAATGCTATTTATAAGTATTCATGCTGTCATCATTTTCCTAGCTGAGGGGAATACAGGCACGTCCGCACTGCTCAAGGAATGTCAGCTTCTTAAATAAGCCATATTTCTATTAGCTTACGTTTTGAAGGCTGAGTGATTTCAGAGACAAAGGCGACTCTGTAGGGTCCAGTTCAGGACTTCGGTAGGGGGACGAGACGTCACCTGAGATCAGAAGCAAACGAAGGAGCAACAAGCGAAGCTGAAATCCGATCCGCATTCGGACCAAGGATCAATCTGATTCCGGGGGTTTGGATCAAGGCTGCCTCTGTTCATGGAGGAACTCAGACAGGATATTGAGCTAAAATAGGGTCAATCACTGTCCCTCCATGACCCCATACGACCCCTGCACACGGTTTTGTCCCTAACGTGACTCTCAGTGCATGTCCGTGGAACTTCAAAGCTACAAAGGGTCATTTTCGGCTTTCTTGTGCGGCTGTGTTTCTTTGAGGCACGTTGTTACACGTGAACCGGTTTGCATCGGTGAGCACAGTTCACTCTAAATTCTTAGTTCAATACCTTTATTGGAAAGAGATCTTCTCTTTAGCATTTGCATTTTATATTATCGCTGTTTACTTTGCACATTTCTTTATCAATCATTTTACATTTCTCAATGCATTCCTGTAAGTAAATGCTCCCCTTTGGGCATGGAACTGGAATTCATGTTTGATAACTAACAAAATAAAAACAAAGGAACTGCTGCTTCAATGACTCAGTCATTTGAGACACATCCAGGTGAGAAAGGTTCTCCTGTCTTCCGATTCTGTCCCAAATAATCAATGACCTCTTCTTGACCCGTTTCTTGACCTCGGAAGCCTGAACCCAGTCTGGCATGGCACAAATGGTCACTCAACTCAAAGGTCAAAGGTCACTGCCTTGACCTGGCCAGCACAGACCTGGCACTTGAACCACAGAAGGGCTGAACCTGGTCTGAAGACTTCCTCACTTGGCAGATGTGAACGAGCAGACAACATGGATTGGCAGGTAACCTAGGCAGATGACCTCCTGTGATTTTATCCACACTCGTTCTGCTCGGTGTCATGACCTATCTGAGATGTCTGACACGACTGGTTCAATGGACTGCGGGTCCCCCTGGGGAGAACGTTGGCATCAGGGGCTAGTTTTATTTCAACCAAAAAGTCTTGTGATACTTGTAAAGTCTTGTAGTCCTATAATGTGAATCTTACAGAAAAGTATGACGGGTGTTCAAATCACACCCGTCATATTGATGGGCGACTGAAATTTACAAAAGACTTCGAGCACAATACGGTGATGAGATTCTTTGTCACACTGCTGCAGTCTTTCCCATGAATGTTTAACGTCTGATCTTTGAAACTCAACGACACCAACGTGCACACCCAGTAATTTACCAACACCACTTGCATGTTACAGGAACTCGGCTGGGAGTTTATTGCCACATCTTCCGTACAGTCCTGATCTCTCCCCAAGATATTTTCACGTGTTTGGGCCATTAAAGGAGTTCCTGGGAGGCCAGCGTTTCAGATGCGCCAGTGAAAGTCCATGCGCTAGTGAAAATGCTGGTTTAGTGTTGCATTGCATTATACAAAGAAACAACGGGAATTTTTCTACTCTCAGAACTGTGTTCTGTTATTCTGCGCAATTAAAAGTCCCACTTTGACTTGAACATCCCTTCACCTCAGACTGTTACAAAGCACTGACACTGACAACTGCTTCCAAAAACCAGGATGATAGAGCTGGTCTATATTTATATAAACAAGACAACAGTGCAAATGTAATTCCTTTAAACCAAATCCCACAATTTCACTTTATTCTAGTGTAAGGTTAGTGCAGGAAGTAGGCTAAGGCATCTTAAAAACCTGACTAGATTTATCAAAAGTAAAAAACACACTTGGGCTAATCAACGCTAAGTCCTGACAGGTTTCCACCAAACGGCTCCAAATAAATCGACACCATTGCTAAGTGCACAGCTCTCTCGCTCCTAAATGGATTTATTAAAAGGTTATGGGCTAAGTAATGCATGATTACAATGTGCCTTCCTTTTCAAAAACATCTTTTCATGTATTTTTTTTCCCGCACGGACGCACGCTATTGTGGGGAAATGCAGTGATTTTGGCGGAGGCTTTTTACGCCCTCCTTCTGATCCATCTAGCGTCGGGTTGATGAAAGATGACGAGCTTTTCTCCCCCCTACACACACACCTCTACCACCACCACCACCACCACCACGCCATCGTCCATCACACACCGCTGCCATTTCATTAAAGCCAACAAAAGCATTCAGAGGGGCTTTTAGATACAGATGTGACTAAATTTTGTCTCACCTCCACCTTTTCTCCCATTGTGCGAGAGGAAAAAAGCACGAACTTGTTCATCCAGCAGACGAATGATTAAAGGAGCTGGGCTTTTTTTTTTTTTTTTTTTTTTGCGTGTTTACAAAGAAGAGGAGAGAATCCAGTTAATGCAGCATTAAAAAGGAGAGAAGAGAGAGAAGAGGAGAGAATGAGGGGAAGAGAGCGGGCGCTCAGGGGAAGAATAGACGCCCCTCCATCCTCTATTACACACATCAAACTTGTTAAAGCCTTCGCAGGACAAGAGGCAGCAAATCAGTGTGTGAAATGAAGCCACTCTGCCAATTACTGCACTGAATGAGGCCCAGTGTTCACCGCTATTGTGTTCTTACCCACCAGCCTGTCTCACTCTCTCACTGTCTCACTGTCTCACTCTCTCACTGTCTCACTCTCTATGTATATCTTTCTTTCTCCTTGTTTCTCTCTCTCTCTCTATCTTAATATATTTCCCTGTCTGTCTCACTCGCTGTCTCAATCTCTCTGTATCTCATATTCGCTCTCTCAGTTTCGCTCTCCCTGTCTTATTCTTTCCCTCTCTCAGAACACTCTATCTCAGTGTCTTTCTCTCTTTATCTTTCCACTCTCTCTATCTTACTATCTTTATGTGCCTCCCTGTCTCATTCTCTGTCTCAAAAACTGTCTCTATCGTACGATATTTCTCTATCCGTTTCACACTCTCTCTCTACTCTCGCTATCGCTTTCTCAGCGTCTCACTGTCTCACTCTCTCCCTGTCTCACAACTCTCTATCTCACTGTTTATCTAGCTTTGCTTCTCTCTCTGTCTATTTACCTGTCTCTATCTCTGTCTGAATCTCACTCTCACATTTTCTCTCTGTTTATCTATTTATCTGTCAATCAATTTATTTCTGTCTCTCTACATTTCTTTTACTATCGCTCTCTGCATGACTTTCGTTCTCTTTTCATCTGTCAAATCTGTCTATCTCTCACTTTTCTCTCTATTTTGCATATCTGTTGGTCTCTATCTGTTGGTCTCTATCTCTATTGATCCATTTGTCTATACTTTGTCCCTCTTATTTTATTTGTTCCTGTCATCACTCTCATTATATCTCTGTTCATCTGGTGCTGTCTCTCAATATCTGTCTATCTCTATTTCTGTCTGCATCTCTCTGTCTGTCCCTCTCTATCTCTCTCTGTGTGTGGCTCACTTTTGCTGTTTCACTTCTTCTGTCTCACTTCTTCTGTCTCACTGTTTCTCTCTCTATTTATCTGTTGCTCTATATATAACTCTATAGATCTGTCTGTCCATGTCTCCTTTTCTTGTTCTGTTTATCTGTCTATCTCTACTGTCCCACTTTCTCTATTTCCCACTCCTTTTATCTGTCCATCTCTATTTGGTTGTCACTTGATCTGCAGATCTCTTGTCAGAATCTCTCAATTTCACTTTATCTATCTCTCTTCATCACTAATTGTCTCTTTCTCTTTAGTTGTACCTGTTTCTGTCTCTTTGTCTGTCTGTTACTTCATCCTTGTCTGTCTCTCTAGCGTCTCACTCCCTTTCTTCCTTGTCTATCCATCTCCATCAGTATCTTTCTTTTTTTGTCTCTCACTATACTTTTTATCAGTCACTCACGTTATCTGCACTGCAAACCCTAATGCTAAAAGTAATTAAAAATACCGAGTACTGTTAACTTAAATAATTACAATTAGTTCAAATTAATAGACCTTGATGAGTATCTAGAACTTTTTGGTATTTATGAGTTTGTAGAATTGACACTTTTAAAGTTAGCTGAACAAATTGGATATTGTAAGTAACTGTAAGCACTTAAGTAACAGCAACTGTCACCTTAAACTTCCACCAACTTAAAATCTTTCAGCCTAGTGATATTGTGTCTGATGTCATCAGGGCGATATGGCACTGGTGGCTCAGTGGGAGGTTTTTTCGTCTGCCATGCAAAAGGCCCAGGTTTGATTCTCAACAGCTGGTTGAAGTGTCTGTCCCAAGCCCAGATACAATGGGAGGGTTGCGTCAGGAAGGGCATCTGGTGTAAAACCTGCGGCAAGCTTGTGTGTGGACCGGATCGTCTGCTGTGGCGACCCGTTGCTGAAAGACCAACAACAATTTATTTGATTTGCAACAACTAAAAAAAATGATAATTGCTATTAAATAGTATGAGTCAGGCTACTCAATAATGCAAGTAAAGAACGATTAATATAAATGAGTATTTTATGAAAATTTGGGTTTAAAGTTTGTCTCTGTCTGTCTCTCTCCTGTTTTTATTCCTATTTGTCTCACTTTATCTAACTTACCTACTTCGGGTTCTTTTTCTAATCCTTGTTTCAATTGATCTCCCTCTTTATCTTGTCTGTATCAGTTCCACTTTATCTGTTTCTCTTCGTCTTTGTTCTTTTTCGCTCTCACTTGTTCTTTGCCTCACTCTTCCTCTCTTCTCCTTCATTTTTGACTTTCCTCATGCTCTCTGACCTTCAGTTGGTCTAACACTTTCTATCTATGTGTTTAGCGTGTTTAGCCAGATTTTTATATGTAAATCTGTCTATCAGTCTGTCTGCCCCCATACTGGCTTTTATTTTATTTCTTTCAATAATAACTGTATTTCATTCTATATTCTGCTTAACTATACCAAAGATCTCTCTCTCTCTCTCTCTCTCTCTCTCTCTCTCTCTCTGTTTGTGTCACTCTCTCCATCTATCTAACACCTTATCTCTGTTTCTCTCTTTTCCTTGAAGTAAAAGTATTTTACTTCATGTCTATCTCTTTATCTATCTCACTTTATCTGTCTTGCTGTCTTACGTTATTTATCTGTCTGCCTTCCTCCTCCTCGTTTCCTATTTATCTGTTCCTCTTATGATCTCTCCTTCTCGCATCCCTTCTTTTCTATCTTTCTCAACTTAATCTCTTTTCTCACCTCTCTCTCTCTCTCTCTCTCTCTCTACCTCCTTTACTGCTTTGCTGTGTTTTTCATCTTTCTTTCTGTTTATCCGTCTCTGTCTCTCTTGCTTTATCTGTGTGTCTGTGACTCACTGTCCTTCTCTTCATCTGTCTGTGTCTTTATCTCCCTTTCTTTGTCTTACTTTATTTTTCTTTCAGTCTGTTTTCCTCTTTATCTGTTTCCATTTATCTCTCTCATTATCTGTCTCTCTGTCTGTCATTGTCATTCTTTTTTTTCTCTTTCCATTTACCACATTTAACCTCTCTCTCTCTCTCTCTCTCTCTCTCTCTCTCTTTCTCTCTCGCTCTCTCTCTCGCTCTCTCACTCGAGTGCAGTGCATTATGGATCAGAAGAGGCCTCGCTTATGAAGCTCATTTCGTGGCCGTTGTTGAAAGCCTCTTTCACAGCTCTATTCAGCCTCGCCACCTCTCCCCCTCTTCCTCCTCCTCTTCCTCCTCTCCCCCCCTCAGCGCCTCACAGTGAGACGCGCACTTCACACTCGGCCATTTTTTCCACCGCTCTTTATTTGCCGTTTCATTTTTGCGATCACATCCTGCTCATTGTGGCTCATACAGAGTGAGCCGTTAATTGAGGCAGCGGGTCACGAAGCGATCGCTCGGCCTGGTAAGCAGGTCAAGTACAGTCACAGAGAGAGACTTAGCCATGGAGTCCTATTATCCTGCGCTTCATATTCTTAATTTGAGCACAGGACATAGGCAGTGTGAAACAAATCACCTCAAGTAACCACATATCAGCGTAACATGAGCCAAACCAAGTATTTAACGTTAAACGTAATTACTATGTAATTTTAATTATATTGATGATTTTCTTAGTAATTTATCAACAGATCTGAGGTAAATTATTAACTTTATAGCCTAATGCTCACTTAGTGGCAATCTGCATTAGTTAGCATTCTGCATTAGCATTCAATGATAAGTGTAATTACTGTGTAATTCTAGTTCCTTGGCAGCTTGTCTCTCCTTTCCTCAGGCTTTTCATACCTGAGGTAAATTATTAGGGCAATATTATTCATCAGATTCTGACTTGCTTTTTTCCTCATTTCCACAGTCACTGCATTTATATGTATGTTATTTAAAACATTCTAAACCTTCAGGTCCTACAGTAGCAACTTTATCAGCTTAATGGTTTAGATAGCATGTTACAAATAAGTCTTTAAGCCAGTAATGTTGTTAGTTTAGCGAAGAATCAAATTTCACAGCATTTCACAGAACATTTCACAGGAACACTGTCTCGTGTTGGAATGAATTACATTTGAAACCCCACTAAAGTAGCTGTAAATTTGAGTTAGTAGTTGATGCTAGTAGTTGTAAAGAGAAAGTTCTTAGTAATTTATCAACAAATCTGAGGTAAATAGTTAACTTTATAGCCTAATGCCCACAAAGTTGCAATCTGCATTAGTTAGCATTCAATGCTAAGTCTAATTATGCTGTGTAATTTTACTTCCATGCAATTCACTATGTAATTCACCAACATACCTGAGGTCAATTATTAGTGTGATAGTATTAATTATCATATTCTGTGATGCTTTTGTTCCTTATTTCCACACTCACTGTACTTGCATGTATGGTATTTAAGACATTTTAAAGCTTCATGTCCTAGGTAGTTAGTCAGCCCAATGGCTTGATAGCGTGTTACATATCTAAGATATTAAAGCTAATAAAATAATAATAATAATAATAATAATAATAATAATCTTGTTGGTTTAGCATAGAGTCAAATACAGTTGTGTTTTCTGTATAAGCACAAACATTTCACAGGAATTGTTTCTCATGTTGGAATTCATAAAATTTTAAACCCCACTGAAATAGCGATACATTTGAGTTATCAGTTAATGCTAGTAGTTGTATAGAGAATTTTTTTGTGTAACTTATCAACACTTCTGGGGTAAATTATTGGCTTTAGTTTAAGAGTTTAGTCAAATATGATTGCATTGCAACTTCTTACATAATGATTTTTCATAACAGGCCACTGTATTCACAAGTCAGACATTTCCACCGGCCCTGACAGAGTTGGAAGCTGCATTGGTTAGCATTCTAGTTCCATATAATTTTAGTTCCATTGAGGATTTTCTTATCCTTTCCTAATTGAGCAACACTCAATGTAAAGGTTAATATCCTTAAGTTACCTCTGTACAAGTTACACCATGCTACATGTATAGTTTCTTAGGAGCTAGCTAGGTTAGCTATTAGTTTCAGTCTAGACCTAGCAGTACAGTGAAATATGGTTAGAAGTTTACACAAACACATTTAAGGTAAATGTTGATATTGAAAGCTGCTTTGTTCTCATTTTCAGTCAGTCTCCTTGTATGCAATTTAAAAAAGCATATTAGCTCATTGGCAAAGATTTGGTAAGAGAGGCAAGGGTTCGATTCCTACCTCATGTATGTAAGTATTTGTTGACTTTGTCCATAAATAGTCCGCTTTTATGGTATTCACAACATTACAAGTTGTAATTTGAGTCACGTGGAGGCTTTTCTCATGACTGTGACAACACTTCTGAGGTAAATGTTGATATTCTGCACAATGTTTGTTAATAAAACAGACTTAATAGCTTTACGCTTGATAGCTATATCATTGACCTTAGTTATTAGCTAGTTTGTGCTCAGCAAGCATAATTTACTGTTGCCTAGCAACAGTGTTCTCACAATTTTAAACACAAAACTCTATACCTTTATTCCCAGTTATTGGGTGTGAATACTTGCATATGTTTTAATATACAATAGCTACTGTATGTATGTACATTGCTTATACAGCCTGCTCCTGTCTATATCTGATGAGCAGGAAGGGGGTTTCTACAAATTGGTTTTGATGATAACCTGCATCATAGATGAATATTACTACTAATTCATAATTTTAATCACAACATGAGGAGGTGTTACAGAAGAAGAATCAATAAATTGTCTAAATATGTAACTAAGAACATCAGGCAACTCCAGTTAAACCAGACCATGCATCGTAATAGGAACTGCAGGGTTTGGACAGGTCTTTTTCAAAGCGGGCTATTTACCAAAAAAAACAAAACGCAAGAAAAAAAAAAAACATGAAAACAGGCAGCATCAATCTTTACAGCAGCTTCATTAACCACGCATAATGTTTCACAATGTGACATACGTCAGACGATTGCGAAGTATGAAGATCGATAAATAAAAGCATGCTGTGTTTCCGGCTCTGCAGGGCAGAAAACACGCACTGGAGGCTGTCTCACACACACACACACACACACACACACACACACACACACACACACACACACACACGCACACACACAAACAGAAACACACACACAGCCCAATAAATGGATCAGCCCAAGGCCAAAAGGCTCAATAATAACACAGAGAAAGCCGGGTAATGAGTTATGGCCCCTCGCTCGCTGTATGAGCCAGACTTCAGAGTGTTTCACATTCAGAATGAATGAACGGTGTGTAAACATGATGGAGTCCAGAAACAGAAATTTAAAACGCATCTACGCTCAGATCACTGGACTCATTCTCTAGCGTGTTGTAGATGAATGTTTTAGAATGAGCGATAAATGATCAATTGTTTTATTCTTACATTAATGTAGCACCCTGTATAATTTACCAACGGGATTTCATCTTAATGGTGTGTGATCAGGTGTGATGTGAGAGATCAAATTTTTGTTGATTAAAGCTTCATGGTGCATTGCAAACATCAAACTGAAATGGATGTCATTGGCATTAAATGCCATGAATCTATAAGTGTAAGCGTGTAAGGAACATTCTAAAACTCTACACATCAGGTTAGTATAGATGCACCTTTCCTGAAAGAATCCTGAGTTTGTTAGCGGTAACGTTTGAAAACGTAACATCTTCACAGCTTTAACTGAAACTATTAAACATCTCCTTAACGTATTAAATTAAACAAATAAATTTGCAGTTTCTGATCAGCACTGGAGTATATTACAATCAGCCCATCGTATTGTAATAACTTTCCTAAGGACGTAGCAGAGTGGAATGATATCTCTATTCCGTCTGCATAAAAGAGGGAGCAAAAGGTGAACAGAGAGTGAAAAGTGAGTCAGATGAAGCTGTGCTGCTGATGCCTCGAGTTGCGAGCGGGACCATACCTCAGATCGCACGGCGTACAGAAACCCGTGTCAGTATTGCTCGGAGGTATTCGTCCCTGCGCTGTCACTTTACACCCATGAGATCATCCTTGCTTTCTTCAGATCCAACAAAAGCAACTTTAAAAATTTCCCCCTTTTTTCTGGTTTATGAGGTCATTTGTGTCCTGACCTGAAAAACAGTATTCAGATTTCTGCTTTAACAGATCAGTGTGTTAAATATCAGCAACACTACTTTCTGAAATATTTGTCATAGTTGGTTGACTAAAGTTTAAGTTCTTTTTAGAAATTAAATCTTAAATTATTTCTTCCTTTTTATTTGATATTTTCTCTCCAATTCTTTCTTGTTTTTTTTTGTTTTTTACATTTATATTTTAACCTGGTATCGTATACCAGATGTATACGTGCAGATTCTGACACCTGCATGCTATCATTACCTGCGAATGTAGTGTGTGGTCACCTCACTGCCAGTCCTCGCGCTGCTGTTACATTCGATGAGGAACGCCTGAGACGGAACTACCTGCACAATCACGAAGCCACAAACAGAATTTCTGTTATATGTATATTTGTAGAATACATGCGCATGTATTTAAGTATCACTGTACTAACAGCTCTATGTAATGTAGTAATGCTCGTGTGTGGTGTATTAGTGCTGTATTAACACTTATGATCACTGCTTAAAGGAGAATTACCAGTAACAGCCTCATAGCGTGGTGCGTAATTGATACAAAACCTTCAGCTCTTTTCAGCCCACAGTCACCAAACTACGCAACCCGAGCCTCAGAGACAAGTAGCATTAGTTCTGCTAAGCTAACCATGACAGCTAATTGCAGGAAGGAACAAGTGACAACCCTTACCCCGTGGTCATGAACCCAGTGAATTAACACCGGGGCAGTTTTGCAGCCCTGCACTGGGTCACAAAAAGCGGCTTGTCCTTGCAATCTGAGTACAGTTTAAAGGAGGCTAATAAATGAATGTTTTATACCAAATATCCCCTCATCCCCACCCCCGCCCCCAGCGGGCCCCCGCCCACCCCTCTGTATGTGCTCTGACATCGGATGACAGAACAGAAACCAGCTGCCATTCAGCAACTCGGCTTGAATCACCCGAACAATGCGCAGTTCTGCAGTTTTCAATCTGAATTAGCCATCTCAAGCGGTGCAGAAATGGCCGCCGGTGCTTCTCAGGTGTTCCTCACAAGTGTTTCCCAGAGGAACCCGAGCATCAAGTGAACTCCGCAGGATACAAACGCAGTCCTGTGGGTTTTTTGGCCTCTTTAAAAGCAATCATGAACAATTTGAGATGTTAAACGTTTTCTCGCATGAATCAAAGATGAATGTCAGCGATTACTGTACTGCACTTCTCACACATACAGACGATTAAAAGATCAGTTGAGTCACGCCATATTTTCTTTCCTCAACTTACTCGATCCATTTATGATCATGGTATGAACCAAACGCTGGGCTCCTTGCAACGATGCAAGCCATCCAGTCTACACCTGTTCCTTTGTTCTCTTGTATAAACCACTCCAAACATTTAGGGGAACATGTAGTCACAGTTTGACTTGAACACTCCTTAAATACACGGGTGGTTCAAAGTCAAAATTTAGTGCTCCCTTTAAGGTTCATTTTTTCATCTCCTACTTAGCTTACCTACTTGCTGTCCTCCCTTATAATTCATTTTTTATTTTCTTATTAAATTATTTACTGCTTTATTTTAGTTTTTTCTTTTATGACATTTTCTATATATTTAATAACTTGTTTTTATATTTTATTTCATGTATATTTTTTATCCCTTATTTTTATTATTATTTTTCTTTTTTTCTTTCATTTTTTCCCCTTTGACTTTGCTTGGTCTCTTTTTATTTTTTACATTCTTTTTTTCTCTATCACCTTTTTATGTTTTAACTTCCTGTCTGTTTTTTTTACTGCAGTAATTTTAAAAATGATTTTGTATAAAAAAAACCTTGTAATGCTAAATAAACAAGTGAAAATGAACAATGTATTAAGCAAAGAGGTAAATACCAAACTGAATAATAATAATAATGAGTGATGTTATTATTATTTCTAGTAGTTTATTCAGTCTCCCACAGCAGAGCATCTCCTCTTTACCTAATTGGACATTTGTTAAAGACGCATGTGAACCAGAGTCCCTGAGCCTCTCGGGGTCACAGAACCATGGCTCGCTCCCTCGGGTCACTGACCCGTCACATCACCTGATCTCTGCTGACCTTTGACCTCACCGAATACCATGTCGCGAGAATTTGCTCATCATGTCGTCTTTCTTAATTTCTGGCTTCCCCTCGAGCGCTGACACCACTGGGCTTCCCCCAATCCATCCAATCAGGTCGCTCGTCTTTTACAGATACCATCACTGAGTGGTCCTGTTGCTTTCCCACAATGCCGTGCGTGTTTGATCCACGGCCTCTGCCCCTTCGGCTCTGAATCGGATAGTGTTGCTTTTCTAATTGGGCAATTGGTCAGTGGGAAAGTGTGAGTGTGGGACAGAGTGTGTGTGTGTGTGTGTGTGTGTGTGTGTGTGTCAGGGTGGGATTAACATGTGTATCTGTCTCTTCAGGCGATCACACACACACCTGAGCATCACTTTGCACTTTTTCACCTGTGAGGAAACGAAGTGTGTGTGATAGATTAGAGACTTTTACAACCCGAGACATCTGAGCTGAGATCACAGACAGAGAGAGAGAGACAGAGAGAGAGAGAGAGAGGGAGATGTCTTCAACATCTATACTTTCCTTTCTTTATTATTTTTCTTTCTTTCTATATCATGTGTTGATCTCACCATTTTAATTTTCTATATACCATTTATTTATTCACTACTTTTCTTTTTCTATACATTTTGCCTTGTCTGTTTTGTTTTTTGCTCCATCTTAGTCTTTCTTTTCTTTCTAACTTTTTATTAAATTTTTAAGCCATTTAGCTTTTTATTTTGTATATGTATTTATTGATTGATTGATTGATTGACTTGTTTGTCAAATCAGAGCTGATTGCTCCCTATAAAAGTGCACCACATGAGGGAAATGTGCCACACATAGTGTTTAATGTTTTAGCAGTGAAAAGGCAATCGTGATGACGTCACTGTTATTGGCCATGGCAAGAATACTTGTGAACCACTGAATAGAGCTGCGGCTGACGTGGCCTCGAAGTGTTTTTATTGGATAATTGAATTGTACGTACGCAAGGAAGTATGTAGGTAAGAAAACACAAGTAAACAAACAAATAAACAAAGAAAGTTAGTGAGTTTAGTGGGCGGATCAGGTGACTGGGCGTGGCTCACAGGTTTTTCTCACTGGATTGATGACCGTCATGTGAGGTGTCTGATGTATTCACTACAGGTGTGAAAGGTGTGTGTGTGTGTTTGTCTGCTCTCAGGTGGACAGTGTGTGTGAGTGTGTGTGTTCAGACCCCACGCCTCGAGGCAGCCACCTAATGACTCTCTAATGTTAGCACTGCTCTTTTGAAGGGGTGTTGTGTCGCTCCTTAAATCTCTTAAAAACATGCCCGAGGGGCTTGATGGATCTGACGAGTGTGTGTGTGTGTGTGTGTGTGTGTGTGTGTGTGTGTGTGTGTATATGTGTGTTATTCTTAGCACCCAAATACCAGCCAATGTATTTGCCAAGAACAAAACTTTTTAAGGTTTATTTATGTAAAACTACAGCCATTCACCAGTTGTTACACTGAATGATCTTCCTTTTTTTAAATTAAGGTTGCAGCAGCGTCTCTGTCATTCTGTCTTGAAAAGAAGTACAAAAAAAAAATTATCCACAAGTATGCACAGTTTTAACAGACTTTCATGTGAATGAGCTGTTTCTATAGAAATGGTCCCATATTAGAATTTGTGGTTAATATAACACACTGAGACGTGCAGCCACACGACCGTCAGAGCTGCTGTTATAGGAAACTAATCAACACCCTCCGACCAATCAGAATCCATAATTTAATGAGCAGCAGAAATGATTTAAATGACAACGATTTGTGAAGTAATTCTGGTGTTTAGTAAAGATTTCACTTTAGAATTGTTTTTTTTTTTTTTGGAAAAGTGTATAACGAAGAGTGCACACTTCACTGAGGGGGTTTTGGAGTGTTTAGTGGATTTGACCCACAGGTCGGCCTCCAGGGGCGTCTTTCCCTCCACAGTGATCCATTACGGTCAAATGGAGTCATTACCCGAGCCTGTAATTACCTGTCAGGTGATAGTGTGTGTGTGTGTGTGTTTATGTATGTGTGTGCGCGTTTCTACTCAGTGCAATAGATTTGTGTGGGAAATGAAAACAGTTTAAAACATAATAAATATGATTATAAAATGCATTAGCATGAGAAAATTAATAGCTTATTACATAAAATAATTTAAAGGTTTTGTGCTAATCCTTCATTAGTCCCAGTCTTTAGAGTTTAAGACTAATTATCTTTATTACTCTTAGTCTTTAAGGTTCCCACTCTTCATTAGTCTCACCCTCTAGTATTGTGACTATTTATTATTCTCATTCTTTAGGGTTGTGACTATTCATTACCCTTAGTCTTTACGGTTGTGACTATTCATTAGACTTAGTCTTTAGGGTAGAGATTTTTCATTATTCGAAGTCTTTAAGGTTCTCACTCTTCATTAGTTTCAGTCTTTAGTGTTGAGGCCATTTATCAGTTCCATTCTTTAGGGTTGTGGCTCTTCATTAGTCTTAGTCTTTATGGCTGTGACTCTTCATTAGTCCCAGTCTTTAGAGTTTAAGACTAATTATCTTTATTACTCTTAGTCTTTAAGGTTCCCACTCTTCATTAGTCTCACCCTCTAGTATTGTGACTATTTATTATTCTCATTCTTTAGAATTGTGACTATTCATTAGTCCCAGTCTTAAGGTTGTGACTATTCATTAGTCCCAGTCTTAAGGTTGTGACTATTCATTAGTCCCAGTCTTAAGGTTGTGACTATTCATTAGTCCCAGTCTTAAGGTTGTGACTATTCATTAGTCCCAGTCTTAAGGTTGTGACTATTCATTAGTCCCAGACTTAAGGTTGTGACTATTCATTAGTCCCAGTCTTAAGGTTGTGACTATTCATTAGTCCCAGTCTTAAGGTTGTGACTATTCATTAGTCCCAGTCTTAAGGTTGTGACTATTCATTAGACTTAGTCTTTAGGGTAGAGATTTTTCATTATTCGAAGTCTTTAAGGTTCTCACTCTTCATTAGTTTCAGTCTTTAGTGTTGAGGCCATTTATCAGTTCCATTCTTTAGGGTTGTGGCTCTTCATTAGTCTTAGTCTTTAGGGTTGTTTCTTTTCATTAGTCTTAGTCTTTATGGCTGTGACACTTCATTAGTCCCAGTCTTTAGGGTTGTGACGCTTCATTAGTCTTCCCTCCACAGGGTTGAGATTCCTTATTATTCGAAGTCTTTAAGGTTCTCACTCTTCATTAGTTTCAGTCTTTAGTGTTGAGGCCATTTATCAGTTCCATTCTTTAGGATTGTGGCTCTTCATTAGTCTTAGTCTTTATGGCTGTGACTCTTCATTAGTCCCAGTCTTTAGAGTTTAAGACTAATTATCTTTATTACTCTTAGTCTTTAAGGTTCCCACTCTTCATTAGTCTCACCCTCTAGTATTGTGACTATTATTCTCATTCTTTAGAATTGTGACTATTCATTAGTCCCAGTCTTAAGGTTGTGACTATTCATTAGTCCCAGTCTTAAGGTTGTGACTATTCATTAGTCCCAGACTTAAGGTTGTGACTATTCATTAGTCCCAGTCTTAAGGTTGTGACTATTCATTAGTCCCAGTCTTAAGGTTGTGACTATTCATTAGACTTAGTCTTTAGGGTAGAGATTTTTCATTATTCGAAGTCTTTAAGGTTCTCACTCTTCGTTAGTTTCAGTCTTTAGTGTTGAGGCCATTTATCAGTTCCATTCTTTAGGGTTGTGGCTCTTCATTAGTCTTAGTCTTTATGGCTGTGACACTTCATTAGTCCCAGTCTTTAGGTTGTGACTATTCATTAGACTTAGTCTTTAGGGTAGAGATTTTTCATTATTCGAAGTCTTTAAGGTTCTCACTCTTCATTAGTTTCAGTCTTTAGTGTTGAGGCCATTTATCAGTTCCATTCTTTAGGGTTGTGGCTCTTCATTAGTCTTAGTCTTTAGGGTTGTTTCTTTTCATTAGTCTTAGTCTTTATGGCTGTGACGCTTCATTAGTCCCAGTCTTTAGGGTTGTGACGCTTCATTAGTCTTCCCTCCACAGGGTTGAGATTCCTTATTATTCGAAGTCTTTAAGGTTCTCACTCTTCATTAGTTTCTGCCTTTAGTGTTGAGGCCATTGATCAGTTCCATTTTTTTAAGGTTGTAACTCTTCATTAGTCCCAGTTTTTAGGGTTGTGACTCTTCATTAGTCTTAGCCTTTAGGGTAGATGTTTTTCACTATTCCCACTCTTCATTTCAGCCTTTATAGTTGTGACTATTTATCAGTTCCATTCTTTAGGTTTGTGACTCCTCAGTCGTTTCAGGTTTAGTTCTGGGTTTAGCGATTATTTTCAGTCTTAGTTTGTGACTATTATAATTTTATACAGGTGACTTTACAGTCTTTACAGTTGACTCTTCATTAATCCCAGTCTTTAGATGTGATTACTAGTTTCAGTCTTCAGCACTCTGATTCCTGTTTAGCCCAAGCTTTTAGCGTCCTTGTTTTTGCCCCATTCCGGTAATGAACATTGCATTTTAAAACTTATTTCATATATGAGTTTATAAAAACACTTTGCTGATCCTCAGTGTTTGCCAGTCAGATTGATTCAATCTCAGAAGCTACAGCTTTCCATCATAATTATTATGTGTACACTCTGTGTTTCATTTATTAAATTGCAGCAGAAACATAATTGTGGAAATTTAATTCCTAAAGATTAATTATTTCATCAGTAATGGTCACGTAATAGGAGTTTTTGCTGGACGTCTGCATTACAGGTTATTACTACGCGCATCTTTCCCAAGCACCTCTCCCCATACACACACACACACACACACACACACAAACACATACACACACAGACAAAAGAGTTTCTTTCTCTCCTGTTACACGGTTAATGCGTTAGATTTTCAATTTAGCTCCACGTTTTATCGACGGCTCCGTCCATTCAGAGATTCTCGGCTCTTCAGCTATTCCTCCGCTTCCCACAGAGAGCAAAACCATTTCTTATGTGAGCGGTTTACAATGTAGAATAATGTATCTGGCGCAGCAGGCTGTCTGCAAAATGACCTTTTTTATTCCCCGCAGCAGCACGGCACGCCTAATGACGGTGATGTACACCTACCAATTGTTGCACCCGGCAGAGGAACTCAATTTTCTAATTTGGCGAAGGCAAAGATTAGAGGAAACAGGGCAATTTACCGCCGTCTGGAGCGAGTCGATTCTCTTCCCTTCCCAGGCTTAGGAGGGTAATTACGCCTAAAATAAATGCCATTTCATATTAAGCTGAAGCCACGACAAAACGAGAAAGACAGAGTCATTACTAGTAATCAGGGGAATTAGTAACATCATTTAACCAAACACACAAATAATTTCCAGGATATTGAAGAAGCGGCCTGCTCTTCAGCAGCAGCCATTAGATAGAAGCGCAGCTCTTTAATTTAATAATTACAGTCTTTATCTGCTCTCACTGCACACTGAGAAATGGATTTGTGTGTGTAGTGAGAAGGAGGGGTGGAGGTTGTACGGGAAAAACACTTAGGTTGACGTTAGGAGGAGAAAGAAAGAGAAAAGAATAGAATGAACCTGTTGGCCAGACTTGTATCCCGCTTTTTTTTTTTTTTTAAAGCTGAGTTTTTTGTTCTCTATCTAAATATACTTAAGGGTAGCGTGTAATAAAAAAAAAAATATGTTGATGGATGGCGATCACTGAAGAGAAGGATCATGTGGAGAATATACAGATCTAGATTTTTACAAAAAATAATAATAAATTTGCATTTAAAAGGTGAATTGAAATGTTGATATTAAACACACGAGACAATTAGACAATTAAATATGGTCAATGAAATAGAAGAATAAAACGGATATGTGGAATGATTTCTAGCAGGTGCAGCATTTAGGATTATATTTATTTCGTTTTTTCTCAAATGTACGTTTTCTCAAAATAAACGCCTGGTGGTGCGAGTAATTATTACAGGAAGTCAGTAAAATGTCTGAAAACAAAATGACACTCGTGTGTGTGTGTGTGTGTTTCATCACTAAAAGTGTGCGATGAGACGTGGCTCGCTTCAGTTATTTGCCTGTTAGATTGATACCTTTGAAAAACTTTTTTTATTTTTTTTTTTAAACAGCCTATAAATTTGCATGAAGGCTGTATTTAACCAATCAGCAATGTTTAATACAACAAGCTCCGCCCACAATCGTTCCAGATATGCACAAGGTGTTTTTAAAAAGATTCACGTTTGGAGCTGATGTGACAGAGAAAGTCTCTGATGTAGAGTTCTATACCGGATTTATCCAGAGAGAGAAAACCAAAGATTGATATATTGATCTGATTTCTAAAGTGGACAAAGTGGCATATAATGAAGGGATAGTTCATGTTTTTTTAATCTGTCAAACTTCAGGTCCACATGAGTACATCACCATAATTCTTTTGTAAACTGTCCTGCTCTGCACTTCGAGCGTGGAGTTTGTACAACGTGAGTAACTGGGGCCAAATTCCACAACCCTCATTCCATGTAAAAATGCATTCCCTTTCCCGAAATATGACGCATGCTCTGGCTGTATCTCGGAAACAGAAGGTTGCAGAGGGACGAGGGTGCCACCGTTGGAAAGCCAACCACGAATTAGGGTAGGTAACCACCGGCCTCGTCTCAGTCCGACCGTTCGTTCGGGAGTTATCAGTGAAAGTAGACACGGGAGGAAAAACTAAGCTTGCACCCCCAGTAGGTGGGTGCATTTGGTCTCGATCTGGTCTTAGGAGGCTGACGCTCAGTATTTATACTCATTCAAGGGCTCCCGATCGTTTTCTGCCATCCGCATCTTGCTGGGACCTCCCCTTCCCGAGATACGATGCTAAGTTCAGCTGCGACTCATATGAAGCTTCTGCTGTCACACTGAGTGAAATCAACTGGTGTCTTTCAAAGTTATCATGCATTTAGTACAAATGTCATTTTTAGTACCTATTTTCATTCCTTGGAACTAGTTTCAGGACAAGAAAAGCGTTATGCCCCTCAGTTCTGATTTAAGGTACACCGACATCTTTCTCAGGAACATAACTAGCAACGTCGTTTGTTCAGCCAACTTCAAGAGAGAGACTAAAGAAAGGCTGGTGAGGAACCAGACGTTTATAGCTGCTATAAAATACATAAGCACAGGAACTAACATTTTGTGGACATTTCATAACGTTAAATTTTACCGTAATAGGATAAAAACGTCTACGAGACATGTTTAACTTGTAATCGTTGGCAAATCACTGTGGTGTAAGAGGGATTAAACACTTGGGGATGATTTGTTATAGGAATCAAGTCTGAGATGGATCAATTTACTATAACAGCACACACACACACACACACACACACAGTTCCATTTCTTACTTATTTGCCCCATATTTTGGAACGTTAAGTTCTTTCGAATAAAATATCACATGAACATGTTTTTTTTTTATTAAATTTCGACTTGGATTTTTTTTCTTTCGGGCTTAAATTGACTTTGTTTCGATTTTTGGCAGAGAATTTAAAAGAACTTAATGTTTTCATTCACTAGAAGATATTCCTAACGTCTTCAAACCCAGTCATTAAGACAATCAGCGGTCGTAATAAACACGCACCTTCCTTCTGATTTTATTTCTATTAAAACCGTTCTTTGTGTTCTGACTGAGAGGCGCGCGGTTCCTCCTCTAACGCTTCCTGCAGGCGCTTCAGCTTGCTAATGAAATGCTCCCGCTACATCGTTAGCATTAGAGCTCCAGGCCGCGCGTCTGCCGCACTCTGATATAAAGCAGGAGACGTAAACTGGTCTTTCTGAGCCAAATGAACTGCAATCTGCATCGGCGAGACGGGCAGGGAAACTCGGTTAGGAATTCTGGGTAATCAGGTTTAAGACTGAAACAGGTCCGAGGAGTTGCCCGTCTTTATGAATGTCGATTGTTTCGAAACTAAAGCGTCTGAGTCTCTTCCGCTGGTCCACGATTAACTCCACACACACACACACACACACACACACTGCTCGCAGCAGAAATGTATTTTCGACAGATTTTATTGTTTCTAGTCTTCATCGAACAGTCATCCGTTCTCATTACGTTGTGTCCAGCGATTGAATAAACTCTCGGTGTATGATAAATAAATGTTGCAGCTATAATAGTGAACAAAATCTTTGGACTTTATAATTTCCTCCACTTATTATTATTCACGGGAGTTTATTTTATTTTAGGACCGGCTTAGTGAAGAAGACTGATGTGGAATCTACTACACACTGTATGCACGGCCTGATGGAGCGCCGCTGCTGCTGCACAAGGCCAGAAAATAATACCTTTCTTTCATACAGTTAAACTTTAACCTTAAAGCTAAAAAAGCTAAAAGAATAATAAAAAATAAATAAAAAAACAATTTTTTTTTTTTAAAGACAAGACAATGATGAACTCTTGCAATAAACGAGTGCAGAAGAGCGACAGACTTCCTTCTGTGAGCGTCTGTCAATCATCAGCGATATGGAGAGATAAAAATCTGACCAAAGCTGCACGTGTCTACTGTCAATGCTGCCATTTATATATTGTTTTTTTCTACTTCCAGTGCACGGCTTCACGAAGGTGCAGATTTATATCCTGTCCCTATACTTGGCGTTTTATTTTCAGGGGATTACCCGTGGCAGTTTACTCTAAAAAATATATTTAAATACAGTTTACTACTATAAAATATTTTTCACTGTTTTATATTTAAAAACAGCCGTGGACAAACTGTTGAGCTAAAAACAGCACTGAGGTTCAAAGATAAGTTTATGTGGCATTTGTCCTCTCTTAATTCAAGGGGTCTGACAAAAGTGTGGTCATTCAGGAATTACAGCCATTTTCATACACACACACTTCTACTGGGGGGGAACCCATAGATGTGACCAAATGTCACTGACTGCATTACGTCTGGAACCCATAGATGTGACCAAATGCTGAGTTTCCTCCTTCTAGATGATTCACCAGGTCTTTAGCTGCTGCTTGTTTGTGGGGTTTTCTGCCTTCAGTCTTGTCTTCAAAAAGTAACGTCTCCATATGAGGATGCAGGGACCAGGAGGTTAAAGCAGGACTTTAAGAGAAGAGTGACATTTCACAGTAAGTGAAACACACGCTCAGTTGGGTTGAGATCAGGTGACTTGACATGTGATGAATATCCCACTTCTTTGCCTTGGGTAGCTTTCACTGTATGTTTTGTGCATTTTTTTCATCTACAGTATGAAGCGGCGTCCTATCAGTTGTGCAGCACATGGCTGAATCATCCCCTTTGTGGCTATAACAGCTTCAGTCTTCTTGGAAGGCCACAAGCTTTAGGAGTGTGTTTATGGGAATTTTTTGACCGTTCTTCCAGAAGTGCATTTGTGAGGTCAGACACTGATGTTGGACGAGAAGGCCTGGCTCGCAGACAAGTACTGTTCTCCTGGCAACCGGCAAGCTCAGACGCGCCTAACGGATTGCCAGACAGAGATGCGTGATTCATGACGATGCTCTAGAGTGCGGCGGCGGTGTGCTTTACACCACTGCATCAGATGCTCTGCATTGCACTTGGTGATGTAAGGCCTGGATGCAGCTGCTCGGCCATGGAAACCCGTTCCTGAAGCTCTCTACTCACTGTTCTTGAGCTAATCTGAAGGCCACATGAAGTTTGGTGGTCTATAGCTATTGACACTGCAGAAAGTCGGTGAGCTCTGCATACCTGTATACATCAGATCTGTGCGAAACCACTGGTCCTATATACTTCAGAATTCATCCTGCTCCTTTCATCAGCAGTCAAGTCATCAGTAAACACCAGTGACCCAGTTCTACTGGCAGCCACAGACACTTGATGTCTGCCAGATGATGTGGTGCTTTGGATCATAAGCTGTTTCGTTATTTCTCCATACTGCTTCTCTCTTTACCAAAGTAAATTTTGGTTTCATCAATCAAAAATAAAAAAAAATAAAACGTTTGTCTTTACTTCATAAAGCTGTCTCTTAGTTTGCCAAATAGCTCCTCCTTTTTAGAAATGTTCCAGACTTTCATATTGACCACTCCCAATGTTTTTTGCTCTCTCTGTTTAGTTTATTTAGTTTTTTCAGCCCAATGATGGCCTCCTTCAGTTGCATAGGAGCCGCTTTGCACCTCATGTTGAGCGTCAGAGTAAACAACTACCAAATGCAACTCAAACACCTGTTGGTCTTTTTTACTATTTTTATTCATGGAGTAACGAGGGATCAGATCACACCTGGCCATGCCGCGACTTGTCAGACATTCGTTCCATTATTTATGAGCCCCCAAAATGTGCACGTATATGAAAATGGCTGAAGGAAAAAGCACCCAAAATCTTTCATAAAAGCAGTTTTTATTTAGTTAAACATGAATATTTACTGGGCTGGATTTATGTTGTAATGGAAGAACATAAGATTGACATTACACAGCGTGAAAAACAAACAGAAATTGACCATCTTGTTACTAACAAAGATGAGAAGAGGAGAAAGTGTAGAAAAAGTAGAAAAACAAACACGTATGAACAACTGGATACCAGCAGATCATCATCATCGTCGTCAGGGTTACACTTCAGGGGCACTCGATCCTGAATGCACACCTGAACACAGCCTCAGGTCGACCTGCCAATGAAAGCAACGGTTTTATTACTACAGTACACATTCACAATGTAGTCTCTACTAAAGCCTTTAAACCTGCAGAGACTTCCGTCGCATCTCTCTCACATGTCTCCTGCAGGAGCTGTAGCACTCCAGATCATCATCATCATCATCATCATCATCATCTAGATCCAAACACCAAATTACACCACAGGTCTGATCAGGATCACCTCCATCTATTTAATTACTCTTTATATCCTTATGCAAAGTACATCCTCGCACCTTTCTCGAGTTCTCTAACTTCCACAGTTTCTCTACCCTCTACTACAGGGCTTCTCAAAGCCCAGACTCCGATCTGGATACGGACCGCAAGGAAACAAAAACATGATTTACATATTAATAGATTATTGTATAGTTTATCTGGAGATTATTACGGCAACCATGACCTAAGATTAGGGTTAGCCCTACCTGACTTAGCCGAAAGCTAACAGGCTTTTACTTTCTGCCCTGCGGGGAGATTTTGGCGCCTTATCAGTGTATATTACATCCCCTATATGGCGAGAATGTACACTGACACATACAGGACGTCCTCTATGCAATGTCGACTGACTGAAGTCAGTCTGTGGCATTTCACACACGAGGTCTTTTTTGACGCACACATCTTTGTGGGAAGTGAAATTTCTCGCTTGTAAGTAAAATTTCTTATAAACTTATTAATGAAAAAATGGAGCTGTTTAAATTCACAAGCAACGATTGGCAGGCAAACAGAGCCATTTATTTTTTATTTGGAACAAAAGCAATTTTAATAATAGTCATTTGTTCATGA
Organism: Clarias magur; assembly: GCA_013621035.1. Taxonomy (NCBI): domain Eukaryota; kingdom Metazoa; phylum Chordata; class Actinopteri; order Siluriformes; family Clariidae; genus Clarias; species Clarias magur. The sequence continues at coordinate 219,810 of QNUK01000394.1, read as the reverse complement.
TCACCAACAGGTCTGGACCTTTGATCTTGAAGAGAAATCGGATCCGGACCTTTGATGTCTACACTCATGAGATCTTCTAGTACCGTTTTTTTCCTTGACCTTATACAAGTGGTCCCAAAGTACCATTTTCTTCTAGTTAATATGTAGGAGTTCTCAAAGTACCTATTTTTCTAGGTTCCAAACAAATCAGTCTTAAATCACTTCTTTTTTTTTTTCCCAGTCTCTATTCATGAATTCTAACTAGGATTACTAATATGATAGTTTCCCAAAGTATCAATTACATTCTAGGCTCTACACATAGTCTCAAAGTACCATTTTTCCCTTTACAAACCCTGCAAAAGAAAGATTACTCCTAACATATTTTATTTAACTTCTTTAAGATTTATTCTAGTACCATTTATATCTGCTCCATCAATATCCAAGAGTTATGAATATTAACAAGAAGAGATGAAAAATGTGTATGGTGTTGTGTTGCAGTTCCTTTATAAACCTACAGGTGCTCTGAACTACAGTGGAACCTTGGATTATGAACACAATTCGTTCCGGAAGTGGGCTGGTATATCAAAACACTCATAAACCAAATAGTATTTTCCCATAAGAAATAGTGGAAACTCAAATTATTTGTCCCACAGCCCAAAAAATGTAAATACCTACAAATAATTAATATAATACATCCAAAAATATAGCGTAAAAATTACAGTTAACCTGCACTTTAAAAATAAATCCTCACAGATGAGTGTTTGTGCGCGCGTTTATGTCCACTATTATTTGAGTTTCACACACACACAACAGAAACACTGTTTTATCGTGAAAAACAAGAAATCTCTCCAATGACAGTCGGGTGAGCGACAAACTAATGGAATCACTGCTGTACAGTAAAAATAAAACAAATTAACCTGCACTTTACCTTTGAATAGCAACAGAGTGTTTCTGTGTAGAAGAGGTAATGACACGCGCCTGCAAACTGCAGGCTGATCGAGAGAAAACGGATCGTTAACCTCTCTAATGAGGTTATCATCAACATCCGTGCACGTGTGTACTGTTTACTATATCAGTGAGAGACAAGCACCAAGACCCAGCAGGGGAGACGATTACCCACAATTCCGCAGAGCAAGAGAGAGAAAAACCGTTGGCTTAAGCACATACATGCTACATGATACTCAGTACGCGTAAAACAAGACTTGCTCGTTCCCTAAGTCAAAACGTACTAAAAATCTTTCCTCGTCTTGCGCAACGCTCGCAAACTGCGTTACTCGCAATCCGAGGTTCCACTGTATTCACACACCATCTAGCGTGGAAGAAGTGAATTATTTGCCAAATTTATTTAGAATTGTAATTAATTATATTTAAAAAATACTAACATTGAATTGGGATATTAATAACATTGTGATACTTATATAATTAGAATACAAATTGAATCGTCACCTGGGTATGGTATTAATATAATAATAAAATAATATCGTATGATATATTCTATGAACTAGGGTACCCAAAGCATCACATATAGCCCAATCTCTACACAGGTTCTCAATGGACCAATTTGTGCTTCTAATTCTTATCCAAGGGAAAAACTAGTCGCAAAGTATTTCAGATGTTATTTAAGCACTATTTTGTTAGCACATATTCCAGAGTTCATAAAGTACCAAATTTTCTGTTATTAGTCACAAGATTTAGTTTTGGCACCTCTCGCTCACTTGGTCCTAACAGTTTAAATCATTACACATTCAAAGGTTAGTTCACAAAGTACCAAAAATATTTCTCTTGTCCCTATGTAAGATTTCTAGTCCCATAATTTTTGCAGTTCCTCTCCATGGGTTCTCCAAGTCTCATTTTCTTTTTCTTTTTTCATGTTTCTTCACGTGTGACAGTTGAATCCTTGCATGTGCATTACATATTACATTATGTGTGCGTGTGTGAGCAAGCTTACTTGGGCTTGGTCTCAGCGTCAGTGACCTGGCGGATGTACACGGCGTCCGGCGGGTGCGAGATGTCGCCCTGCTCGTGCATGTATGACGAGGCGATGGCGAGCAGAGAGCCGTCGCCGCTGAAGGCCAGGGAGGCGATGCTGGTCGGGTAACGGTGGAACTGACACAGACGCTTCTTATTGAACGGGTCCCAGATGTTCACGAAGCCGTCCGAGCCCCCTGTGGAGTCGATGAGTCAAGGTCACTTACACGCTCCATCACCTGTGTGTGTGTGTACGCACTGATGTAATGTGCTGATGTAAGAGTGTGGGACCTGTGGCGAAGGTGTTGTGGATGCTGTGGAAGGAGATGGCGTTGACGGGGTACACTTGCTCAGTGGAGTTCTCCTTCAGACGGTGGCATTTAAAGGCGTATTTCTTCTTCTGCACCTCCAGACTCGGGTCCAGGTACTCCACGGCTACTCGGCCCTCGATGGAGCTCAGCACGTAGCCCTGCAATACACACACAAACACGTCACTCCTTAGGACATTGCTTCAAGTTCAGTTATATACACACTTCCTAATCTAAAGATAAAGAGCACTCTAATACAAGTCGAATTCAGTTGAATAATATCAAAAACTTTGGTTGCTCCTCGATTATAATTTTGTCCAAACTTTGTGTTCCGTGCTTCAGCGTCCCAGTCTCTACATGCCTTTTACATTTAATAATCAGCATCTGTACTGCTGTGATGACATGGGGTTAATTAATGGTTTTTCATTTATTGTCTTTAGCATTTGGTGCGTATGAAGCACGGATTAGTTTACTAATGAAGTGTAAAGAGTGTGGGTTACAACTACACAAGATAAACTGACCTAAATTAAATAAAAATCGAGCAACAAACCCAGCATACATAACCATCTACATACACTGCCTGGCCAAAGTCTCACACTAAGATTTCACTCAATCACCTTTAGTCTTTAATTACAGTGAGGGCCATCGATATTAACACATTAATGCATGTGATTTATCTAGAAGTTTTAACTTGTTACTATGTAAATGTTATGTAACTTACTCACATGACCAAGTCTGACCCTAATGGCTTCCCATAATCGCAGCGCGGTTACGCTACTGTGTGCGATAATGCCACATTTAACACAGATAAGATGAAATGAGGAAACATCAACAGCAAGTTATTATTATTAAAAGCTTTTAGATGGGATTTTGGATCGAGTTGTGCGAGTTGTGTGCTCGAGCGACCTTCAAGAGGAATTTCTTCCCCCCTTGTAAATTTTTTTTTTTCTTTTACAAAAATACATTAAACGTAAGATATGGGAGTGGTGGCTCAGGCGACTACGGGTGTTGATCTGAGGTTCTGGGTTCGAGCCTCGCCCCACAGTGGGTTGCCATACCCCATACCACCCATTTGAGATATTTTAATTTAACTTTCTTAAATGTTCATGTTACAGATATTACAAAACTGCACAATATGTTTCCAGTTTGTCATGGTGTTCTTTTCTTCAACATTGCATGTTTATAATACAGTGGAACCTTGGATTACGAGCATAATTCGTTCTGGAAGTCGGCTCATATTCCAAAACACTCGTAAACCAAATCTAATTTTCCCATAAGAAAGAATGAAAACTCAAATTATTCGTTCCACAGCCCAAAACAATAAATACATAAAAATAATTAATGAGAGTGTGTGCGCGTCGCGTGTCGGTGTCAAAACACACAGGAGAAACGCTGAAACAAAGAGGAAGATGTTGATTATACCAGTAAGAGACGATCATCTAAGACCCAGCAGGGGAGATGATTACCCACAATTTCGCAGCGCAAGAGAGAAAATTCAGTTGTGACCATGTGACGCTCGGTGTCAAAATAAGAGGCGCATGATACTCGGTACTCGTAAACCAAGACTTTCAATTGGTTTCCAAGTCAAAATTGATTAAAAATCCTTGCTCGTCTTACGGAACACTCGTAAACCACGTTACTCGTAATCCAAGTAAATCTGAGTATTTCAAAATTGTGATTAATCATGAAAAAAAAAAAGTCACTAGATAAAAAAGTTAACACCAATTACAGCACACACACACACACACACACACAAACGCACACACACATTGTTGTCCAGTTCATGTGTGAAAGTGATTCCTCACGCTCCCAGGACCATTCTTTCACACTCTGAGTGCTGGATTGTGGCCTCCATAGATGTGATAACCTGGTCATTCATTCATAACCAGGTCGTCAGCTGACTTTATTTTACTGCCACGTAATGCTGCTGAGTTTTTTGACTGGCTTTTTCCTGATGAGTTGAACTCAACCCCCACAGTGTAATGCTGCTCCTCCTTACTAATCTGTACAGCTGTTATTAAAGGCATCTCGTGGGTCCTGACCTGTTTGTTTGGAAACGCTCGTATGCAGCGAGTCTGATACTTCAGGCTGGACTCTCGTCTCTGCTGGACGTATCCCATGTTCCTCAGGTCCCACACCAGCACTCTGCGTCCCGCCGTACCCACGATCAGACGGTCCCCGGCCACAGACAGCGTGTACACCTGAAACACACGTCACGGTGAGCGGGCTCTCAACAATGCACGGAAGGTTCTGATCAGAGAGCAGTCAGTACCTTGTCAGGCTGGGTGAAAGTGCCAGCGTTGCATGGGGTCCGGGGATCCCACAGCCTCACGCTCATGTCCCAGCTTCCCGTTACCATGACGTTGACCTCTGGGCAGTACTCCACGCAGCGTATGGGAGCGTCGTGTGTTCCGACAATCGTGTCTACAGAGCGGGAAAAACACAGTCAGTAACATAAACATGTAACTGGCAAGGTGTTTAAAAAGCTGGCTGGGATGGTCAGCCAAACTGTGGAGATAGCAAACAAAAATGCAGGACAAGTCGTCATGGCAAGAACATTACTATGACTAGTACTACTAGTGACGAGCATGAAGAAATAACCAGTTTAAACCCAAAATAAATCTATACACTATCACTGACAAATGATGTCCAGTGGTGTTAGGGGCAGCGACATTTAGTTGCCATCACTCTCTTCTTTAATCTGATTAAAAGAAGTTCCCTTTTAAGGAACTGCTTACAAATGCTATGGCTAAACACCTCTACATGTCAGGTTTCTACATGACTTGAGCATTACATATTAATAATATATAATTAAATATTAATTATATATATTATTCATGTGTATTAATAATAATAATAAAAAATGTACCTTGGTCTGTATTCAAGTCATGCATTTTCAGCTGACTGTCGAGTCCACCGCTCCACGCGTGAGTCGGATCCTGAAACCAGACGCATCGGGTTATAGCGCGAGTGTGCACGTTTTTTCCCCTTCCTATATTGTACCGATCTCATGAGAAAACATGGTTTCTTACGTAGAAAGCACAGTCAAGGACCGGGGCCAGATGCTGGTACTTCATCCTCATTGAATTTCCACCAACATCATAGAGACGCACGGTGGAGTCCCAGGACGAGACCAGGAGGAACTGAGAGCTATTGGGGCTGAACTTGACCGCCGAGATGCCGTCATCAGGTCCCTGGTTCAGCTTGAACTCGTTCGAACCGGTCATCTAAAAACACAAGGACGACAGAATTGTCATGAACGTCAGGATCTAGTCTGTCATTCCCCTTTGAATTGGCTCGAGAGCTTTCACACGTCACACTTTCTGAAACAGGAAGTCAGTGTGATTGTTTTTATTCACACGACACCGCTCCTGAATCCTTACAAACAAGCCCAAATTGAAAAACATTTACACATGGACGAGACTTTATAGCAAGAGACTTCGTGTAGGATTTCCCTTTCCCGTTTAACCAGAACGATGCTGTGTGTTTGTAAAAGTGAGTGCGTCATGGACGAGCGTCAGCAGCCGTCAAACTGACAGAGACGCAGGAACATCTCTGGGAGAGACCTGGGGTGTCCGAGAGGCAAGCATAAAAATATTAAATGACATTAAAGACATAACGATAAGCAAAGTTTACTGGTCACAAGCCCCAGAGGGATGGACATATCCATCCTAGAGAGCATTTAATTTGACAAGTAGAGAATAAGTCAAGAACATTATTAATTGTATTTCCAGAACTGACAAACCATAGAGTTAACCTGTGAATGGATTTATAAAAGGTTTTTTGCCTTAAACATATTCTTGTATCAATGTCCAAAATATGAAGGATATTAGAAAACACTGATTTATAATTTCAGAGCTACTTTTAATGAAACTGATTTTCACTTTTATACACTTCATTCCAAATTGTAAGTGATGAGTGTGATGTTAACAACAGGTTAATTATTTATTTATGAAGAGATAGTGAATTGTGTCTATAAATCAATGTGTCCACATCTAACAGAGAGCTGTGAAACAGCAAGAAATGAACGCGGCATCTATTTAAAAAAACCCACTAATGCAGAACTATTACGCTTTTTAATAAAATAAGAGCTCCTCGTTTGTATACAAAAGGTGTTCTGTACATAAACTGGTGTTAGTGTGAGGTCAAATACCGTTACAGACGTTACAGGCTAGGCTAGTGAAAACAGCTACCGGTTAGCCGATTTAGCTTTGGACAACAAGCTGTAGTAGAGACCATCTTACACAACTGATATTCATTTTATCATCTATGCTTCGTTTTGTCATTAATAAACAAACAAAAAAAAATGTTCATGTAGACGTTCACCTTAACCTTTAACCAACATCTGCTTATAGATGCTAGCTAATCATGCTAGCATTAGCAGGCTAACTAAAACAAACCGGAAAAACATTTTTTTAAAACTCCGGCCTGGCTTTTATATATCAGGAATAAAATACTCACCCTGAAATATTAAATAAAAACTATTTTTGTCTTGTTAAGAATGAATACCGCAGTATAACTCAGCCAAGCTAAGGCTCTGAACAGACGCTAGCCGCGTCGCTAACTGTACGTACTGCCCTGTCTCCTTCAGAGTCTCACGCGGCGAAACAAAGCCGCGTCCTGATTGGTCAAGTTGTAAGTTTGAATTTAGCGGCGACGCTTTTGATTGGTTAGAGATATTACACTTCCTATTTCGTCACAGGGTGCGTGAGACCTGTAGCTAACTAGGAGATTGAGTGGGTATTACGGTAATTTACACAGGGTAAATAATATAAACATGTTGTAATAAAGAAATAAAATTGTATATATATAAATAAATAGGTAATTAGTTTAAATTATTCCTATTCATTATTTAAATGGATAAATGTAGTTAAAAAACAAAACAAAAATAATATTATGTATATAAGACATGCACTCATTTAAAATATAATTAATTATATTGTTAACAATTAATTATTTTGTTCATGTTATATACATGTTGCACTGCTTTCACTTTCAGTGGCTATAACTCATCACACTTCTAAATGATCTATAGTCTATTAACTATTATTCATCCTCATTTAGCAATATTTACACATATTCATCTCTTTCATCTCTCTATTATCTTTTTTAACTTCACTATACATGTTTGACAATCTAGAATTTGGTAGCGCATGTTTATTGTCTATTATGCACTATCCTTGCTACTGGATGTTGGAAATTTCCTTCAATAAAGTATCTACCTATATAGGAACCTCTGTAGTCCAACTTTATATCATTTACCATAAAGGGGGGCTTGATGGTAAATTTAACAACAATTCAAACAGATTTGACATGCAAAATAAACACTGTAATAAAATAAAATAAAATAATAATATAGAGTGTGCACACCGACCTTGTGAACACACTTTATCTCGCTTTTTTGTTAATAAGAACACACACAAGAATACACCAGTCCTGATAGCTCTTAAAGTAGATTTATTTACAGTTTAGTGGTGTTACAAATACCAACGAGCATTTAAAGCTGTGTTAGGCTTGCTGTATATAAGAAATAATAAGAAGAATAATAAAAGTGAGAATATAAGAAGTGGCATGCAGTTTTAAAAAATAAAGTTTATTATGTAATGATGAGCTTTGTCTCAAACCCCATAGTCCAAAAAGCTAATAAACTGGAAGTGCTAATGTAGAAAGTGCTAATCTAAAAGAAATATAGAAATACATAAAAGCACAGGACAATGAAAAAGTATATAAAAAACAAAGAAACATATTTACTGCATTACATGTGTGTGTGTGTGTGTGTGTGTGTGTGTGTGTGTGTGTGTGTGTGTGTGTGTGTGTGATTCGACACACACCTGAGCTTGTGTAGAGAGACAAATATGTAAAAAGAGGTGAAATATATTTATTCTAATAAAACAGAACATATTTATCCTTATAAAAAGCATTTCCTTGTTTATTCTAAGGACATTTGTTTTTTCTTTGTTTGTGAAAACGTCCTGGAGTCGAAAGAATGCAGTACTCAGGTCACCTTAAAGTTCATTCTCACCAGTTTTTAGAGAATAAATCATTTATTTTTGAAGTTTGCTGGCATCTAAACACAATATATGAAGTATATAAGCTGAGTGATGCTTGAGTTATACTGATTGACCTGACAACAAGAATGTTAGCCTAAATGTTATTAAATGAAGCTAAACTAAAGCAAACTGGCTCTGTTTCTGTTTATTTTGTTTAAAATGCCATGTTTTTAAAAAATAGCACGTTTTGCACTGTAATTAAATTCTTAAAAGTTTAACCAAGTCGGGATTATCTTTCCTCCACATTTAAACTGCATTTACATCAATAGATCATTTAATCACATTTTATTGGCTAGATGCAGAATAAGCCAATCAGAATCATGCACTTCTGTTTAAAAGCTCCAAGGCAGTTAGCTAAACTCTGAACACAGGTAATCACAGGAGGAGAAAAAGAAGCCGCTGTCATGAGACAAAATGTCCTTTTATCTGGTTAAATTTCTTTCACTAGCACCTTGTTAGAATGATTATCAGTAGAACTGTAATAGAGATCATTCATTTGACAAAACCTTTAATAAGATGTGAGATGTGTTAATGGTTTAATAAATATTGTTAGATTTGTACAGATGATACAGTGACTTTATTCTGTATAGATATCCTGACATATCCCGAAATATCTTTTATTGTTAGAACTGTTAGTGTATCGTTTAGTAAAAGTTACACAAATGTACTACAAGGGCCAAGAGTAGCTTTGGGGCTTTTCCAAAATCAACCCAACTCCAATTACATCACCCACATCTGACTGATGCTTCCTTGTTTCCCTGGAAACGAATAGACATACATTATAACATATTTAAAGGCAATAAAGTTGCTAGTTATATGCCACATTTTTTTAATTATTTAATATTGTCCATCATGGTTGCCTGGCAACCATGGCCCATAAGGTTTGTCTGCAGAACCTAGACCAGAGAAGGTGAGTCCATGGCCAAAAAGGAAAACATTCTGACTGGGCGGGTCTTTGATACCATAGATTGGAATGTGGGTGTGGCTTTGGATTGATATATTGACTTATTTAGGTATTAATTTCTTGCACATTTATAAATTTTTAGCATTTCTTTCACCAACTAACTACCATGAACTAACCTGAGAGAATGCCGTTTGGGTATTCATGAGATCAAAGGCATGTCCCCTTTCCTCAATACCTTTGGGACATGACTCTAAGACACTCCTATCTGTCTCATAAAGACATGCCCATTTGTCTTCCATTCAAAAACTTTCAACTGTCCCACTCAAAGACACGCCCATCAAACCCACTTAAAGTCACCCCCATTTATCCCACTCAAAGTCACGCCCACTGGTCTCTATCAGCAGACACACCCTCTTCACCAAAGCATCCATTAATCTTCTCGCTCAACAGTCAATGTTACTGTAAAGACTGTACAGAGGAAATGCTGGGACATTACTTCCGGGATAATACATGGGAAAAGCTGCGGATCTCGGCATTGGAACACCGAATCCAGCCAACGGCATCCCGACCAGAGTCCGAGCCGCCGAGGGAGCCGCGTGAGCCACGTGTGCGGCCTCAAGCTCTGCCGCGAGCTGCCGTTTCCACTTGTTCCTCCGGTTCTGGAACCAGGTCTTAACCTGCGTCTCACTCAGATGCAGACTAGAGGCCAGACACGCCCGCTCAGCGCTGCTCAGGTACCGCTTAGCGTCGAACGCTGACTCCAACTGGAACACCTGGCTCCGTGAGAACACCGTGCGTGTCTTTTTTTTCCCTGTGTCTCCACTGCTGGATTTATCATCACCGGCGTTGTCAGTGCGCTTATCGCTGCATGGACTCAGTGATGTCTGGTCATCATTATTATTCTTGGTGCCGTTGTGCAGCATGCGTTCTTTCCCTTCTGATGAGGGTTTGTTTACTGGAGCATCTACGAGACATGATGTGGAAAGAAAAACAAAACAATTAGGCTAACAATAGTTATTATAACTATTGCACGTGCCATGCCACCAGGGGGCGCTAGTAGAAATTTCAGCCCCCTTCACTGTACCTTTAGCGAGTATTTTTCGCCTACGGGGGTATATGCAGTGCAGTTTTAAACATTTAGCCTATAGAGAGTGAGACAATGCAAGTTACTACTTAAAATGATTCCTTGTACTGATCCTATGCAGTCTGACGTTCCTCTAGTACCTGGAAATGTTAAAGAATAACTATAGTTTTGTTTTATCCGGTCATATACTGTATGTTTCCTCATTAAGTATATACAGACATTATAAAGAAAAGAAAAGCTTGGAAATAAGTAGGCAAGTTTGTCGGTGTGCCTTGTGAGTGTAAGTGGCTAGAACAGAAAAAAAAACAGTATGACATTGATCATGTAACAATGAAACTAATTTAATTTGTCTTTAACTACTCAGATTTAGAGTTGATTTATAGCTACTACCATTCCTTATTTATTTCTTGATCATTTAAGAAAACGCTAGAGAAGCCACGCCCACAAGAGACAACAGTAGAAGTTAATACACGCCCACAAGGGGACTACGGACCTCGGGTTTACTTAGATTCTGTTGTTACGGTTAGAGTTCTGTTAAATAACCAAAAGCCAAGCTGCGTAGATTTTATAACAATACTAATATTTACAATACTTTATAAAATTTTATTGAAATGACATGAGAATCATATTTATATTTATATCGTTCATTTCGGTTTTATCTTGTTTTTCTTTATGTATCTTTATGCGTCTTTCATCTAGATGAGTTGCCTATAGCGTACCTTAAATAGCAGTTTAAAGGTCACGGGTCAAATACTTTGCTTTATTTGAATAGTACCACATGCACTTTCCCTGGAGACATACAGACACTAAACATATCAAACTAATGTTGAGGAAAAGATATAGTGACGTATTCTATTTTATATTTGTCTGATATATATAATTATTTACATGTTTATGCTGACTATATCTATCTAAATCCTCTTTCTGTCTGTACCAAATATTCCACCACAGCAAATTCAGCATGTAAATGAATCTCAACTCTTTCAAAGTGTTCAAATGTTCAATATTGTTCAAAATTCAACAAGTATTTTAACAAGAGAGTTAAGTATTTAAAAAAAAAACTAACAAAAAAAATGTTTTACAGAACTCTTTTTGAGTAGTATAGTATAATTCTTTTTTGTAAAGCATTTGTAAAGCTTTTATCATAAGCGTTCTTCTCTAATTAGCACATTGCATATTAATAACACTGTAATATGAAGAATAAGAATAAGAATTTTTGAATTCTTAAATCTACACTTCTGTTTGCATTGAAATGTGTTATTTATTATTTTTATTGTATTGCGATTATATTTTTTATATATTCACACCATAAAAATATAGTTAATGGTTACATATAACAACCATGCACTATTTCACTATAATGCACTATTTAATTATTTAACATCCTCATTGAAGCATTGTCTAAAATAAGGAAGCTCATCAAGAGAAAAATGACAGAAAATACTTCCTCTGTACAGTATGCATTAAAGCACGATGTGTGTACACTAAGCAGAGGGCCTGTGTGCGTGTGTGTGTGTGTGTGTGTGTGTGTGTGTGTGTGTGTGTGTGTGTGTGTGTGTGTGAGCAGTGATATGTTAACCATAGTCAGCTGCATATCACTTCCTCTAGGCTGAACTATTATGGGATGTTCAGAAAGCCTATGTACCAGGGGGAAAGCCCATATAATCAGGAAGTAGGAGGATTTATGTAAGATGATATATAATCATATAACCAGTTATGTGTTTTATAATTTTTTTTCCTGGCTCATGAATCGTTCAGTTTTATTTCGTTATATACTTTGTAAGAGAAAAAGTTCCTCTACTCTTTGCCAAATGTACAGCTAGTAAGGTAAGGTAAGATCAGGTCAGGGTGGCTACCTGTGCAGGTGAGCAATTGCTGATTGAATAAAATATTTACATTCACCTGTTCAGTAGTGATTTCTCGTTTTACAGGTGAGTTTCCAACTCGTTCTTACTTTATAGTAATAAACAAAATCACACTAAACAACCAAACAAACAAAAATATTAGTAATCAATATACAGTATGTATATAATAGTATTGTACTTTGTTTTGAAAGTTTTGAAAACAATTAAAACAAGCAGGTATTGTATAAAAAATACATAAAACAAGTGTTTTCTAAAAGAGTAGTTCTATAAGAGAGAACAGTGGGTGACTCTACCATGTCAAAACGCTCAACAAGACACTCCTGACAGCATTTTTGTAAAACTTTTTCCCTAAACCTGAGACTATTTTCTTATGGCTTCTAAAGATTCTAAAGATTGGGATCGGGATCCTGAGTAGAAAATATTCTCTTTTGCCATTTTCTTTTGCTCTGGTTTAGGTGACTGTGTGTGTGTGTGTGTGTGTGTGTGTGTGTGTGTGTGTGTCTGTGAGTATTCTGAAATAATTAAATCAAATCTTAAAAACGTAAAAACAAGTCTATAAATGATCTAGAAATAATTGGATATGACATTGTGTTGGTCAGTTTGAACCTTAGTATGTTAGGTTCAGGAAATAAAAGTACATTGGCTTCAGTAAACAGTTAAAATGTTATTGTAGAAATTTTAAGAATTATTGCAAACATAAATTATTTGGAGATATTTTTTAAATAAATATCTGTATTTCGAAGATCTGCAGAATTATATTTACATTTAATAAATACGACGCATAACACAGTGGACATTTGGGTGAAAATTATTTTTAAATAATTTTAGATGTTTTTTTTTTTAATTTTAACACTGAAAGTAAGGTAAAATAAATGGTTCATATTTAGAATATTTTATATTTAATATTTTATTTCTGTCACTGCTGAAATCGAAGCAAGTGTGTGATATTGATCATTGAGTTAAGATATTGATCTTAACTCCTTTAACATTAGAGGTTTATCTTTCCCGAAAATTCATGGATTTGATCAGAAATCTTTATTTATTTATTTATTTATTAATTTTTTTTTTTTAGAAAAATGTGTGTCAGCTCGAGAGGCAGTAAAGAAAACATTTCGTATAAACATTTCGGAGACTTTTTGAAGTACTTCTGTGTGAACATGTGTTTCTAATGGAAAGCATTTGACAAAAACAGTGCAAATAGTTTTAGAGTTGTGGACCTTACTGAATAAGAGAGAGTGTGTGTGTGTGTGTGTGTGTGTGTGTGTTGGTGATCGCGCGCGCGCGCCTGTGTGTGTATGAATGTTGGAACAGAAAGAAGAGAATGTTTTAAGTGTGAACATGAGATGCACTCACTCGGACGCGTTTTGGAGCAGAGTGTGTGCGGGAGTTTGCAGAAACACTCGGTTCCGCTGCTCTCCTCCTCCTCAGCGCTGCAGCCGTCCGAGGACACCGAGAGCGCGCGCCTCCGCTGCGCCACCGACACCACCGCCGCCGCCGCCGCCGCCGCGCGCGACCCACCCGCACTTGCAGCTCCACCTGCGCCTCCGCTTCCTCCGTCTTGCCTCGCGCTCTCCGCCGCGGTGCCCAGGATGGAGCGGATGGTGAAGCTCGGGGCTGGAGACTGATTCATCATCATCATCTTCATCATCATCATGATTATCATCATCACCATCACCACCGGTGCAGCCGCATCGCTCACGCACAGCAGAATTTATAATAAACAAATTGTTTTTAATATATATATATATTTTTTTTTTCTTTTTCTATTTATTTCAAGCCTAATCCTCGTGACAGCCGACTAATCCCCTCCTCACACACTCGCCCCTTCTCTCCTTCTCTCCAGTCCTCTCAGGAGTGTGTCTGATGCTCCATTTTCTTCTTTTTTTCCCCCCATGCATGCAGGTAGGTAGATAAATGCAATGCAAAGCAATGCGCAACATGGAATGCCTCCAAGCCCGAGCCAATCAACGCGCTTTAAAGCTCAACCCGAGGGAGGACAACATGAGGACACAAACCTGCTCCAGCACGACTAACACGTCTCTTAAAATATAGAGATCATAATGTTTAAAAACATCACAGAAAACACTTTAACACTGCACAGAGACACAGAGAGAGAGAGAGAGAGAGAGAGAGAGACTGCTTCCGGTGGATGATTTCAAATACCTCAAGAAATCTAAATTTAAATCTTATTAAAGCTTTTAAGCTGCCTAAATTCCTAAATTCCTAAATTCCTAATAAATAAATAAAAATCTTTTTCACAGACAAAATTGTTTTTCATAATCAGTAAACACTACTGGGTTTGTTTTATCTTCTTCTTCTTCTTCTTCTTCTTATTATTATTATTAGTAGTAGTAGTAGTAGTAGTTTTTGTTCCTTTTTGCTTGTTTTTGCTATAAAGTGCAAATTATGGAACATAAATAATAATTAATAATAATAATAATAATAATAATAATACTTGCTATTATTATTTTATTATTATTATTTTGCATGTTATTCACGATGCGTGTGTGTTTGTGCGTCTGTGTGTGTGTGTGTGAGAGAGAATGCGCTCTCCAAAAACACTTGATACACAATTAAAAAGTATATTCATAAATAAGTACATTAAGTCATTTATTAATAAGAGATCTGTCATGATTTTTTTTTATAAATTAGTAAAAACTCTAACGTGAATTCTTGCAACAGTAACAAAGTTGAATTATTATTGTTGCTGTTGTTGTTGTTGTTGTTATTGTTGTTTTTTGTTGTTGTTGTTGTTTGTATTAATAAAAACAAGAGTAAATGCATTACAAACATCCAAATGTAATGCAAGAATAAAAGAAAGACATTAAAACAGTCTGTTTTTTGTATCATCAGATTTTCCCCTTTGAAGCTAGTTTCTATTTTCATTTTGTATGTTATTTTATTTATTTATTGGTGCATCCGTTTTTTTTCTTCGTCCTTTAGAAAAAAAATGTTCCTCCGTAAAGACCAGACGATGCAGATGATTCAGCTTCAGCTCTTCACACTACATTGTGTTTATACATCACTCGCACTCAACCTTTGACACTTTATTTTTATTCTGCTGACTCTGTAAGCTTTTCAGAGCTTTTAAATGATGGGTGCAGCGCTATAATTACTAAACAGTGAGCTATGAGGGCTTATAACATGATGTGGACGTTGTGGTGTGTACACTGCTCTGATTTATAGAATAAACAGGTTGTGTGAGGAGCAGGGAGAGGAGTGAACGCACATCATATCAATATCTCAATAATATCTCAGTGTGTGTGTGGAGCATCGGCTTTGAGTCAAACCCCCGTTACACACATTACATCCTGCTGCTGACTCTATAGTGCGTGTTAAAAAAAAAAAAAAAAGCAAGAAAGAAAACGTCACGACTGTTTTTACAAAATATACACTCTCGTCCTTGCAGATGCTCGCAAATTAACTTTCTGTTTCCAAACACAAATATAATGATGACAATGCTCTTAAATAACATTGATATTCGGACTATACACACACAATTCGATATGATTACAATTGTTTATGGATAATATTTGCTTAGTTGAAAAAATACTATAGGCCTAATTTATGCAATTAAACAAATTTTATGCTAATAATTTAAGCAAAAAATGCACATTTTTTAAACTCATAACAAATTATTTTATTTCTTTTTTTTTATACATTTACGCTTATTTCAAGTTTATTGTTTTATTCATTTATTAAGTATTTATTGTTTATTTTTAATCAGTCGTTCATACGTGAGACACACAAACAACAAAAATAGCTAAATATTTAGTGTTTTTTTTTTTTTTTTTTACCTAAAAGATGAGTTATTATACGGTTACTCGTGTTTATTTATTTATTTGAAAACAGACAAATTTTCATTATTTCAACTTAATTCCTGCTACTTAACTATCGACATGGAAAAATCTCACGCGCAGAAAATTTTCAATCAACCAGTTTTATTACAGCAATACAATATCAAAATCTGTCTCATATACACAACATTGCATTTCTCACCAGCATGATTCATGTTTATTTACAACACCCTTTATATCTATTTATATATAAATATGTACACTGAGAAGGGCAAAAAAAAAGAACCAAAGCAAACTGGAAGGGTTTAATGCAAGGTTGATGACGTCACTGATATGAAGGTGTAAGACAGGTAGAGTTAATCAGGGTTTATCCACACTGAAGGTCTGACTGCAGTGTGTGAGTGCGTGCGTATGCGTGCGCACACCGATGTGGCGAAATCTAATGAAAAACATGTTCATGTACTTTAAATAAAAATATACATAAAGGAAAAAAAAAGAAATCACTGTTTGTTTGTTTATGTGTTTGATATGGGCAATAATAATAATAATAATAATAATAATAATAATAATAATAATAATAATAATAATGCACCTGTCGAGCTGATTTTCGATTTATTTATTCAGCAACACAAGAGTTTGTTCCCCTCTTCCCCCTTTTCCTTGTGTTATTTCATCAGAAACATTAGATGGCGGTGCCGCGTTATAAAGTGTTCATTAATGTGGGCAGTGAGTGGTGGGTGAGGAGCGCACAGAGTTCATACGGGTCTGAGCAGCGGCACGGCGGCGACCACCGGATGTGGGTAATAAACCGGATGTGGGAAGGTGAGCAGAGGCTGTGCGGCTGTGGCGTGGCCGGACGCGGCGCTCGCGGTGTCTCCGGCCGAGCCCTCGCGGTAGAGCACCGGGACCGGGACCATGCGGCGCGCCGCCGTGTGACTCAGACTGGCGGCCTCGAGCTCCGCCGCCAGCTGCCGCTTCCACTTATTGCGCCGGTTCTGGAACCAGATCTTCACCTGGGTCTCGGTGAGCTGCAGGCTGGACGCCAGGCACGCGCGCTCCGCGCTGCTCAGGTACCGCTTGGCGTCGAACGTGGACTCGAGCTGGAACACCTGACTGCGCGAGAACACCGTGCGCGTCTTCTTCTTGCGGCACGGCGGCCGCTTGTCCGCGCTCTCCGCCGCCGCGCCCGCCGCTTCCGGTGCGTCGTCGCGCTTCGGCTCGTCGGTGTCGCTCTCCTCCAGCAGGATCTCATCCACGCTTTTGCTCTCCTCGTCCTCTTTGGCGTCCGGGTCTAACGCGAGCCGCGGCTCCGGTGAGTCTCTGTCTGTACCGGACGCTGGGGACGAGTCTCTAACCACCGGCCTCTCCGACACTGTAACCGCACACACACACACACACACACGGTCAACACACAAGCAGGCAATGTTGATAGCACACTTCATGCACGAGCATTCTGAAATGAAAAGGATTCCGGATTGTTCCACCACACTGGGTGTATTAACTAGTCGGTTCTGTTCATTTATATGGTTAATTTATGTTTTATGTAGGACCTTGGTCCTGGATGAACGTTATTTCGTTGCACTGTGTACTGAACTGAATATGAACTGTATATGGTTGGAATCACAATAAAAGCCTACTTGACTTGATTTCCTGAAATATGAATCATTCCTCTAATGATCATTCTGTTCCCGTGGCGAAACCCGACACTCGCAGAAATACTGCCCTCTTCATCCTCAGGTGCACCTTTTTAACCTTTAGCAGGAAGGTGTATGTGCATTTCATACATTTCTTAGGAGTTAAATGCACACAATAAAGAAAGTCACTGCGCTCTTTGTGGTACTAAACCAGGCTCGGCGTAAGGTACAGTACGGTATCCTTATTTCTGTAAGTGCGGCCTAGTGATTGTTCAGCAGGGCAATACTCTGCTCCATCAATCGCTCCTGAAAGAACACCCGACTTTTATTTTCAAAACTGAACATTAAACAGTTCTGAGTCTGGGCTTCTGGAAATCAGGTGATGCTTATCTCACGATGCTTCATTTTCCCATTTCAACCAGGAAACGTATTTGTTTCATAACAAATCGTTGGTTAGAAAAAAGGAAATGTTTTACGCAGGATCCCGTTTATCATCACCAATCAGCCGACAAAAGAAATGTAAAATAAATGTAATTATTTATTCTTGGACTAAAAATGAACTCACCTTCCTTGCCTTTGCTTTATTGGTGAATTTTATTTGAAATTCATTTAAATTCGAACACAGGAAACTCTGGTCGAGCTTAAGTCTAGCCCTTTAATTATTACCTATTTGTAAATATATAATACATTAAATAGCAGTTTAATGATCAGCCAACTCACCCTATACATAGTGTATAATTTTTAGTCTCTCTAGTTGAGACACAAATTGGGGTCTTATGGCCAGAGTGATTGCATGACCTAAGTGTAGCCCTAATATAAAGATCGAATATAAAGATGTTTATTTTTATGTATTTTGTTTGCATACCAAGTACTTTTTAGGCAACTTTTTAAATATGAAAAATTCAGAAAAAAAAATGCTAGTAAGGAAATATTACCCGCTAATTGTGGCGGCCTGTGGACTTTAATATCTGACAATATAACGCATCATGTATTAAATTAAATGTATTTAATACTGAACTATTTAAAACGCGACATTTTAATACAAGTACTGAAAAACAAAGTGTATGAAGTGATAAAGGCAAGTGTAAAAATAAAGATGTGTTAGATACCATCACTCATCACTCCCTGCCTACATTAGTAAACGATTTACACCGCGACACCGTCATCTAATGTAACTAATGAAATAATATAAAGAAAGGAGCGAGGAAAAAAGCAATGACGCTGGTTTTGCTGAATATTAAAAAATCAGATCAGCATTATTATTATGATTATTATGATTATTATTGTCATCATCATGGTCATAATAATAATAATAATAATAATAATAATAAATAACAGTTCAATCGTATTTATTTTCTAAATAGCTGAAATGCTTAGAATGATGATCATGTGGTTGTACACGGTTAATCAGAATTAGTGTATTTATTACAAAAATAAATTCCCATCTCTTTAATTCTACACTAATTATCTTTTTCTTCCTTATGGACACGGAAAATTTTAGCCGACATAATTAGAAATTAGGAAAGATTTAGTGAGCTAAAGATACTAAACAGAATCTTCTTGCTTGGTGCAAGCACAGGCTTTTGTGTCTTTAGGTATATGCACTATGAACGTTTTTTTTTTTCCCTTTTTCTGAAGGTTCTACTGTTATATTTCGAGGTGAAAGACAGATGTTAAAAATGTCGACTGCACAGGAAATAAGAGTACCACCCGAACGAAAAGTAAATGTATAGTTTACATTTACTTATATAGCATTATCTTTCTAAATAAAAGTACTTTATTTTATATTTAATACTAAATTGTACTGTACTTTACATTGTAGGGTGGTACCTTTAGCCAAGTACGTGTATTGTATACTTTACAGGTTTAATACCTGGACATGTGACTCTAGCATCTTTTTAAAAGATGACCTTTTTAGAACAAGCTGTATCAATGGTCCCTAGGGTCCAGTTGTGTGCTTTAGATTATTTATAAAGGTATAAGCTGCATAAATTAAAATGGTACCTGAAAGAAGAATAAAGTTCCTTTTTAAAAAAAAAAAATCAGAGTGTGTACACAATATGATCAGAATACGCAAGAATTATTAGCATAATATGTATAGCAAACATGATTTCTTAACATAATGCATAATACACATTCAGAAATAAAAACAGTACTAAACTGCTGATTTGGTCCTACCAAGGCTGCGTCTTTAGTACCTTTAGTGCATATAGTGTAATTGTGACTTTACAATAAAATTATTAAGGTTTTTCCAGGTTAATATATATATATATATATATATATATATATATATATATATATATATATATATTTTTTTTTTTTTTAAGAGAAGAATGGTAAATAAATGGGTGAGAGTGACACTCCAGATAGAGCCAGGAAAGAGGATGGATCAGTATCCGGTTATAAGAGTGTTAGTGCATTTAAATCGTATATAAATATACTGATAAAAGGTCGAGCACATGCACCTTATGCAGGTAAAAGATATAAAGGTGCCACCATGGCACCACCCACAGAGAGACATGGACAGGGTCTAGTACACTGGTACAAAGTGTCATCTGGTGTTTGTGGTGTGTGTGTGTGTGTGTGTGTGAAGTCTGACCTGCAGTTCTGTGTAAGTGTCCGTACGGGTACCACCAGTGAGCCGCTAATCCGAACCTCTGCACCGGCAACTCAAACCGGGGAAAACTCAAGTCTCCTGCGCGCGCCAGGGAGAAGCCGTGCTCGAGCAGTCCTTTGGTGGAGTTCATGATGGCTTTGGGTTTGATCAGAGTGGGCTTGCTCTCGCAGTTCAGAAGATTTTTGATGGAGAACGGAGAGTCTTTAAACGGGCGAGTCTCCGGCGTTGTCTCGGCCATTGGATCACCATAAAAACAGACACACACACACACACACACTCACACACACACACACACACACACACACGGTCCTTTTCCTCCGGAATGTATCAGGATTAAAATGAAGCTTTTAAGATTCCTTACGCGTCCCAAAAATCGCGCTAAACATAGATAGATAGATAGATAGATAGATAGATAGATAGATAGAAGGATGGGTGATGAATGGACGCGTCTGGAGGGTAATGATGAAATCAAAATGTCATCCAAGTTAAATGCGCACACTGAGCTCTGAGCACAATGGCAAATGGGATTTAAGGAGGAATAACATGACTGAGAGAGAGAGAGAGCGCGCGCGCGAGAGAGGGAGAGAGGGAGGAGAGAGAGAGAGAGAGAGTGTGTGTGTGTGTGTGTGTGTGTGTACGAGTGATGCTCCGCCCTGTGTGTGTTATTGGTCTTGTACTACAAATTAGTCCGCAGTAATTAGACTACATCCTAAACAGACATGATGCCACCCTGGGCTACAAAACACCACGTGACCCGCTATAACACCCTCATTAACAGGGAAATAAACGCATGATTAATACTCCGCTGTGATTTCTTTTATAACTCACATTCAGATGAGCAGTGTTGATTTCTAAATGACGTATTTAATGCTTTTTTTTTTTTTAAATCTCCAACGCACCATGCAGGTCTAAGCTAAGCGACTGTTTTTAAAAATAGATTTTCTTGCGTTTGGTTCAAACCAGCCTAGGGTTTGAGTATGATAAACGATATTAGAATAAATGGTGCAGTAAAAATAGTTTATTAAAGACCTACATCTTTAGATATTATTTCCTTCAGGGCAAAGAAATCATGCAATGATGGACAGCTTTTAAATCTAGTAACGATTCTAAAAACATTTATTTTTTCATAGTCGCGTCTGTTAATTTAGAAAAAAAATAAAAATAATAAACAACATCTAGAACAAGAATATATTTAATGTAATTTAGTGTTTTGTTGTATATTTTGATTATGCAATTTTTATTATTGTTTGGTTGCAGGAACAAGTCGCAGGTTTAATTGAATATAAACTGCATTTAACTAATATAAACGGGAAGAAAAACAAAGGTATTTGTGACATTTGTACATTAAATTTGATAATTTATGAATGGAAATGAGGTAAGCTGTGTATTGGGTCTTTAAATATATTTTTTCTAATTAATCAACAAGACCACTTTCTTCCTCGCGGCGTTATTAAATATTTATATTTTACACGACCACAGATTTAATACACTTTGCATTTTGCAATTTGCAGTTCAGTGTGAGGGATGGACTGAGAATGCGTAGTAGCGCCATCTGGTGGTCAGAGAGCTGCCTAGAAAAAAACAATCCAGAGACAGGATTTCAGGATATTTCTTATGTTTATGTTTATTTCGTACTTTTACACAGAAAAACACCAAACTGTATTAATAGAACAGTCATAGCGTTACTGAACTTACATTACAGATTTGGTTGAAAATTGAGATGCTAATATAAAATATTGTATAAATATCTAATATTACAGTATAGAAAATATTGATTTTTTACTGCCCTGAAAATTTTTTAATCTAATTTTTATAATTTGTGTTGCACTGCATGGATTGCTTTAATTTCGCTATACACATATAGTGACAATAAAGAACCTGAAATCTTTAATTAAACAATCTAATAACTAGAATTAGCAACAACTAAACATTATGATTGTCATATTATTATTATTATTATTATTATTATTATTATTATTATTATTATTATTTTTTCCCAACCAATAAACAGACAAATGCCAAACTGATTTTATTGGCAGTTTATTATTCATTTCACTATGCTTTGGACTGTAGCAGGAAACCAGAGTATCAGATAAAACCCACCAAGCATTGGAAGAACAGACAAACTACACACACAGTCTGGAGGTGGGTTTCAAACCCCCAACCCTGGAGGTGCTAACCACTGAGCCATTGTGACATCTAATAGAGGAAAGTAAAAACACAGCTTGAAAACTCAAGTTATAGATTTCTCAGTTATTGAAGAATTATTATATTTGAGCTCACCAACAGTCCAATCCCATTTCATGGCCCATTGGAAAAGCACTTCTACTGCTTGCTTCATAGCTGAAACTCTGGTTTATGAGCTCTCATAGGTTGTAAATTCTCTACAGATCAGCTCGGTATTGACGTGACACACCAGCCTGTGCTCTGCATTATAACCTTCAGTATACAGATACAATATCAGAGCTTGTGTTATAGCGCATTACAGCATTTTCATATGATTTCCCATTATTATTAATTCTGTATTTATAAAACAGACGGCCCAAAAATGTATACACCCTTCGACATTGATAAATAGATGCCTCTCTTCTGATGATCATATGATAACATCAACAATGTTGCGACTACTGACATTTTTAGAGGGAACATAATACTACACATTGTTGCCATAGTTCAATTCGAGTTTTAAAAAGGACACAGATAGCAACAGTTAAAGTGTGTGTATATTTTTTGTGCACCTCTGTTTATTATGGCATGTTACAAAACCTCCCCAAGCCTACAATGTCCTCTATGATCATGTACCAGGCATTATAAGGTGTGATGCGCATTATGTAGCATCATGTAGCTTCTTATTGTAAATGCATAATCAATACTGTGTCTTTAATTACAACCTGCTATGTTTCATAACATGCTGTTAAGCTGTTATAATGTGTCAGGAAATTAAGGTTACACACTCATGCTTTATAAAGTGTGATGCATGCCATTACTTGTGGAGCACTTGTAGAGGTGTATGGCAAGAACAACAAATTAATTTTACTATGTATGAGAGCCAAATCTCTGCTAATGGATATACAAATTATGTAAGAATAAAAAAAAAAAGTAAAAGAATAAAATTGTGATAATGCTTAAACATGTTTGGTGCCTGAAGTTTGTTTCTTTATTTTTGTATTAGACACACAGGGCTAATCTAGCTAATGTGTTTCAGAGACTTTACAGCTAGCAGTTTAGCGTAGCTGTTAATAGTGTATTAAATGTGCACTCGGTAAACCATTCTGTCCAAATGAAGATGCATGCCCTTTGATGTTCCCCTTTTTGCAGAATTTAAAAAGACATAAAATGACATGAAATGACATCACATAGTGATTTTGAGAGTATTTATATGCAAAAAACATCAGATTGGCATTTTGTGGTTACATCAAGCTGTCAGATAGTTTAACTGAATAGATCCAATAAACACCAACATTCAACACCAAAACTCTAGAAAAACACCAACATGAAACCTCTCACATCATCATCATCATCATCATCATCATACAACCTTGTTCATTAAACATATTTCATCATCACATGCCAAAATTCACCAACAATAAGAATTTAATATCTTCATTAAAAAAAAACAAGAGTCACCATCAAAAAACACCAACTACTGTATCCATTAAAGACCAACATTCATCATAAAACCAACTATATTCATTAAACAGCAATGTTCACCACCAATAAAACACATTATTTCCATTAAACACCACCAAAAAAAACTTTCAAACACAATTTACCCCTTACACATCAGCATTCACCATTAAACACAAACACTAACAATCAAACACCAAGATTCGTCATCAAAAATACAAACTATATCCATTACAAACTGTCACGTCCTGCTGGTGATGGCTCATGGTGAAGAAGGGGCAGACATAAACACAGAGGGGTTTTGAAACATAAAGATTCCTTTTTATTTAAACA
Organism: Clarias magur; assembly: GCA_013621035.1. Taxonomy (NCBI): domain Eukaryota; kingdom Metazoa; phylum Chordata; class Actinopteri; order Siluriformes; family Clariidae; genus Clarias; species Clarias magur. The sequence continues at coordinate 195,644 of QNUK01000394.1, read as the reverse complement.
AAACAAAACAGAACATGAACTTTAAACAAAGGGTGTTGGCTAACTCATTGGAGCACGACACACACAACAACATTAACCAAATAACTTGGAGACTAATATACAATACAGATAAGAGGACTAACTAAGCCTAACAGAGACCTAGCCTACTAGCAGTTACGCACACTAGCTGCTAGGCTGGACGATAGCTAATCAGACTAGTAGCCAAAGGTTTAAGGGATGAACAGACTGGGTACACAGAAGATTAGGTAGAGGACAGACTAAGAACTAGCAGGTTAGTAAATAAACAGACTAAGATCTAAGCAGACGTGGAGACTAGACAAACTAGGAGACTAAACAGACTAAGAGCTAGGTAGGTTAGTAGCATGACAGACTAAGAACTAAACATTCTACAGTGGTACTTACACAATGGAAAACCAAACAGACTAAGATACAAACTAATACATTTAACAAAGACAGCTCCAGAAAACATATGCCAACTTAAAACAAACACAACCTAAAACAGACCATAACCAAACAAAAGCCCACTTAACATAACTAATGCTCAACTCAGTTTCCCTGAACAAACAGCTATTTATAGAATGTCTAATGATCTACCTCAGTTCAGGTGAGCACTCTCATCACCTGACCGAGGTGCCCTCTAGTGGTGAAGCCTCACACACACCAACATTCAACATCAATAAACACCAACATTCACCATCAGTAAGCCATCAAATTCCTCTCTTAAGCACCAGTTACCCCTTACTCACCAGCATTCACCATTAAAAACCAAGATTCACCATAAATAAACTTCCAACAAACACCAATATTCTTCAACAAGCATAACCTATAAACTAAATAACAAACATCATTTCCTACATCAAACAACAACATTCATTAATAAACACAGATATCCATCATCAAAAACCAACATTCACCAACACTCAGTGTCAAACATCAGCTTTCTCATTTGAACTCCAACATTAAATATCAAACAATGTTCTACATCAAGCACCAACATCCATCAATAAACACCAGCTTCCACCATCACAATTACAACTCTTGATTACGTTGCTCAACTTTCGTACCAGTGTTGTAACTGACGAACAGTCCTTTGAGGCGATCATGTGATTGTGATGTTAGACATGCTAATCTTTTTCAGGAGGCTATAAGTGCTCTTTAATGTTAGCGGTATTAGCCTCTTAGCTTCAACGTAAAGCTAAAATGAACTGCACACAACTGGGTTAAGTAGCAGAAGACAAATGAAGTCATAAGATATAATTGAGAATCAAAGAGCAATGCATTAGAAAACACAAATCAGTTTCGGGCTTTCTTGCTGGTTATTGATTAATGTAGCGGAGAGGGAAAGTGAAAGAGAGAGCGAGTGAGAGAGAGAGAGAGAGAGAGTGGGGGATCGCTGTGGAAAATTATAACAATAAATTTTACTCACATGCACCTTGATTATGGATCGATTTCTTAACGGGGGATTTCTCTTTGTGTTGTACAGAGCTGTTCTTACCGATGTGTAACAATAATCAGGTTGTTGATTCTTGGTTTATGTTTAGAGGTGTACTCAACATCTTCCACCATGAAGCAACAGTGCACCTACTAACCATGAGCAAATACAAATGCTCTTAAAAACCCAATATTATGTTAAATATATACTAATATTTAACAACATATACTATAGTATGGTTTACCAACAAACACCAACATTCTCCATTAAAGTGCCACCAATTAACAAAAACACCTTCCATTCGACCCCAATATTCCCATTCAGATACCATCATCCATAAGACATTTTCCATCAAATATAAGAGATCATCACCACATCTCAACATTCATAACTTTCCATCAAACGACAACATCCATCTTCAACCACCAACGTCCTCTATCAAACACCAACATTCTTCACTAAACAACAACATTCATCAAACACCAGCATTCTTCACCACACAACAGCATTCACCATCAAACGCCAAAGATTTCAATAAAAGACCAAAAGCAACACTCTTCATTAAACATTTACACATCAATGGACACAACACCAATATTCACAACATCCATCAATCACCCCAAATCTCCATCATACACCAACATTCTACAACGAACACCAGCATTTATCATCAAACACCCATGACCTGTTAAACACTGTAGGGAATATATAATTTCTAGTGTCTGTGTATGAGAACAGAGTGTTTTCTTTCTTGACCTCGACAAGCTGCGCTATCAACAAACCCTTTCCTTAGTATAATATATGTTTAGGGTCACCTCGACACACTGCACTATAAACAAATATATTTCTTAGTATAATCTATGTTCATAATCGCAGAACTGCACCCAAGCTTTTGTCCTTCTCCACGTTATCTTTTAAAAATATTCCAGACTATAAGTAACCGCTCCTTTTTTGGTGCTTTTGTGTGTGTGTGCATATATATATATATACTTCTCTCTTCCACAATAAACTTTGAACATCTCACTGAGCACTGACTTGTGTGTTTCATTGAGGGTTCCCTGGATCCAGATGGGTTAGCAGAATGCAGGTGGAACAGTGAGTAGACCAAAGGGGGTCTACCGAAAACAAGAAATCCTTACAAACACCAATGTTCATCAGCAAACACCAACATTCATTAAACACCAACATTCTCCACGAAACACCAACATTCATCATCAAACACCAACATTCTCCATCAAACACCAACAATCATCATCAAACACCAACCTTCTCCATGAAATATCAACAATTATCATCAAACACCAACATTCTCCACGAAACATCAACATTCATCATCAAACACCAAAATTCTCCACGAAACATCAACATTTACCATCAAACACCAACATTTACCATCAAACACCAACATTCTCCACGAAACATCAACATTCATCATCAAACACCAAAATTCTCCACAAAACATTAACAATGACCATCAAACACCAGCATTCTCCACGAAACATCAACATTCATCATCAAACACCAACATTCTCCAAGAAACACCAACATTCCTCATCAAACATCAACATTCTCCATCACACACTAATATTTATAAAACACCAACATTCTCTATCAAACACCAAAATGCATCATCAAACACCAACATTCTCCAAGAAACACCAACATTCATCATCAAACACCAACATTCTCCATCACACATTAACATTTATCAAACACCAGCATTCTCCATCAAACACCAACATTCATCATCAAACACCAACATTCTCTATCAAACACTAACATTCATCAGCAAACACCAAAATTCATCATCAAACACCAACATTCTCCATGAAACATCAACATCTATCATCAAACACCAACATTCTCCATCAAACACCAACATTCATCATCAAACACCAATATTCTCCAAGAAACACCAACATTCCTAATCAAACATCAACATTCTCCATCTAAAACTAACATTTATCATCAAACACCAACATTCATCATCAAACATCAACATTCTCCAAGAAACACCAACATTCCTAATCAAACATCAACATTCTCCAAGAAACACCAACATTCCTCATCAAACATCAACATTCTCCATCACAAACTAACATTTATCAAACACCGACATTCTCTATCACACACTAACATTCATCATCAAACACCAACATTCATCATCAAATACCAACATTCTCCAAGAAACACCAACATTCCTAATCAAACATCAACATTCTCCATCACAAACTAACATTTATCATCAAACACCAACATTCATCATCAAACATCAACATTCTCCAAGAAACACCAACATTCCTCATCAAACATCAACATTCTCCATCACAAACTAACATTTATCATCAAACACCAACATTCATCATCAAACATCAACATTCTCCAAGAAACACCAACATTCCTCATCAAACATCAACATTCTCCAAGAAACACCAACATTCCTCATCAAACATCAACATTCTCCATCACAAACTAACATTTATCAAACACCAACATTCTCTATCACACACTAACATTCATCATCAAACACCAACATTCATCATCAAACACCAACATTCTCCAAGAAACACCAACATTCCTAATCAAACATCAACATTCTCCATCACAAACTAACATTTATCAAACACTGACATTCTCCATCACACACTAACATTCATCATCAAACACCAACATTCATCATCAAATACCAACATTCTCCAAGAAACACCAACATTCCTAATCAAACATCAACATTCTCCATCACAAACTAACATTTATCATCAAACACCAACATTCATCATCAAACACCAATATTCTCCAAGAAACACCAACATTCCTAATCAAACATCAACATTCTCCATCACAAACTAACATTTATCATCAAACACCAACATTCATCATCAAACATCAACATTCAAGAAACACCAACATTCTCATCAAACATCAACATATCACAAACTAACATTTATCAAACACCAACATTCATCACACACCATCATCAAACACCAACATTCATCATCAAACACCAACATTCTCCAAGAAACACCAACATTCCTAATCAAACATCAACATTCTCCATCACAAACTAACATTTATCAAACACTGACATTCTCCATCACACACTAACATTCATCATCAAACACCAACATTCATCATCAAACATCAACATTCTCCAAGAAACACCAACATTCCTCATCAAAGATCAACATTCTCCATCACAAACTAACATTTATCATCAAACACCAACATTCATCATCAAACACCAATATTCTCCAAGAAACACCAACATTCCTCATCAAACATCAACATTCTCCACCACAAACTAACATTTATCAAACACCAACATTCTCTATCACACACTAACATTCATCATCAAACACCAACATTCATCATCAAACACCAACATTCTCCAAGAAACACCAACATTCCTAATCAAACATCAACATTCTCCATCACAAACTAACATTTATCAAACACTGACATTCTCCATCACACACTAACATTCATCATCAAACACCAACATTCATCATCAAACATCAACATTCTCCAAGAAACACCAACATTCCTCATCAAACATCAACATTCTCCATCACAAACTAACATTTATCAAACACCGACATTCTCTATCACACACTAACATTCATCATCAAACACCAACATTCATCATCAAACACCAACATTCTCCAAGAAACACCAACATTCCTAATCAAAGATCAACATTCTCCATCACAAACTAACATTTATCATCAAACACCAACATTCATCATCAAACACCAATATTCTCCAAGAAACACCAACATTCCTAATCAAACATCAACATTCTCCATCACAAACTAACATTTATCATCAAACACCAACATTCATCATCAAACACCAACATTCCTCATCAAACATCAACATTCTCCATCACAAACTAACATTTATCAAACACCGACATTCTCTATCACACACTAACAGTCATCATCAAACACCAACATTCTCCACGTAACACCAACATTTATCAAACACCAACATTCTCCATCAACACCAACACAAATCTAATCATTCATAATTTTATATCAAAGACCAACACACAGTAAATCACACACTAACATTCATCAAACACCAACATACTCCATCAAACAGCAGCATTCATGCACAAACCTTATTCACTCACTCATCGTCTATAACGCTTTATCCTGTATTCAAGGTCACGGGGGCCTGGAGCCTATCAAATCGCAGGGGACACACACACACACACACACACACACACACACACACATAAACTGGCAGACTATACCAATAGTTCCATTTAAATCTGCAACATCAAATACCACAGTGCTTTATTTCCAGCAGTGTCCAGCAATGTCACAGAAGCGCTTTCTCATCCTCTTATGCACCACACAACCCCTGTGTGTCTGGTGTTTAGGATGTTTGGTGTTAAACCCTGGGCTGCTCTGGCCTTCAGTGCTGTTGGTGTAATGGATGGAGGTCCAGCAGCACAGCCATCATCAGGACATTATCTCTAATCAATAGCTCACGGCTACAGCGCTAACTAGCTCTGCAGAGCGGCTGGACAGGCCACAGTGCGCACACGCTCACCCGTGGAGACTGGATCGATGAAAGGTCAAAGGTCACAAATCACCCGCGATAATTCACTGCTGTAATGTGTCGCTCTGTCATGGTTGACGTTCAGGTTCTAATAAACTGCATTACTGGTCCTGGATACTTTCACACCAGGTTCGTTTGCTCTCTAAGGGTGTGAACGATTTCCTGAAACAGTTTAAGAAATAAAAATCAGAGTAAACAGCAAGAAGAAGAGGTGAAACCCGAGACTGGTTTTATCATTGATGCTGAAAAGTGACACAGAGAGCAGGACTGGGCTCGGCTTTTCAGCACCACATGTGCCTGTGAACATGAGCTCTCTGCGTAATCAGGGGCACAGTGGCCAAGTGTAAACCCGGAGAGAGGGGCGGAGGGGGGGCGGACAGGGGGGGGGGGGGGGGGGGTCGGAGGGGCGCCAGAGGGGCGATGCAGAGGAGGGCTGGTGTGTGTTTGTGCGATTAAAGTGTGATCTGGATAATACCGTTTTCATCAAAGCCAGCAATTACACTCATTAAGCCTGGCCATGGTGTGTGTTAGCTTAGCAAGTCGAGTGGGCAGGAAAAAAAAAACCCTAATCCCTTAATCCTTTATTCTCTCCCTTTCTCCGTCTTTCTCTCTTTCTCACTCTCCCTTTCACTCGCTCGTGCAGGGGTCCGCGTACAAGCTGCAAAATTAATGACGCCCTCTTTAAAGTCCTGAAATGATGGAGTGCAAAATGGTTACTATAGCTACACTATCCAAGGAGTGATATCCCTGGCACACACACACACACACACACACACACACACACACACGTTGGCCTCTTTATGATCTTTGTGAAGATCTTTCATAGCCAATTTAGCTTTTTTAAAATAAAACCTGCTGCTATTTTTGATACAAACAAACAAAAAATAGCCTTATGGGGATCTGCTGGTTTGATCACAAAGTCAAACCTATCGGATATTCCTTAATTTGTGGGGACATTTGTCCGAGATATTTGAGCATGTCCACACTCACGCTACACCATGGGCGGTCGCCAAATTAATTCATTGTTGCTTTTCACATGGTAATGATTTGTTTTGTGTGATGTGAGAGTGCAAACAGGAGCCTAAATAAAGCAGTTTAACACACACACGCACACACAGACACACACACACACATGCTTTCAAAGTCTTCTCATCTAAATGGGAATCAGATGAAGTGAATAAGCTCATGAGGTCCAACAGGTGCAAATCAGAGAAAGAGAAACGAGGGACAAAGAGCAGGAAAAACTCTGAAATTATACAATATTGTTATAATAATAATAATAATAATAATAATAATAATAATAATAATAATAATAATAATAGCTTCTTATAGATAAATATCGCAAATTAAAACCACATGGTCCAAAGACCAGAATGCACAACCTCAATCTTATCATTAGATTCAATTTAATGTAATATCAAGGTCAACAAACCTGTTAGTGGTAGTTTTGCCACAGTGGGCAGGTGTTAAGTGCTGCTGGAAAAGTGCATCAGAATCTCCATAAACCTTGACAGTTCTCTAAAATCTCCTGGTAGATGCTGCGTTGACTTTGGACTTGATAAAACACAGTAGAATAACACCAGCAGATGACATGGCACCTCAAATCAGCACAGACTGAGGAAACTTCACACATGACTCCAGACTCTGGGACCTTGATTTCCAAATGAAATGCAAAATCTAATAAGAGGACTTTGGAACACTGAGCAATGTTAATTCCAGATTAATCTAGAATATATATAAGCGTTTCAGTTTTTAAAATAAATTCTGGAAGAAAATTTTTTTGTGTGTGTGTGTGTGGGGGGGGGGGGGGGGGGGAAATAAAAAAATCCTTACAAAAACACTGGGGCCCTCTCACACTATGATATTGCCTCTATGAAACATCGACAGAATCATAGAAATGTGATGACATCATCATCTGCTGTCATAGTCCTTGGGCTCTAAATATAGGGAAATGTAGAGGGATGGGATAGCTATGAAGTACAGATACTGTATGTTCACGTTTTTGTGTAAATATCAGGCTGAGGTACTTTGGATAAATTGCCAACATATGTAAAAAAAAAAAAAAAGAAAAAAAAGAAAAAAAAGAAAAAAAGGAAAGAATATGTTTTACATGTGAAGTAAAACTAATGCACAAACCAAATTCTGGAAAAGTTTTGGGACGTTTTTTAAAATTTATTATTATTTTAATAAAATGAAAATTAACAGATTTTCAAATCACATGAGCCAATTTTTAATTCACACTAGAACTTAGAGAACCTAACAAATGTTTAAACAGAACAATTTCAAATTTAATGACTGAAACATGATCTGTCATGTCTGTAACATTATTAGCTATGAAAGGTATCTGTCTCCCACAAGTGAAGATGGACGGAGGCTCTCCAATCTGTGAAAGAGTGTGTGACAAGATTTTGAAATACTTTAAAAACCTCAAAGTCAAATTGCAAAAACTTTGCAAATCTCATCATCTACAGAGCATGATGACATCATCAAAAGATTCAGAAAACTGGAGAAATCCCAGGCACTCAGATGACTAAACGGGCCCAGGAATACTTCCAACTGCTTTGAAAAGAAGAGGAGATGCTGCACCAGGGTAAACATGCTCCCGTCCCAACTGTTTTCAGACCTGTAGCAGGCATCAAATTTGAAACGAGCTCATTTTGTGGATAAAAGTGGAAAAAAAAAAAAATTTGTTATGGGAAACTTCAGATCGCTAACAGCAGCTCTGCTCCTAGCATCACGTCACATACCCCCCTCCCCCCACCCCCGCGCGGCGTGTGATTATCCACGCATTGAACATTATATCATTTATTGATATAGAAATTCACCATGACAGGTTTTTAAGACGGAATGTTTTCCCCGCTATTTCATTAACTGACCTAATAAAGTTATTTATAGGCTACAGAAAATCAATTTCATTTATGTACCTCATGAAGCCACTGATATGGAAATGAATCTCAATTTATTTTCTTAATAATACATTGATTTTGGAGCTCTGCTTCATTTACACGCTGAGAAATTAAAGTGAGAAATTCTCTACATCTACTCTCTACTACTAATACTGTAATAATAATAATAATAATAATAAGAAGAAGAAGAAGAAGAAGAAGAAGAAGACACACATCCTCTTATAGCCATCACTTAGTTGTATTTTTATTCCTTAAAAAAAAAAATACACACAGCTGTAACTGTAACTGTTTTTAAAACACACACACACACACACACACACACACACACACACACACACACACACACACACACACACACAATATGCTGCTATATTACCTGATAATGAATAGTTTCATATTTTGGTAGAATGATGTGTGTGTGTGTGTGTGTGTGTGTGTGTGTGTGTGTGTGTGTGTGTGTGTGTGTGTGTGTGTGTGTCCAAAATGTTGGTATGTCCCCAAAATGTGCCCAAAATGTTGGTAATCACTAAGGGATAGAACCTTCTGGGGACATTTGGATTTACAAAGACTAAAGTGTTATTAGCTGCACGCTTTAATCATAGCAATGGGAGGTCCTTACAAGGAATATAAGACAAGCATGTGTGTGTGCGTATGTGTGGCATTTAACACCATACTAAAACCTCATTTGTCAACCCTGGGCTCTGGGACAGGACTGAATTATTTAACGCTCGGCCCCTCGCTCGCTAATTAAAGGCCAATAAAACAGCATTAGCGCTGACAGGCCATTAGAGAACGCTGTAATAGACTGTGGGGAGTTTAAAGCAGGATCAGCGCAGAACAGCGGGAGAATTCCTCTGTCTGTCTGACAGGAAATCCTAAAACCCTGTCTAAAATCAGACCTGGACACACAGTCATGTAAGACATGGATAAGCTGAACATCATAGCAGCACAGAGATACTGCAGCACAGGGCTCCTATTGACCAGGGCTCCTATTGACCAGGGCTCCTATTGACCAGGGCTCCTATTGACCAGGGCTCCTATAGACCAGGGCTCCTATAGACCAGGGCTCCTATTGACCAGGGCTCCTATTGACCAGGGCTCCTATAGACCAGGGCTCCTATAGACCAGGGCTCCTATAGATCAGGGCTCATATAGATCAGGGCTCATATAGATCAGGGCTCCTATAGATCAGGGCTCATATAGATCAGGGCTCCTATAGATCAGGGCTCCTATTGACCAGGGCTCCTATAGACCAGGGCTCCTATAGATCAGGGCTCATATAGATCAGGGCTCCTATAGATCAGGGCTCCTATTGACCAGGGCTCCTATAGATCAGGGCTCCTATAGATCAGGGCTCCTATTGACCAGGGCTCCTATTGACCAGGGCTCCTATAGACCAGGGCTCCTATAGATCGGGGCTCCTATAGATCAGGGCTCCTATAGACCAGGGCTCCTACACCACAGGGTTCCTCCAACACTGAGTTCCTACATCATGGTTTCTACAGGGTTCCTTTCCTCTTTTTTCCCTTTTTTTAATTTGAGTTTTTTCTACTTCCTTACGTTTTTTTTTTTTGTTATTTAATTTAACAATATATTCATTTAATGTACCTATTCATGTAATAGACTTTTCTTTATCTGACTGATTTTGTTTACTTTATTTTGCTATTTTCTTGTTTTTCTTTTTTTAGTATTATATTTATTTGGATTACTTCTGTGCTCTTTTACATTTGTTCTTTCCGTATTAAACTGATCATCTTCCCCTTTATCTTCCGCTTTATTCTTTATACTGGCCTCTTTCTTTCTTGCAACATTTCTCTTTGCCATGTCATCGTCCAATATATTTTCTGTACTCTCTCTCTCTCTCTCTCTCAGTTGAACTCATTCTTAGAAACATGCTTATCTTTATCTGCACTGTTCCTTTGAGCGTAATGGAAGCCCTAAATGTTCTTTGTAGAACATCACAGAGTTCCAGCAGTCTGGTGTTCTTCTGCCACTTTTGGATGTAATAAATGTTAAAAAAAAAAAAAAAAAAACATTTCAGAAGCCAAATATCTTTGGTTTGGTTTTTCTTCAGATTCAGTTTTGTTTTGTGCGGGTGGAGGTCAGAGTTGGTTTGTGTCTGCCCTCTGCTGGCCAAAGTCTGCTATGTTCGATCTGTATAAAGTAAAGTAAATTTAACAACAATAATCCCATAATACACCAGGCCCAGGGCTACATACAGAATTACCACATGATATCTATTATTATGACAATATAATAACACAGTATATTTTTCTAGGATACAGTCGATATCATGAAGTGTGTGTGTGTGTGTGTGTGTGTGTGTGTGTGTGTGTGTGTGTGTGTGTGTGTGTGTGTGTGATTTATCCAAAACATTTAGACTTTTTCCCCTTTCAATAGCAGTAAAATGGTCAGACCAAATAAAGTAAATGTTAGATTTTTTTTTATTAAACTGGGCTATTCTTGTTTTTTATGTTTAGGTTTAAAATATATTAATTTATTGTATTGTATAACTTTAATATGTACATAATATGTTAATTTTAATTTGTTAATATGTTATTTTATGACTTTTATTTTATTTCACAGAAATGTACTGTTTTAAATTTTGTTAGCTATATTTACAAAAGCAAATTTACTGGCAAGAAAACAGTTTATTTATTGATTTGGTTATCTGTTTATTTACGTACTTATCTTAATAAGGTCAAAAAATAACATTTTCATCAGTTTGCCATCTTGAACAGACAAAGGGAAAATATTTTTGTAGTTTTTATATCTCTGTCTTTAGCTTTAAATATTTATTTTATCTCTTTTTTAATCAATCTCTTAAATGTCAGTCCTGTCGATTTATGACTATGATCGTGATATGATGTAGTATAAATATATTCTGCAATATTGTCTAAATTATATTTAGAAACATCTCAGTGCACTGATTAAAAGAAACAGCGCCCCCTGCTGACCGGGAACTTATCAAAGCTGAATTCATTCTGTAGAAAAAAAAAAAGACCCTGCATTTAATAGACGCTGTAACTCGGCGTGAGTTTGCACTGAGTGACATCAGATCAGCAGGAAAGCAGCAGTTCTTCCCTTTAAATAGGTTTTCAGATAAATGAGGAATTCAGAATGATTTTCAGACTTAAACCTCCTCGAGCTACAGTGAGGGAAAAAAAAACCTTGTGATGTCTAAGAGCACTTCTCCTCCTGATGAGATTAATAGTGGCTTCACACTCCCAGCCATTACTGGGGCCTAGAACACACACACACACACACACACACAATAATAGCAGCACTCTCCTTTCTATTAATGGTGTGTAAGAGGGCAGGATTAATGTAGACCAGCTGTAGAGAGAGAGAGAGAGAGAGAGAGGGGGGGGGGGGCAGCTGTGAGGAGGCTGTGATTCAATCCCACTATAGAGGGAACAATAAGGAAGTGTGATGATAGAAGTGTGAGAATGAAATTCTCTGGTGTGTTCAGATTAATGAGAAGTTGTGAAATCTAACGTTGTGAGAAAAGTCTCCTGTCAGTTGGTCCCAATTTTTTTTAAATAAAAATATAATACAGGTGAAGAACCACAGAGTCATGTTTAAGCACATAGAAATTGCTTATTAAAAATATTACATAAAATAAATAAATAAATCAACATCCCTGATCATCTAAAATATTTTACTTGCACTTTTAATTTAAGAACAAAATCATCTGAATAATAACAAAAACATCATAAATAAAATGGACTTTTAAAGAAAAAATGTTATGAAACTTTATGAAAGTTTTATGATTTCAGTACAATGAATTATGAAATAAAGAATAAATAAATAAAAACGAATTGCCATAGTTCATTGCCATGAGCTTACAGTATCACGACCCCTGACCCACCACTATACACTTACAGTACGGTCACCTCAGACCCACAACCATTACGGGGCACTACAGTAAGCTGTGTTCTATGAGTAGTTTTACTCAACCATACTTTTTACTTTTACTTGAGTAGATTTGTGAAGAGGAAACGCTGCTCTCACTCCGCTACATTCGGCTACACTCGACTTTTCTAACCGTTTATTCTACGCTTCAGATATTCTTTGTGTTTGCCTGAGAAATGCAGCCGGTAGATCGACCACGCGATTGTGTTCCACCAATCAGACGTGGCAACAATAATCACGCGACTGTTTGACCAATCAGCCGCAATAATAGTAACCACATGGCCAAGTAGTCACATGACCACACAGAACCGCTGCAAATAGGCGGGAGAAACAAATTCCGCCGTGGTAGACAGCGTGTCGCGGTTAGTTTATCTGTTTTATTTAATGTTGCGATGTTAAAATGTATAATTAGGAAAGAAGCTATATATACTTATAAAAAATATAAGTTTCTTACTTTATTGTACACATGTTCTAAAGTTATTTTCTATCTGCTGAGTCATTTGCAGGGCGACTGAATATACGTCCAGTACATCTTCCACAGGAAATAGTCGACAGTGTTCGCACATACTGTACATGTTACCTACAGGAGGGATTTATTACAAAAGATTTATGTAGGGAAAAAGTGAGATTAGGAGATGTGTGTTTCTTGTTCCTTAATTTGCTATTTTGTAAATATATTAATTTTATATGTAATTTTCTTTATATGTAAAATGTAATTTATTTTATTATATTTATTTAATTAATTTAATTATTCGAAAGTGTCAGAATTTGTACATTATTTTTGTCATTTTGTCTGACTGCTTACATAATTTCTAAAATAAAATAAAATAAAAAACTTTCACCAAATACTTTTTTCGAGTAATATTTTGGATGACTACTGGCCAAAGTCTGCTATGTTCGATCTGTATAAAGTAAAGTAAATTTAACAACAATAATCCCATAATACACCAGGCCCAGGGCTACATACAGAATTACCACATGATATCTATTATTATGACAATATAATAACACAGTACATTTTTCTAGGATACAGTCGATATCATGAAGTGTGTGTGTGTGTGTGTGTGTGTGTGTGTGTGTGTGTGTGTGTGTGTGTGTGTGTGTGTGTGATTTATCCAAAACATTTAGACTTTTTCCCCTTTCAATAGCAGTAAAATGGTCAGACCAAATAAAGTAAATGTTAGATTTATTATTATTTTTTATTAAACTGGGCTATTCTTGTTTTTTATGTTTAGGTTTAAAATATATTCATTTATTGTATTGCATAACTTTAATATGTACATAATATGTTAATTATAATTTGTTAATATGTTATCTTATTACTTTTATTTTATTTCACAGAAATGTACTGTTTTAAATTTTGTTAGCTATATTTACAAAAGCAAATTTACTTGCAAGAAAACAGTTTATTTATTTATTTGTTTATCTGTTTATTTACATATTTATCTTAATAAGGTAAAAAAAAAATAATCAGTTTGCCATCTTGAACGGACAAAGGGGAAGATATTTTTTCATTATTTTTGTCATTTTGTCTGACTGCTTACATCATTTCTAAAAAAAAAAAAAAAAAATTTCACCAAATACTTTTTTCGAGTAATATTTTGGATGACTACTTTTTTACTTCTACTTGAGTAATATTATTTTGAAGTACAGCTACTCTTACTTAATTTCTGGCTGCTCTACCCACCTCTGGTGACCTCTGACCCCCTGCCATGAGCTTACAGTACAGTGACCCCTGACCCACCACAATAAACATACAGTACTGTGATCTGAACTTACAGTACCACGGCATCTGACCCACCACTATGCGCTTAAGCCTGTCGTCCTGTTTATTTTACAGACCTGCTTACGCTGTACATTTTACTGAAACAGACACACACACACACCATCTTCATATTGTTATGCAGGCTGCAGTAACTCAGTGTGACCACACAGAGACAGTATCACTTCATTATCATCATACTGAGAAATAGCGAGAGAGAGAGAGAGAGTAAAACTCAGCTAAAGATGTATAATGATAAACAAGAAAGGAACAGCGAGATGAAATAAGATATAGACATTAATTAAAGAAAATAAGTAAATAAGAAAAATATACATTTGTGAATTAAATCAATTAATTAAAGGAAATGGATGAAAAGCAAATAAATATAGGGGGAAAACGATGAGTCAATAAAATAAAGTAAGAAAGAAAGAAAAACAAGGACAAAATTTATACATGTTTCAGTTAGAAAAATGAATGCATAATTTCTTACTCATTATGTTCATAAATAAATTTTATTATATGTATAAATTATTCATAATTATTCATAAATGTTGTTTAGGACAGAAACATAGAAAATCTGGAAATGTACAAATAATTAAAGAAATTGGACATAAAAGTTAAACAAACAAACATAAATGAATATATGATGGCCGTTCATAAAAGAACACGGTCATGAGAGTAAAAAATCCCTTTATTTCTCTATATAATCCTCTGTTACACTAATGCACTTATCCCAGTGTCTCACTAGTGCCTGGACACCATCAAGGTAGAACGTTCTCAGTACACTGGAGTCATGATCAGACTGCCTGCTTCACGTCTGAAACCCCGGCCTCACAGGAACTCCTTGAATGACCTTTCCAAACATGTGGAAATGTCTTGGAGTGAGGACAGGACTTTACCGGGGGTGTGGTGATAACTCCCAACCGAGTTCCTGTAACGTGCAAGTGGTGCAGTATGTAATATGAGGTGTAGCAACAAAAACAGAACACATTTGGTGATCAAAACACGTCATTTTCCCCTGAGAGCAGAACTCGAGATTATAGAAATCCTGGTCTTCCATGTCAAAATGTTCCTTATCTCAAAGCAGATAGTCAATCTACTGTCTCTCAGCCGGAGAGAGTCTCATGAGACGACAAGTCCCGGGTTGACTTGACTTTCCCACTTAAATGGCAAGAAAAATAACAAAAAGGAAAAACATGCTATTAAGAGGAGAAGAATAAGCGTTCCTGCTCTCTCTAGGTTTATACGAGCGTCCTGTTTGTAATTACTGTGGATATTTTAATATCTTTATTCAAAGAGACAGAAAGAAATAATATATAGAGATTCTTCTTTTCTGTGTTTCTCTCTCTGGTGTGATGAGGAATGTGTGGAGGAGGAGGAAGAGGAGGAGGAGGAGGAGGAGAGAGAGAGAGAGAGAAATATGGTGATGAAGGGATAGAGAGGAGAGGAGATGTGTAGCTCATTATCGGCTGAGTGATGTGTGTGTGTCTGTGTGTGTGCGTGCATGCGTGTGTGTGTGTGTGTGTGTGTGTGTGCGCGTGATTTTGGCACCAGGGATGGGTGGTTTAAATGATTAAAGCTTGCTTAATTAAAATTAGATAATTTAACTGAATGCAAAAGAAAATCTGTTCCAATGTCCGAAAAACAAGAGCCCAAAAGAAGAAGAAGAAAAAAAAAAAGAAAAAAAAAAAATATATATATGCAGTATATATTTATTTGGTCATTTATTTATCTAAAAAATGAAAGGTTTTTAAAACATCTGGCACAGCTGGAGGAAAATGGCATGCTCTTAGCAACCTCACCCACACCATTATTCTGTATTTTAAAAATGACATGAAAAGAAAAAAATAATGACTTGGCAAAGTCAGACACAAAAAAGGGCTGTTTTTATTATTATTATTATTATTATTATTATTATTATTATTATTAATGTTGTTGTTGTTATCTTGTCTCTTCCTCATCTATCCCTATTATTCTTGATAAAATGTAATAATAATAATAATAATAATAATAATAATAATAATAATAATGATTCTTCTTCTTCTTATTATTATTATTATTATGATTATTATATTAGGCATCTATGTAAAACACAGACAATGATGTGCATAAGTATTCATCCCCCAACCTTTCACAGTTTTTATTGTTATCTTGCAGAACTGCGATTTTACACCATTAAGTGAAGAGACAAATCAGTACCAGATTATTAAGAATAAATAAATAAATAAACAAACCCCTTAAACAATGTGAAGGCATTTAAAAGTTTTAACTCTTAAATTCCTGCAGTACTGGTACCCGGATCGTTTGGGTGCTGTGGGTTGTGGGTTGGGCCTCGGTGGATCGGACTTGTTTGTCTGGTGTATCCCAAGGGTGCTTCATCAGTTTGGGATCCGGAGAGTTTGGAGGTTCTATCGTGGCCAGTGATGACAGTGTTGTGCTGCATTGGCTTTTTTGTATAATCAGACCGGACGGGCTAGCCTTTGGTCCCTGCGGGCATGGGTGGGCCTTGGGTGACCAGGATCCTGTCACTGGGGTATAACTGGTATCACTGTGAATGTATTAATGCTATGTGGTGTTAATGTTATGACTGATGATCAGTGAATGTTTACCAGTTATATTTTTAATAAATCATGTTTATTTATTTGTATGTTCACTGTACCAAAAAATTTACCAAACACTTACCTCAAAACCGAGGTATGTAGCGAACTTTTATGTAGTGACTTTTGCATACCCTTTAACCCCGAAGTGAAAATCCACCTGTTCAAGTTAGGGTGTAGAATCCATGCAGACAACATTCAATTATATAATCAAAAGATGGCAAAACAAGGAAATGGCCATTGCAATAAATATTCACAAGAATAAAAATTCAGAATATATAATAGCTTTATCAGATATCCTCTAATGAGTAAGCCGGAGGTAACAGTGCCAAGGAAAAACTCCCTGAGATAACATGGGGAAAAAAACCTTCTGTCTTTTTCACTGATGGAGGCTTGGAAACTACTTTTGTCCTAAAACTACCAGAGCATCTGGCGTCACCAGCCTGTCTGACTCGTCCTGGTCCCCCGCTTCTGGTTGGAGATCTGGAGGCCCTCTGTGGTCTATACGTGTGGTGACTGGGGACTGATATGTGCTAACATTCCCACATTTTCTCTCTCTCTCTCTCTCTCTCTCTCTCTCTCTCTCTCTTCCTGGAGCTAACATGATGTATCACCAGCACATGCTAAAGTGGTTTATGTTCTTTGCAGTAACATGACACCAAGCATCTGGTCAAACAAAACTCTTGATAACTTTCTCTTCTGTCACCCAATGTTTTTGCATGTTTGTGGCTCTCCTGACGTCAGTAAGCTTATCTAAGCAGAGACGACAAACCAAGAAACTTGGTGAAACCTTGGCAGCATGGTGGTGAGGGTTCAATTCCCGTCTCTGTGTGCATGGAGTTTGCATGTTCTCCCCGTGCTTGGTGGGTTTCCTCCGGGTACTCCGGTTTCATCCCACAGAACAAAGACATACAGATTAGGCTAATTGGTGTTCCCAAATTGTGTAAAACCCATAGTGTGTGAATGAGTGTGAATGTATGTATATGTGCCCTGTGATGGATGGGCACCCTGTCCAGGGTGTACCCCGCCTCATTCCGTAAGTCACCTGGGATAGGCTCCACCCCCCCCCGCGACCCTGAATACAGGATAAAGCAGTATAGATGATGAGTGAGTGAGTGAGACACCGGAGGCCAGCCGACAGTTTCTTTTCAATCTGCTGCCCTTGCATCAGTAGGGGGCGATGTAATGCACTTGAATGGAAACATATTCACCTCCTTCCACTTGCATTATCTCACAGACACCCATAGTTGCCTAGTGTGGCTATGATTGGTATGAGAGTGCAGGTACACTACCCGTATCTGTCCCCTAGAATGTGCACGACTGTAGCATTAAAGCCATTATTAAAGAATAGAAATACTCCAAAACTGCCACACACCAAAGTGTGACTCTGCCTAGAAAACAACATCCAGAAGAATTCAGCAAGCAGTTAAAGAAGACATTAGTCAGCAAGACAACCAAGTTCAGTGTGAGTAGAGTGTTCATGCTCATTTATGTAACACCCAGATGATGGACTGGAATGCAGTGGAGTGGTGGTGCAACAGGTTCTGTTCCTGTCTGTGAGGAGCTGCACATGTTCTCATTGTGTTTTTTCTCTTTGTGTTCTCTTTGTGTTGTGTTGTGTGGGTTTGTGTATGAGTATGAGTTGAGTATGCTCATGATTGTGTACAGTGCATCCAGAAGGGATTCACAACGTTTCACTTTTCCCACATTTTGTTATGTTACAGCTTTGTTACAAAATAGATTTTCCCTTAAATCCTACAACCATCTCTGCAACACTCCACCAATCAGGCCTGCATGGTAGAGTGGACAGACTGAAGGCACAGGCTCCTCAGGAAAAGGCACATGACAGACGCCTGGAGTTTGCCAAAAGGCATCTGAAGGACGCTCAGAGAATAAGAAACTTTTTTGTTTGTTTGTTTTTGTTTTGGCACCAATTACAGCCTCAAGTCTTTTTGAGTATGATGCTACAAGATGGTTGTTCATCTGGAAGGTTCTCATTTCTCCACAGAGAAATGCTGGAGCTCTTTCAGACTGACCACCGGGTTCTTGGTCACCTCATTGTCTTTCTTCCCCAGTCACTCAGTTTCGCACGAGGAAGAGTTCTGGTGGTTCCAAACTTCTTACATTTATGGATAATGGAGGCCATCATGCTGATCTGGACCTTCAATGCTGCAGATTTTTTTCTGTACCCTTCCCCACATCTGTGCCTCGACGCAATCCTGTCTGAGAGGTCTACAAACAATTCCTTGGACTTCATGGCTTGGTTTGTGCTCTGACTTGCACTGTTAACTGTGGGACCTTATATACTGTAGACAGGTGTGTGTCTTTCCAAATCATGTCCAATCAACTGAATTTACCACTGGTGGACTCCAAACAAGTTGTAAAAACATCTCAATGATGAAACAGGAACCAGAACTGAGCTCAGTTTTGAGTGTCATGTCCAAGGCTGCGCATGATGTGACGGACGCTCGTCCCACCGGGGCGTATCTTCTCCTTCTCCTCGCAAGCTGTGTTCCTGGGATGGATTGGGAATCCACATCGACCCTGAGGTGAGAGGTTAAAATGTTTAAAATGGTCATTGCACCAGGAACAAACATCACGAATCACACTTGTTGTCTAGTTTATAGCTTCTGATCCTGGCCTATAACTTTGGATTCTAAACATGAAGAAAGTTTGCTTTCAGCTGATTTGGACTCGACCATGAAGGATCTGGAATCTGTTCTGGGTGTAGGGTGGGAATTTGGCCTGGATGAGACATCTGTCCATTACAGTAGGATCGAGCCGGGAGTTCTGTTGCTGTCAGGCAGCTAGGTGACGCTTCAGGGGTTGGCTTGATGCACTGGATTTCCCCTTAATAACATAAATCCATTGTTGTTCCTGTGGAGGAAAGTGATTGACTTCTCAGGCTGATGTGAAGTTCTCCATCATTTCTATCATCTTTAGAAGTATGCATATTACAAAAGAACTTTGAAAAAACATTGATAGTTCTCACATTTTTGTTAGATGTTTTATAAATACCCCGGACTCTAATGCTAGTTAGCTTCAACTAGCCCATGCGACCAGCATAAAACAATGTGCGAGGACACAGGTGTGGAAAATCCCCGAAGAAGACGACTATGATGTGCACCGCTGCTGCTCGTCTCGCTAGTCCTCCTATGCTCTTATTTATTCCACACAGACAAGCTCCATTAAGTTTGAGATTAATGAAAGCGCCGCTGCTTCAGAGACGTGTAGCCTGCTGTCAAAGCTTTGACTTGAGTATGTATTCAGCACGGCGTCGTCCTGACTGACTGTGATGAATGTTTCCTAGAGACGAGTGACGAATCTGTCCGCCAGAGACTGGAAGATGTCTGACTCAGGGTTTTGACGCACAATCGAGAATATAAACGTGCGATAGAAAGCGAAAAAAAAAAAATCTTCACAATGTTATAACGCAGTCTGATAATGTATGCAGATGAAAATAATGAAAATAATAATGAATTGGAATTTAAAACAGTGAGGATTTGAGTTAAAATGTATTCATGTATATATCACATAGAATAATGTTTTTCTCTTCCCAAACTCCCTCACACTCACTCACCATCTATACCAGGGTCACCGGGGGCCTGGAGCCTATCCCAGGAGACTTAGGGCACGAGGCAGGGTACACCCTGGACAGGGTGCCAATCCATCACACACACTCATTCACATACTACGTGTCTTTGGACTGTGAGAGGAAACCCACCAGGCACGTAGAGAACATGCAAGCTCCATGTCCACAGAGACGGGAATCGAACCCGGACCCTGGAGGTGCGAGGCGACTGTGCTAACCGCTACACCACCACTTCAGCTTCAGACTCTAGCAGACTTCACACTTCAGCCCAAACTCTAGCAATAAAAATGCACAAAAAACAAACAAAAAAAAAAACAAGAAGCTCCAATCACGTTCACTTTGTTGTCACCAGCGTTTCAGACGTGAAGCAGGCGGTCTGATCACGGCTCCGGCGTACTGAGAAAACGTTCGACCTTGATGGTGTCCAAGCTCTAGTGAAACACTGGTGTTTCAGGGGATTATATAGAGAAATAAAGAGCAGGAGTTTTGACTCTCAGGACTGTCTTCTGTTATTCTGCACTCTCATCAAAAGTCCAGCTTTGACTTGTGCATCGCTTTGAAAAAAAAAGATTAAACCCTAAAACCTAGTTTCTAAATTTTATTTACAGCGTTTGCCACAAAATGTTGCAAATTCACAAATGAATATCTGCAGGGACCCCACAGCGCCCCCTAGCGCTATTTTTATGTAATCAGTGTTAGTAATCTGTGGCCTCACCATACCAAATGATCAACTTTTCTCTGCCGTTACTGTACTCAGCACCACTGTATTTTAGCCTTAGCTCTGCTTCTGAGGCGTCTATGCCAGCTAAGGACACTGGAGAAATGTTTGTCCTGCAACAAGCAAAGACGATAACAATGGAGGCTGCTGAAATGACTGGAGATCACTTAAACGCTTGGTAAAAAAAAAAATCAACAGTTCAAATCAGAGCCATGCTTAATAGCTTTTCTATACACACGCACACACACACACGCACACACACACACACACACAAACACACACACACACACACACAATGTGATGAGAACTTGGACTAAACAGCCGCTGTGTCCATTTGAAAACCTCTTGTTACTGAGACTCAAAAAAAAGGCTTCAGTTTCCTAGGGAGAATTTAGACCGGACTTTGGAGCGATGGAAAAAGGTCATGTGACCTGATGAGTCCAGACTGAGTCTATTCCAGAGTGATGGGCGTGGTCAGGGTGAGAAGGGAAGCGCTGTAATGAAGCGACGCTCCCATCATGCATAGCATCCACTGTACGAGCCTCTGGAGACAGTGTTATGATCTGGGGTCGCTTCAGTCGCTCAGGTCGAGATGACCACATGAATGTCCTGAATCACCAGCACATCACATCTATGGAGGGTTTCTTCTTCCCCGATGGGGTATTCCAAGAATCAAGACTCAAGATTGTGTGAGAGCGGGTCTGGGAGCATCAGGAATCATTTTCACACATGAAAATCACATCACACACTGCAATCAAAGCTAGTTGCAGAAATAAATGGAGTTTGTGACTTTTTTTTTTTTTTGGGCCGGGGAGTGTATTTTCTCATCCGTAGTGAAAAAACACCTCCGGAGAATAATGTCGTGTGACAATTTTGATATCGGAGCTTTACTGCTCGTGTGTAACTTAACTCCAAATGCTAAGTATGATGCTACAGCAACGCGAGAAGCCGAAAAACCGACAATCCATCATGGTGAAGCGTAAGTGCTATATTTTATCTACATATTCATCATCATGAACGCACCTCTGTGGGCGAGAACAGAAGACAGGCCGTGGGTGAGAGGATGTGAACATGACAACATCCAGAACACAACCAACACACTTTCATTAGTGCTTTAGCAGCCGTGGTGCCTGCATCACATGAATATTGCATGCGCCGTGTCTTTGTGCTGTAGATGAGTCCGAAGATATTCCGCGTCTCAAATAGCCTCATGGGAGACAAAACCTATTCTTCTAGTGACGATTAATTTACATCCTCAAAAACCGCAGCCTGGAGCCACACGAGTCCTGCTGAATATCAAACGCTGCGGGCGAGATCCGATCAAACACAGCGAACACAAACACACACTCGGATCCGATCTACAACTCATCATCTGCGCTCGTCGCGATTCAAGGCCGTGATGAGTATGAGCGAAGCTTCCACATCAGTGCTTCGGGAGTAAACCATTTAGCGACTCCTGGATTTTGATCGGTTGATCATCGGCGGTTCAGAACTTTTCCGTCACAGAAGCCTTGGCAGTTTGAAGGGCGGACGCTCCGCATGAACAGATGTTTACAAAGGGTGTAAACGCTGGTGTGTTTTATAAGGAGAAAATGTGTTGATGTACAGTACAGAACAGCTGTGGGAGGAGTCTCCAGTGCCAGTGCTTTGTTGTACCAGTCAGTGATAAAGATGCTTTCTGATCTCAATCACCTGCATATCATGAAGCAGTTGTTTGATTTCTCTCCTGCTGTGTAGATTAATATTGTATGTATATGTGTGTGACTATGTACACCAATCAAACAAAACAGTATTGTTTAGGTTCCCCTTGTGCCCCCGGTGTATCTCTGCCTCCTTGGGACACAACTCCCCAGGGACTGTGGGGGGCGCTGTGGCGACTGGCCCCAGGACTTGGAGTGCTGTTGGTTGTGGGGCTTTGCCCTTGTTGATGGGCGTGTTTGTGCTCAGTCAGATTGGGATCTGGGGAGTTGAGTGTCCGAGTCGGGGGGTCTTGGACTCTTTTCCTCCGTGGCCCCGTGCACGGTGGTGATCACTTTGATTCATACACGTTCACATCTCATACAAACTTAAATAATTCTTTTGAAGCTGCTTTTTCAATAAAATTTAATTGAATTGGTGCAGGTGGTGTAGTGGTCAGCACTGTCGCCTTGCACCGCCAGGGTCCGGGTTCGATCCCCGGCCAGGCTCGATTCCCGTCTCTGTTTGCATGGAGTTTGCATGTTCTCCCTGTGCTTGGTGGGTTTCCTCCGGGTACTCCGGTTTCCTCCCACAGTCCAAAGACATGTAGGTCAGGCTAATTGGCGTTCCCAAATTGCCCGTAGTGTGTGAATGAGTGAGTCTGTGTATGCCTGTGTGCCCTGCGATGGACTACCACCCTGTCCAGGGTGTATCCTGCCTTGTGCCCGAAGTCTCCTGGGATAGGCTCCAGGCCCCCCGTGACCCTGAATACAGGAGGATTAAGCGGTAATGACGATGAGTGAGAGTGAGTGAGTTGTTGCCATTGGTGTGAATTGGTGCACAGGGTGTTCTGGCCCCTTTCTATGGTTTCCCACATTGATGTTTTTCAGTGATTTGTGCAGCATTCACTTGGCTCTTCTGTGGGATTGGACCGAACGTGCTGGCCTTCGGTGTCGAACCCGGACCCTGGAGGTGCAAGGCGACGGCGATAACCACGGTGATAACGTGCCACCTATCCTGAATCTGTTTTACAATAAAACTAATAATTTATGAGAGATACATGGGTGTGGAACCTTCATGGCCGACCTCAGACGAGGGTAATCAATAAGACATTGGTTACAAAACACTCTTTTTCAACTAATTCTTTTAAATGTATGTATTCTGGCTCTGAGGCAGACCACACCCACCATTTATTTCTGTCCAAAATTCCTTATAAGTTCTTATACCTCTACTGGTTTCAGTGTAAAATCCTACAACAAAGGGGTTCAGTTTTCCCAAATTTTAACAAACAAATTTTTTCTATAATTTTTTAAAAATCATGTAATTATAACACTAACACACACGTCTTAACCCATTTAAGAAAATCCCATTTAATGAAATAATTGAGCCACAAGCTCCTGAGCGACGCAGTAAACTTCACCAGAAAGTCCAATAGAACGAGTCGGGCTGTGCTGTTAAGGAGGGAGGAGCGTAATTTCCCTCCCCTGTCAATCACAGCAACACTCGCCAATCGTACGGGTCCGTGAGCTCATGCATGTGGCAGTGGGCAGATAGCACTTTCTTCATTTTATTTAAACTGAACTCTTTCTCATGTGTGCATGGCTGAAGAGAGAATAACTCAGTGGGCGGGGCTTTCTGAACTAACAGGTGATTAGACCTGCTTCTTCATTCTGATTGGTTGGATGTTGCTACTCTTTTATTTATTTATTTATTTTAAAAGTTTTTTCTTTTGTTTACAAATACAAGGAGATGTAATACTAGTCCTGACTTGACATTCAAGCGTAAGCCTGAAAGAATTAAATTTAACCTCTGCGGTTACGGCGTGAGGCGATGAGTCACAGGGAAGCCTGAATAAACCGCCTCCGTGTTTAATCCCCATCACCTCTGGCTCCTGTTCCCTTCGGCACGGTGAAGCCGCTGTGATGTTATAATTACCAGGCTGGATACGGCGCATGGTGGGGGCGGATGATAATTCCGTCTCTGCTTTCCTGCTAGGATAGGAGGTCGCTCTGTCGCTCTGCACTCACGTTGCCCCTAACAACCATTCTTACATCTGCCCACACACACACACACACACACACACACACACACACACACACACACACACACACACACGCACGCACGCCCACTCACGCCCACGCGTTGGGGATGCACAAGGACTGGAGGAGACAGGACACAAGATCGGTCCTATTCCTCATCTGTCCCTCCTTTTATCCTTGTCTTCACTTCTTTCCCCCATTAATATCTAATTAATATCTCGTTTCCATGTCTTAACAGATTTGACATTATAGTCATTATTTTCTTCTAAGACATATATCTCACCACTGATGTTAAGAATTCTGGTTAAAAGCTCAGCTGAAGTATCCGCAGTTCCTCTTGATGACAGGTCGCAGTCCTGAAGTCACGATTTTTCTTCCCCCGGACCAGATTTAGGACCTGATGTGCCGATCAATGTCAAAATCCAAAGCTGGCATGAAGCTCCAGGCAGACGGAGGCAACGAGAGCAAACCGAGATTCCAGGTCATGAGTGCGACTCAGGATTCAGATTTCCTTCTGCCAGAAAAATGGACAAATATGTTTTTTTGCCTTGTGCCTCTGTTTCGATCTCCATATAATTGTGTGTAGTTCTGATTCCTCTCTCGATCTTCTCTGATGTTGCCTTTGTAAAATCATGAACGCATGTTCTCCTGGTTCTTCCTGAACCTTCGTTATTTGTTTTTTCAGACAGGATTAGATGTACAGGGTGTGCTGCAGTAATTCCATCATCTGTAGGTTCTTCATTGTGGTTTTATTTTATCTGGATTTGCGTCAACACTGGTTTTCCTTCCGCCTGAGTGAATTACACACCAGGTGACTTAGTGATTGTTTTACTTGCCATACAATCATAACGAAGCTGCCTCTAGGGTCGAGGGTTCGCGTCCCGCCTCTGGTTCTCCCCGTGCTCGGTGGGTCTGAAGACGTGCGCTGTAGACTGTTTCCAGATCGCCTGTAGTGTGTGGATGCTTGTGCCCTGCCATGGGTTGGCATGCCTGGTGCCCTGTGTATACCACTTAACCTAGGACAAGTGGTACACAAAATGAATGAGTTTCGTAACAGCGAATAACATTTAGTTCCATCTGGATCAACACTCACGCTGATAACATCATTTTTTAAAATTATTTTATTTCACAACAATGTATTAAAGGACACCTAAGCTGGGCTGCTTAAAGGGCACATATTATGCATAATTTAGACATTTAGTTGGGTCTCCAGTGTGTGTGTGTGTGTGTGTGTGTGTGTGTGTGTGTGTGTGTGTGTGTGTGTGTGTGTGCATGTGTGTGCGTGTGTGTGTGTCTATACAAACAGAAACATGAGGAAAACCATTCCCTTCTTTTTGATCTGTTTTCTGTTTGGGTTTAAATAATAAAATCAGATTTCCACCTATTGTGTTCTCTAGAGGGGCGTGGCTCAGCAGTAGCTCATTTACATAAACACTGGAAGAGGCATTTGGAAGAGGAGCCACATATACAGTGGGAATTTAAGGTATATAAAAAAAATGAATTATTTTAATGGTATTTCAGCTTAACACACACACACACGCACACACACGCACGCACACGCACACACACACACACACACACACACACACACACACACACAGACACTTTGGGGGAGCTCTGGTAATGAAATAATAATATAGTAGAGCTTTAATTGTAACCTCCACAATGGTGCTTGTAAAGATAAAGACATAACAGAGTGGCCAAAAATATTCACCTAAATTTTTATCAGGCAAAACTGTGCAGGGTAGGAGAAAATGGCAAAAAAAAAAAAAAAAAAAGAAGATGGTAATACCTCCATGTCCCCAGTACGGCCTCCATGACCATTCGACCCAACAATACTCCCACGCCAACCCATAAATGTGCGTAGGGAAATTAGCAAAAACTAGCAATTAGCAAAAACTTTCTGCAGCAGGAACTGAGCAAGAGATTATTAAGATTATTTTTTGCCACAGGTTTTTAAAGGTGCCTGCCATTTTGCCCGACTACAGCACATAGCCACTTGCTCCATTTTGAAAGCTCACCCTTCCATCCTGTTTTTGTTTACCAAATCAGACCAGATTTAGGAATGGACCGGGGTCAGATGTGGGCTGCTCGGTGGCCGGCTCTCAGGCCTGATGAAGGAGCGCAGTTCCTCTGGAGAAAGTCCACGGTCTGCTTGGCATCGTGGGACGGAGCTCCATTTCTTGGAAAATTATCACTGGGCACATCTCACTGATTTCAGCCAATTTGAGAGTCAAAACCTGGGCAACTTTTCTGGGGTGTATGGTTTATCAAATGGTCATGGCAGCCAGGCTCTAGAGAGTATTAGTATAATCGTATAGAGGAAATAATGAGGTTTAATTTTCTTTTTTGCTTAGGTTTGTCACTTTAATGAGGTCCTGAGTTATCTATCTAAATAAAAGAAAGGTTTCACCTTTACATTTCATACATTGGAGAACAAGAAAACCCAGAAAATGGAATTCTGTACAGAATTTACTGAATCTTCTGCAGTCCTTAGATCTCTGCCTGAAGTTTAATCTGCACCATCAGTGAAATCTAAATGTTGAGTAAAAGTGATGTTATGAACAGTTATGTGTGGGATTTAATAATCTACAGTGGAACATTGGATTACGAGCATAATTCATTCCGTATTCCAAAACACTCACAAACCAAATCAAACCTTCCCATAAGAAATAATGAAAACTCAAATAATTCGTTCCACATTCCAAAAAAAATAAATACAGAAAAATAATTAATACAATATATTAAAGTGAAAATAAAACAAATTAACCTGCACTTTACCTTTAAAAAAGGTTAAAATAGTTGCCGTGTATTTGTGTGTGTGTGTGTGTGTGTGTGTGTGTGTGTGGAATTGGCCCCTTCCCTCGCCTCGTCTTACACAGTAAAACTCCTCCTCCCTCCCCCCACCTCGCTTTTTAAGTTTCACAACAAACACACACGGTGTGTCGGTGTGTGTGTGTCGGTGTCAAAATCTTGGCACTCGTAAACCAAGACATGCTCGTTTTTCAACTAAAAAAAAAAACCTTTGCTCGTCTTGCGGAACACTCGTAAACCGAGTTACTCACAATCCGAGGTTCCACTGTACTTTAAAATAAGCTACTAATGCGCTGCTGTCTGAAGTGGTATAAGTGAATTTTAACACGCTGGAGTCGTTTTAAGACGAAACTTCATCTTTATCTGATCGACTTTTTCCATTTCTCATCTGTGATTCTCTCTCCGATTACCGAACAGCGAGTGTGTTTGTCTGAGCACCAAAGAAGTACAACTGAGTGTAAACAAGGCGTCAGATACTCGACCTTACAGAATGTGATTTCTGTCTATTAATAAGTGAGACAGAGAGTTCTGCTGTACAGAGACACACACACATGGACGTGGACTTCAACCTCAATATAATAATAATAATAATAATCATAATAATAATAATAATAATATGACTCATTACATTAAAGATCAGCAGATTATCATTAGATTTAACTTTTTAACTGCTTCTATACAAACTCATTAACCATCAAAATTACTGGTTTAGAGGATGATTACTAATGTTTAGAGGAAATTATTTTTCAACAATTCTTTTGAAAATTGGAAGCCAAAAATATATTTATGTGAAAGAAAAGAAGTTGTAACTCGAGTATTAATGTGTGAAGTAGTCGTTTTTCATTCAAATTTGATACATTAATGTAGCAAAACTCTTTAAACAGTCCCAGTTAAATGCATCCAAAGTTCTTTATTGAATTTTCTATCAGCTCAGCTCATGGTTTAAGATCAGATTTGATTGAGCAAACTGGTCAATTGATACAACTGATCATCATCATCATCATCATCATCATCATCATCATCAGAAACGGATCAGAACATATGAAGCTTTATGCTGAAAGGAAAAATCTTTGGAGACTTTGATGAGCTCGGATTTTCTTTCATCACGGCGATGCTCTGATCTGACGTGCGGCGCTGTGGAGGATTATTACTAATGTACGAGGAGAATAATTATTAATCATCAGGAGCTCGAGAGGATCAGTAACGATCACCGTGATTATTAATGTGGGAAACACTGGTCTCTCCCTGTGTTCATCCTTACATGCATTTTATGCAGCAGTACAACTTTTCCACTGCTGTACAATCTGGTTCATACATCCTGTACGGAAATAAACGTCTCTGCATCGAGCGTAAAACGATCATGATGTGGTGTGATGGAGCGGAGTTCCTGACCTGTTACTATCCTGAAGTTATTGATTTTCACAGCACACCCTGCAGTGTTTTATGATAACACTTTACTGAACATTGGTATTTTATGACTTATTTATCCGCTTAGTTTAACATTTAATGTTGTGGAACGTCTGTAAAAACGAGTTCCTGTTCACAGCCATGAACATCATGTACACTGAGGATGTCAGAAAACATAAAGTTACAGTTACACTCGAGACTTTGACATATAGTCTTATATACATGTCACAGAAACATCTCCATACTCCATAATGGATTAGAAGGAAAGCATTAAAATAAATTAATCAACACGAACTGACCAATCAGAATTCAGGATTATACAGCGCTCTGGTTGTACACAGAACATCTCCTCCTCCTCCTCCTTCTTCTTCTTCTTCTTCCTCTTCTTCTTGTTTCGGATGCTCCCATTGGGGGTCGCCACAGCGGACCCTTTGTCTCCATCTAACTCTGTCTTTCACATCTTTCCTTGTCACTCCAACCTCCTGCATGTCCTCCTGCATGTCCTCCCTCACCACATCCATAAACC
Source organism: Clarias magur (assembly GCA_013621035.1). Lineage (NCBI taxonomy): Eukaryota > Metazoa > Chordata > Actinopteri > Siluriformes > Clariidae > Clarias > Clarias magur. Next base: position 165,690 of record QNUK01000394.1, on the reverse strand, counting down.
TCCTCTTGTCCTCCTGCCTGGCAGCTCCGTCTCTAACATTCTCCTCCTGATACACCCCTCATCGCTCCTCTGCACACGTCCCAACCATCCTAATCTGGCCTCTTTAACGTTGTCCCCAAACCGTCCTACCTGCACTCTCCCTCGAACGTGCTCATTCCTAATCCTGTCCAGTCTTGTGTCTCTCAAAGCAAATCAGGGAAAGAAATTATACACACTTCAGGAAAAGATAAACGTATGATGTAAATTATATTAATATTATATCAATAATATTATCATATATATACATATAGAAATAAATTTAGCATTCAAATATTTATACACGTTTTTCGTTCCCTGAAGTGTGTATAAATTTTTTGTCTGATCCTGTATATTTAGACGACAACATAAGGCAGACAAAGTTTAAAGGCAAATGTTAGCAGATGCGTTCAGGATTGTTTTACAGAAGAAAAAAGTCCATGGAATTAGAAAGTGTGTCCAAACTCTTGACAAGTACTGCTCATAGTTGAAATATGTATGATTATATTATATTTATATTTATGACACAAAATTGTAAGCAGGCAAAGAAAAGTTAATCTCTCTCTCTCGCTCTCTCTCTCTCTCTCTCTCTCCTAAATCACTGAAGAATTGCAGTATTAAACGTATTAGCTGCCGTTCCAGCCTGTCTGGACTTAGCCTGATAAGTGCATGCTGGGAAGCAAGAGGGAATTATGGGAAAGGCTAGAGTGGGTTGACCCCGTTATCTTTGGCTGTGGGAAAATCTTGTGACTTGTGAGTCAGTCTGGCATGGAGTTGAGGCCGCTTCAGTAATGTATGGACAGGCTGGGGCGCTCACTCATGCATGGAGGGTCAGCCGTGATGTTTTTACACCACATACTGCGGAAGAGAAAATATTCCCGCTCCCACCCATCAGTGCCTCAGAGCTTACTCATCACAACCTACTGGTCTGAAGGTACTGGTTTATATTTCATCCCAGCGGCTCTGACCGCAGGGCGGGTTTATACTAATCTGCTTATTCTGATACTTTATTTTTTAGTCGCAACAGCTAATAAGGAAGTGTGTAATCATTTGGAGTTTTCTTAAGGTAAGGAGGCGTTTCTTTAACATTTATGGAAGGAGTCCAAAGCATTTTCTCTCTGGGATTAATAAAGTTCTTTGAATCTTGAATGAGCCCAAGAGACAAACGGTTAACACAGAGGAGTTTACACTTCTAGCATCGAGGACTTAATTCTCAACTGGGCCCTCCGGTTTCCTCCCACAGCCCAAAGACATGCAGATTAGGTTGAATGAGTCTGGGCTCAGGGTGTACCCTGCCTCGTGCCCAAAGTCTCCTGGGAGAGTCTTCAGGCCCGCGCGACCCTGTCCACGGTGTAGAGAGACCACAGTACTGAAATGAAACAATTTCGAACAATATTACCTCGTTGAGTTTTTTTTTTTTTTTTTCCTCCTTCAAGAAGCTAACATACACACTATTAGCATGTTGAATTATAACATACACACTATTAGCATGTTGAATTATGACGGTGTGTGTAATGTGTGTAAGTGTTGGAAGTGTGTGTGCAAGTGCCCTGCTGTAGACTGTGTTCATATCATTCATGCAGAATCTCAAACATATCCTGGAGCAAAGTTTGCTGCAGACTCCTGTGACTGCGATTTGCTCGTGTGACGTCACACTGTACACCACCAGGCGGAGATTCTCGACAATAGGCAGCATGACGCTGTTACTCGGCACCATCTTATTAAACCTCTCTGGGAATTCTTCTGCCACCTTTTCCAAACTCGGTCCCCATTCATGACCACTTCCGCATGAGCGGAAATAATACTCAGCTACGGTATGAAAACTTTCTCCTCTGTCGAGAGACTGCAACAGCTGCACAGCACGATTGAGGTGCGCTCCATCGACAAAGACGTTTGCGACTGAGATGTGCAAGTTTCAGTACTGTATATTTTGGCGCGTACCGTACATTCCCCTAGAGATTAACATACAGTAGTACGCTAATGAAGCCATCGAATCAAAACAAGTAAAAAAAAAAACGAAAACAAAGGAAATGACTTCTATACATCTAAACTTCATCTTTAATTGTATTTATTAGGTCGCCTGCGAATCTGTTAAGTTCCCTGCTTTAAACAAGATCCAACTCCACGCTCGTTCCTGATGTTTATTTCTCTCTACACTGTGAAACAATACCGAAGGCATTTATCCAAAAACTACACAATAATCTCCTCTGAACAGTTGAGATATTGAGATGCATATCTGCTACTTCTGCTCTGTAAAGCTTCATAACGGCTCTAATCTGAGGTGCTGCTTGAGGTTAATTGGTGATTTCTGAGGCTGGTGACTCTAAATGAACGTCTCCTCTGCAGCAGTAAGTTTCGGTCTCGCTTTCCTGGGAAGGTCTTCATGAGAGACAGTTTCATCATGGAGCTCGATGGGGTTTACAAACGCACTCGACACACAATACTGTTCTTGTGAGGACCGATCCAGGACAGCCGCCGACCTTCATGTCTTACAATAACATCTGACTGTTGCTGTTACTTAATTACATAATTGTGTTATCTCATCATTTTGAAATCTCCATTATTGTTCTAGAATGTAGAAAAGCAATCACTAAAGATAAATGATTGAATTAGAAGGTGTGTTAGAACTTACGACTGGTCCTGTACGTATGTACTGTATAGTGTGGAATGAGTGTGTGTGTGTTGGGAGTGTAAAGTTGTTTTTGTTTGCGTGCCCTGCCCTCATGTCATTGTTGTATCTCGTCTCTTTTTCTCACAGATCAGAGCCAAGTCGTCCTGCCAGGGGAACGCTGGAATCAATTCAACGACAGCCCCAGCGCATGTTATTTTCGTTTAGCTATAAATGCGACAAGCTGGTTTTAAATCAGTTCAGATCATTTCACTGCCAGGCTGCGTCTGAAATAATGCTGAAGCGGATAATGGACCTTTAGAGGAGGATCCGTGGTGTCATATAATACACAGGAAATCTCATCTATATCTATATCTATATATATATATATAAAACATGATTAATTTTTTTTGTGGTGATGTTTTCACCCATGATATAAGACTATCATATTTTTAGATGAGATTTTTTTTTCACACATTTTTTTTTCTTATATGTTGTATTTTTTTTATTTCTTATCATTTTAAATTAAAATATTATTTTCAATAATTAATTTTATTTATTATATCTTATATTCATTCATTAAATAAATGATTGACTAACTCTGAATAGCTCATACAAACCAAAAGACAAATGCAGTACATTTGTTCACATGGCATCACGTGTTTATCGAGGACATGACGTTTGACCTTTTACATTCATCTCCCCCCCCACACACACACACCACACTCACTCCCACACATGTAGTCCCACATTACTCACATGATGACTTGTATGATTCAGATTCATCACTACAGGACCGGGTTGAAGACATCTACAGTCTGCAGGGGGCCACTGCACACTGTCCTCCATTATGTCCTGCTTAATCTTTAACTCTAATAAACAAAGAAAAAAAATCTAAGTGACTATAATAATAATAATAAATAATAATAATAATAATAATAATAATAATAATTACTTTAATTATATTCATATTAATTTCAATAATTAATTTTAAAAAATTCATTAACTTCAATCATTAATACATTTAGTATTAATAACTTTAATTACAGTAGTCAAAGAAAAAATAAGTGACTATAATACTACTACTAATAATAATAATATCTTTAATTCGAATAATATACACTTCAATAATTAATAAATCAATATATTTAATAACATTACCTTTTAATTCAGATAATCAAAGAAAATAAGAACCTAAGTGACTATAATAATAATAATAATAATAATAAATTTTATTTTTAATAATATTAAATTGGCCTCCTCTGTCCCTAGTTGGATTACAGAGGTTCCTAGATGGATGGATGGATGGATGGATGAACTCAATAAATTAATATTTATATATAATAATTAATAATAGCTTTTGTATAATAATCAAAAAAAAAAAACCTATAATATAATAATAATAATAATAATAAAATAATTTCAGAATAATATCAACTTCAGTAATTAATAAATCAATAAATATTATACCATTACCTTTCATTCAAATAATCAAAGAAAGAATAAGAACCTAAGTGGTGATAAATAATAATAATAATAATAATAATAATAATAATAATAATAATAATAATAAGCGCGCGACCCGTTAAAGACAAAATGATTCAGTCTTTTTTAAAGAGAGTCGTTCAGAAATAAAAGAACCGACTCCTTTCCGGATCCTCCTCATCAGGAACGGGAGTGCGCCGAGCGCGCGCATCAGTCGGCTCGGTGCGCTCGCGCTTCGTCCCCTCTGCGCCTCAAACAGCGGAGCTGCACGTGAGGCGAAACTGAATACAACAGCGCTAAGAAGTGACGATCGACACGAGCGGGGATTTAAACCTGACCGACATCCGGGCTTCTGCTCTTATACTATAGAATAGTGCGCGCGTGACGGACCGGAGGTAACCGGCGGAAAGTCGACAGGAGTGAGGAGTGTGTGTGTGTGTGTGTACGGAGTGTGTGTGTGTGTGTGTGTGCGCGCGCGCTGGAATTCTGTTTAACCAGTGAGCCTCTAGACAGCGGAACTCCTAATGATGGATAAGTTGGAGAGGAAGAGAGGAGGAGGGACGTCCCTGAGTGACAGGCGCGCGGAGGAAGCGGCATCCTGAGCACCACAGCGGCATGAGTTCGTCTGCTCTAGACCCTGAAACCTGCATCAGGACCGTGCCATGCTGTGGAGAAATCCGGCGTCGTTTCACAGTGAAGAGACGAAGACGTGACGCCAGCCTGTAACGCACCGTGTGATGCCACGCTGGACTGAACAGTTGTGTAAAGTGGTTTTCTAACGCACAGCGTGATGCCATCCTTCATGATGCCACCATGCAGTGAAAAGTGGCATGTCCTTCCATCTGCGACAAACAGCGTGATGTCATCCTGCATGATGCCACTTTGATCTGAACAGCTGTCGAAAGTGGTTTTCTAGTGAACAGCGTGATGCCATCCTGCCTGATGCCACCGTGCAGTAAGAAGTGGCATGCCCTTCTATAAGGAACATTCTAAGAAGTCAGTGCTTTTACAGTGATGCCATTCTGTAACAAACAGTGCAACAAAATGTGTCGTGCCACACACAGGGAACACTGTCAGGGCGGTTGGAAATGAGCCGTGTGATGCCACCCTGCTTTGAAACGGACATTCTGATGCCACACTGTCCGCAGGGAAGAGTCTCGTGCCTGGTAATAAAACATGCCCTCGTGTTGTTCCGTAATGAAGAGACTCTTGTGCAGTGACTTTTGAGCGGTGCCATGCACTTGGCAGACGTGCTCGCGTGTATTGCGGTGCTCGCCGTGCTCGCGGTCTCGCTGCTGTCCAACGCGCTCGTGCTGATCTGCTTCGCCTGCAGCCCCGAGATCAGAAAGCGCGCAGCTGGCCTGTTTACACTAAACCTGGCCACGTGCAACCTGCTGCTCACCGTCACCAACATGCCTCTCACGGTGCTCGCGCTCGCGGGCCACGCGCAGCCGGGGGGTGACGGGCTGTGCCGCGCGGCCGCCTTCCTCGAGACCTTCCTGAGCGCCAACACCATGCTGACAGTGGCCGCCCTCAGCGTGGACGGCTGGATGGCGGTGGTCTTCCCTCTCAGCTACCGCTCCAGGGTGCGCCACCGGGATGCCGCACTCGTGCTCACCTACGCCTGGGCACATTCGGCGTGCTTCGCGGCGGTGGCTGCCTGTCTCTCCTGGCACGGCTACCATGCACTCTATGCGTCATGCACCCTGTGTGACACCGCCGACCCCGCCGCCTCCAGCATGCCGTTTGCCGCGTTCACGGTCGCCTTCCACGCGCTCACTTTCCTGCTGTCGCTCGTGGTGCTGTGCGTCGCCTACCTCAAAGTGCTCCGAGTGGCGCGCTTCCACTGCAAGCGCATCGATGTGATCACCATGCAGACTCTCGTGCTGCTCGTGGACATTCATCCCAGGTAAGGGCGGCCTGCACATCACTGCAAACTCATAGAACTAGAGCCCTTATTTTACTCCAGCAGTGTAGTGTAGATCTTGGAAAGTGCATGAACTTTCTGGACAAACACACTACGGGCAATTTAGGAACGCCAGTTAGCCTAATCTGCACGTCTTTGGAGTGCGGTAGGAAACCCGATAACACAGAGTAACACACCAAGCACGGGAAGAACATGCAAACTCCCTACAAACACCATGCAGACAGACCCAAACTGGGGATCGAACCCGGAACCTGAAGGTGCGAGGCGACAGTGCTAACCACTACGCCACTGTGCCGCCATATTGGCTCATAATTATGGTAAACATCCCATATTTTGTTATTGAGCAAAACAAAAATTAATCTTTCTAAGTTGTGGGTTCGAGCGCATGCAGTGTGTGTTTATCACGTGTGTATTGAGTAATGCAAGATGCTCCTGGGAATGCATGTTGTTTTTTCATTTTTAGGACCTGTTAAAATGACATTACATTATGACCCCAGAGTCCTGAGGGGACAGGGGGACGAGCTGTGCGCTAGCAGGGGAGTATGCTTTTAACTCCAGCACACAGACTTCATAACTGCATGCTTGCCCCGAGAATGCTGGAGCGGAACACGTCTATACATTATTTAGTGCAACAAAAGTGCGTACGGTCTGCAGTCGTAACCGAGCGAGGAGAGCACTCATTTCATACAGAGTCCGAGGACACGTTCTGTCAGGACTTATTGATACCGACACGAGTGACCTACTTAGTATTAATCAGCCGGGGTCTCGGCGTTGCTGTTAGCAGGATCGCTTGTTGGTGAACGATGGCTGACCTGAAAAACTAGCTTGCAAAAACAAGCGTAATGCATTAAAAATGCATCGAGGCGATGTGTATCTTGTATATTGCTGAGCGCTCAGTGCTCGCTGAAGTGAAGTGCTCACTCCAGCTCCTCACGCCTCCTGCTCCGTACTCATGAGACTCTCTGTACTCGCGCTCCTTATTCAGCACCTGCTTTATCAGGTCGTGTGCATCGTCCGACACTCCTCAACTATTCATAGCATCATCTGTTGGAGGATGTTAGTAGAGGAGCAGGTTTTAGATGTTACATGCACTGGGTACTGTTTAATCAAAATCCCTTCAATTCTAACTAAATTTAAATGATCTGAATAAATGAATGCGTTGAATTAACATCCCTCTAACGAATATTAACATATATGCTGTTTAAATTTTTGGGGATGTATGAATCATATTTCACACATTTCTTCTTCCAAATAACTGCACCCACCCCAGTCTAACACGTGTGTGTGTGTGTGTGTGTGTGTGTGTGTGTGTGTGTGTGTGTGTGTGTGTATGTGTGTGTGTGGTGTTGCAGCGTTCGACAGAGATGTCTGGAGGAACAGAGGCGGCGACGGCAGAGAGCAGCCAGGAAGATCAGCACGTTCATTGGCACGTTTGTGCTTTGCTTCGCACCCTATGTGATCACAAGGTGAAAGCTTGATACATGATACACACACACACATACACATACATCTCCAAGAATTAATTAAACACCGGTTATATTAGCATGTCACACAGCACATGAGCCAGTGCCCAGATACATAAGGAGTGTTGGATCAGGAACGGCATCAGGTGTTAAAAAACCTGCGCCAGATCATCATGATGTGTGATGGAAAGTGGGACAGCAACCGTCATGCGGTGGGTCGGGAAGAAACATCTTAACGATGCATTTCAACCTCCATGTTTTTTTTGTTTTTTTTTACCGGAATAATTTTTTTACATTTGCTATTTAATGCTCTAATAACATACTATAAGTGCATTATAAAAGCTACATGCTATCAGATTCGTTTCTAGTGCACAAGCGCTAAGAACCTTGCCTGTGTCACACACTGTACATATTTGTGATGTTACCGAGAAACAAAACCCAGTTCTTCCAACAGAGCACGATGTACAGTGTTTATTTCTGGATCAAGCATACTGTAGATTAGGATGAGATAGCGCACACGCACACATGTTCCCTTAAATAGCTTATGCAGTATGTGTTAAGGAATATTTTATCACCTTAACAAACAACAGACACTTTGTTAAAGCAGCTCCGTAAGTGTGGGGCAGAAACCAGAAACCATTAACGGCCGGTACGTTTTCTGTTTTCAGCCCGGCTCTGTGATAAAACATCTCAATATTTCTCTTGGGATGTTTTACTGACGGCTTGTTAACTAGCAACTATAAAGTTATAGACAACTACAGAATGTTTTTATTGATGAAAGGTGATTATTGATCTTGTGCAGGTTCTGTAAAATTCCTGGAAGGATAAGTTACACTCCTTAGTGTTCAGACATAAGCTGATATACTGTAAGCTAAGAAAGGCTAATGTACAGTGGGCTAAGCTAAATAAGCATCTATAAGGTAATATATGTAAGATAATATAAAATAAGTTATGATAATCTTATGTAACTACACAACAAATATCTACACAAAGTAATTGACTACAGTGCAGCACAAAAACATTGAGATTTTTTTTTTCAATATTGAATTTAAAAAGTGAAACTTTCATATATTGCAAATTCATTACAATAATTCAAAATTAAAAACAAAAAAATTATTTTAAAAAATTCAAAACAATTTTACAATACAGAAATTCCGAAAAGAATTAATTCATGTACTCAATAATAAGGTCAGGGCTGCTTTGGCATGAATTACTGCACCAATGCAGCTTGGCATGGAGGTGATCAGCATGTGGCACGTCTCGGGAAGGGGGAGACCTGAGACCAAGTTGCTTTGATATCATCCTTTCAGGTCGTCTTCCTCTTGACTGTAGCTCATAGATTCTCTATAGGGTTCAGGTCAGGTGATTTGTCTGGCCAATCAAGCACAGGAACATCATAGTCAACAAACCAGTTAGTGGGTTTGGCAGTGTGAGAAGGTGCCAAGTCCTGCTGGAAACAGACGTCAGCATCTCCATAAAGCTTGTCAGCGGATGGAAGGATGAAGAGCTTTAAAATCCAATGGGAAACGTGGCGTTGACTTTGGACTTAATAAAAACACAGCGGACCAACACCAGCAGATGACATGACACCTCACATCATCACAGACTGTGGAGGGTTCACACTGAACTTCAAGCAACTTGTTGAAGTTCTGTGCCTCTCCTCTCTTGCTCTACACTCTGGGATCTTGATTTCTAAACGAAATGCAAAATTTCAAAAATTCTGAGCGACGGTACAGTTCTTTTTCTCATTAGTCCACGTCAGACGCTTCTGAGGTTGATTCTGGTCCAGGAGTGGTGTGGTTGATACTAGGACTACAATAGTTACAGCTCATTTCCTGAAGATATCTGTATGTGGTGGCTTTTAATGCACTGACTCCAGCCTCTCTTCACTCCTTGTGAAGCTCTCCGAAGTTCTTGAATCGGCTTTGCTTGTCAATCTTCTTAAGCTTGCGGTCATCCCTGTTGCACCTTTTCCTACCACACATTACTCGACAATCACCTTCTGGACAGCTGTCAGATCAGCAGTCTTCCCCATTCTGTATGAATAGGAATTTACTTTTTAAAAAACACTTTTTTTTTATTTAAAAATTACAAAACAACATTTTGTTCTGAGATGGACTGTATATTTCTGCTAGCATGACCACGCCCGGGTCACTTCCTGGTTCTTCCTGCACATTCATCCAGCATTCAGTGCAACTGGATTGCTGTTACCGTGTACAGTGGAACCTTGGATTACGAGCATAATTCATCTCGGAAGTGGGCTCGTATTCCAAAACACTCGTAAACCAAATCAAACCTTCCCATAAGAAATAATGAAAACTCAAATAATTCATTCCACAGCCCAAAAAAATAAATACACAAAAATAATTAATACAATATGTAAAGTAAAAATCAAACAAATTAACCTGCATTTTACCTTTAAAAAAAGTTTAAATAAATCCCAACAGTTAAGTGTTTCCATTTGTGCGTGCAGGCGCCGTGTATTTGTGTGTGTGTGTGTGTGGAATTAGCCCCTTCCCTCGCCTCGTCTTACACAGTAAAAGTCCTCATCCTCCCCCCCCCCCCCCCCCCCCCCCCCCACACAACGGAAACACAACGGAAACACTTTTAACGGGAAAAAAAGAAATCTCTCTTAAGACACTCGTGTGAGCGCAGACTAATGGAATCACTGCTGTAAAGTACAAAAAAAAAACTAACAAATGAACCAGCACCTTACCTTTGAAAAGAATCACGACAGAGCAGAGTTTTTGTGTAGAGCAGAGTGTGTGTTTCTGTGTGGAGCCGGGGAGGGGGGGTGTAAAGGTGAGAGAGAGTGTGTGTGTGTGTGTCGGTGTCAAAAAACTCGGCACTCATAAACCAAGACATGCTCGTTTTTCAAGTCAAAATTTATTAAAAATCTAAACCGAGTAAACCGAGTTACTCGCAATCCGAGGTTCCACTGTATCTGAGTAAGTTCACTTTGTCGCCTGCTATTTTTGTCTCTGAGCCTTCGTCCGAGTCTTTGACTACCAAAATACATTTCGCTCCTTGATTACACACCTATGACAGACGAGGCTTGGGTCGACTGTGCTATTCAGATTGTGCTCTTGTTGTGGATGCGTACACTTCACCTGGACCTACGATGTTAACCAATCCCAGTTCAGCACTACCCTGACAGATACTGTCTACATAACACACAAGTGACTCCTGTGT
>QNUK01000394.1:55000-150000 GCA_013621035.1 Clarias magur | reverse complement strand
TCTCTCATCACCTGGACATACAACTTACATTTTAATGATTCTTCGGTCACTGTGTGGTTTAACAAACACAAAACACATTCCTCTGAAACTGCTCAGGTACGGCGACTGGAGTGAACACAAGGGACAGAAACGTCCTTCAGGAAGCCTGGAGAACTCTTCCTCAACACTACTAAATTAAACATGCTAGAAGGTCTGGCTCTTTTAAAGCAGAAAATGTAGAAATCTACGTAAGTGGCATATACGCCAGGAATGAATGTTGATTCAGTAGTTTGGAGGTTTTTCTCGGTTTTCTTGATGTTATTCATTGATTCATTCAAAGTCATTTCATTATAATCGTTCTAACTTTCAAAAACAACATTTGTCCTGATGTTCTGTTTACACCAACATTCTTCATGCCTGGATCGGATGCTGGTGTGCATGAACTTAATGAACAGGACAATCTGCTGGCTTTACTTTAACCTGAACGTGTTTCCTGTGAAAGGTTTTATAAGGCTGATGTCTTGACCTTGCCTTGGTGTCTGCCTGCACAGATCACACTGTGTAAACAGTAGAGCTGTTGTTGATTTCATCAATTATGCATTATTTTCCCCTTATGAGCCCCTAAAGGATCAGGAATCACCGGGGTCCATTCGATACGATATATTATCGCGATTCCCAGGTGCCGATACTATTTGCATTGCGATTGTGTTTGTATCTCGATTTTTTTTTTAAGCATTCCAATGTGATATTCTTACTCATTTTTAGACACCACTGTGCTGCCTGCCAATGTGTGAATAGTTAGAGCACCACCTGTAGGATCATAGAGCAACTGCAACATTTTACGGAAAGGAATCTCGCAACGTACAGTAACTGAAACGATTTGATTCGCACTTTATACTTTATTTAGTTTAACGTACAGCTGTTAAATGGTCTAACACTGAAAGATCTTTTTTTTCATACAATATACAACCAATTTTTTTAACAGAAAATACAAACCGTTTGCATCATCTGCAAATAGTTTTTTTTTTTTTTTTGCGTTTTATGAGAGTATTGCGTCTTTCGTCTTTTGAATGTATGGCCGACCGGATGGGGGTGTGCGGCGGGAGGAAAAAATAGTGTTACATTTAATCAAACAGCACCACAAGTTACACAGCATCACGGTTTTTATTAGATACTTTCCGCTGGTTTTAATATTTCAAAGCCTGTAGGAAATATAGCTGCTTGTGAGACAAATCAACAGACAATAAATCAAACTGAAAGTAGCAAAGGCAAAAAAAAAAAAACTCTAATCAAATCAATACCTTACCTGTGAGTCACAGGTCTGATAAGGACGCGGTTCAATAAACAGAGCGGGAAGTCTGTATAAAGCTGTCGAAGGCCTCACTAGTTACGCCATGTGTACGGTTTCACAGTTTGCGCCGTAATGAAGCAGACGTCTGTACAGTAAGCCTAAACAATTCAGAACGAGGTTGTCATAATATCATAATGCCATCGCTTCATCAGACGACATCGGAGAGGAGGAGAGCACTTACACACTCTTACACACTCTGCGCGAGTGACAGCAGTGTTAAAGTGTTTAAATGGCCGAGTAAAAATGGATTAATAACTAAGGCAAAGGGGTGAGGGAGCGACGCGGTTATTATTGTCACTGATGTTAGCATGAAGAGGTCAGTGGAGCGAAGTGATGATGATGATGATGATGATGATGATGATGATGATGATGAGAATTGTATTTTAGATGCTGTATGGGATTCTTCTTTTACATCAAGTGGTGAGATAGAGCTAGATGAGGATGATGAGGAGGAGGAGGAGGAGGAGGAGTGAGAACTCACTTCCTGAACTACTTAAAACAATTACTGCCAAAATTCAGACAGTAGATCAGGTTATAAATGTAAAGGAAGCCGGGATAGAATAAAGTCTGAAAAATTAGTTTATTCCCATTTTTTTGTTCAATTATTGTGAACCGTGCATGGCTGAGAAACATTTTGTTATTTTTCAAAGCTATAAATAGTTTATTATTAAAAAAAAAAAAAAAAAGTCACAGTTTGTCCATGTGACGGGTTTTCCCAGACTGCTGCACATATTTGCACATTTCTTTTAAACCCATTTTTCCTCTGAACTCCGCTCACTGGGGAATGTATTAAAGCGTACACAAATAGCAAAGATGTGAACAACATAAAAAAAATAAATAATAAAAAAAAACGGACATTTCGGGAGGACGTGTCCGGGCAGACGAGAGCGAGACGTTTGATCAGGAACACAAACAGACGTGTATTTAAGACGATGTGGCAACATCCAAAGCCACTCCGCGTAGAATAATAATAATACAAATGATATTATTATCCTCTTAATAAGGTTTGAAATCACTGCTAGGTCATAGCTGGGGATTTTTAACTGGCGGCTTTCTGAACTGCACGAGTGCTCTCTCTCACCCGGACGAGTCCGAGTCGTCCTGTAAGACTGATGAAAAATGACTCGGGAGTGTTACAGACAGTCAGAGCGCTCTCGGCTAGAGCAAGCGCCGGAGCGGTACGCTCTAATACGGGAAAATGTAGAGAAAGTGGAAACAGAGTGAAAATGTAAATGCAATTTGAGCGTCTTCATGGTTTAAATTGAATTCCTTAGATTCACTCCAGAACTCTAGCTTCAAGCTGAGCTGTACCGCAGTGCTTTGTTCATTAAGTACAAGAATACACCGCTGAATCAGAGGATGTACTGTACACTGGGTGCCAGCTCTGTGGATCTGAGAACTACCAGTCAACAGGGTCGTATCTTAATGAGACATCATCCTCATCCTCATCCTCCTCATCCTCATCATCCTCATCATCATTATTAGGAACTAAAAGAAGACAGATGTTTCTTTAGATGTGAAAAAAGGGTTGATGCACTAGGACTGTAAACCGGGACAACTAAATAGGAAGAGAACGGAAATTAAGAACACACACTTACACAAACACACACAGACACACACACACACACACACACACACACACACACACACACACACACACACACACACACACACACACACACCCACACACACACACACACACACCCACACCCACACACACACACACACACACACACACACACACACACACACACACACACACACACACACACACACACACACACACACAGTGCTGCTTTAACAACGCCCTGTTTCTTCCAACAGCAGGCAATATGTGCTATGATGCTCCAGTAAGATCATCTGAGACAGGGCGCTGGGATAAAGTGGGTGTGGCTTATAAAACTGCACACATCTGAATCCAACACTACTGATTATTTTCAAGCAAAGAAATTTCATACCAGATACCGACTGTGTTTACTTGATTGCGTACATTTTTGTGTCCCTGTTCCCAAGACATTTACGCAGTTCTGTAATAACACAGCTGTTGGCTTTTACTGAGTGTGCTGGAGAATATGTCGGAGTTCTTCTGGGAGCTTTGTCACACTTGGTACTGTCTTATTTTCATGTAAAACCCAGGAGCCTACATTAGGTTTGTTTGTTTGCAGCAAAAATAAATACATTTGTCCTGTAACATGTTGCTTTCCTTACAGACATGCAGAGATTCTTCTGTAACGTCATTTGCTTATTTTATAATAGGAAAACGTATATAAATATTTTAATACTAAATTTATTGATATATATATATATATATTATAGTAATATAATATAAATGGTACTATTTTTCTTTTGCTAAAGTCTGTATATATGTTACACTACTAGATGTGCCTGCGACTTCGTTTGCGTCGAACTTACTTGCACACTCATAAGCACGTTTTAAAAAATGTACAGCGCCATCTGTTGAATTTTGAGATGAACTAATGATTTTTCGAGGTCAATTTTAAGGGCGCGTTTCATTTTAATTCCAAAGTAACATATTTTCGCTTCCTGTAGGCCGATTGCGGTGAAACGAAGCCTATATGTTAACACGAAGTCACCTGTGAAAACCCCATTCAAATTCCCAATTAAGATTCATTTCATTCATTAAACTTTAGTTTTTATGCGATGCGTGCGCAGACAGCCAGACAAAATGTCCAAAAACCATCATGATTTGTTCTATTACTCATCTTGCACCCCCTGCCAGTTTTATTTTAGATAGATAGATATGTTTTTTTTCTAACAAAAAACCTGGACTGGTATTTTTTCCAGAGCTCCATGTTGCTGCTTGTTCTCTTCTTTAGAGTCCAGGTCTTTTGATATTAAGATCATGAGACACTGATGTCGCTTTGCCTCTGCACCTCTGCACCATTTAAATAATTATGTGACTTCTGATGGTAGTAAACTGTTTGCACTGGTAATAATTCACTGGTTTCACACGTACTGGTTGAGCCACACACTCCCACATTATTTTTCTTTTTTTGGTTGTTCCCCAATTTTGTACCTAATTTAGCCGTGTCCAAGTCCCTCTCAATGTTTTAGGGCTCTCCCACATCAGCGACAGCGTTCAGCCAGGGAGGGTGTAGGCTAACACGTGTGTCAGAGGACAGAGTGTGTGTCACACTCGGAGGACACCGCTATCCATTCCCGTCCACCTGCGTCAGCCAACAGATGCCCATGACTGATCTCTATGATTGATGTGGGAGAGCGAGTATTTAATCCCTTGCCTCTCTCTAGGCTACAGATATCTGTCATCGAGCATGCGATATCCAGATGATAGTGGTCGAGCGATTTACTACTCAGTAGCCGATCTAAGTCGAGCTAAGCTAAGCTAATTTTGTTGCACATTTCAACAAGTTAGGCTTGTGTCACTTTTAGCCGTAACGTTCAGACAAAACATAATTCTAGCATTGAAACGGGACAATCTTCTCTCAGCTGCGAGTGTCAATAAAGAAGCAGTGGTTTACAACTGTGAGGCTCAGACATAGAGGACAGAACTGTAGGCCAAATTTATTTTACATACAGGACGTGTATAAATGATATATAGTGAAACATATAGATATACAGTACGTACAATCCATAAATTACAAGCATTTAATGTTGCTCTAGAATGCTCTAGATTTCTCTGACAATCTTTTATTGAAAAATAGAGATTAAATAAAATCTGAATCTGAGAGTGATATTCATATTCTTCTGATATATAGTCATTAATATAAGGAGAAACACCTACAGTATGGATCCAGTCTTTTGGGCCGGCCCCCCTTGCACATGTATTTATAATTTGCTCCCATTTCAGTCTCAAACTGAAACACTTAGCAAGTGAAAATATCTTGATTCTAGTCAAAATTTTATATTTCTTATTATAAGAAATTATAAACAAACAATAAACAAAATACATGATATTAATCCCTATTTATGTCTAATAAGACATAGTTTACTACATTGTTTAAGCATAAAAGTCTTGTTCTTACTAGTCTTGTTCATATTGTACATACAGTACAGTGCATCTGACTAGATTCAGGATTTTTTTATTTACTTGTATGGAGTATTCTGTGTAGATTGCTGACGTTGGATCCTTTAGTGGATTTTGTTAAAAGGTGTCTTAACTTTATATATGGGCTCAACAACCCACCCACTTATTCCCACTATTATTCCCATCACTTATTCCCACGAGTCCCCTTAAAGGACACATTCAACACACACCATCTACGAGTGGTTTAAAAATGTTCAACCTTTACTTCCTTTACTACACGTAAAATGCGCTATAGACTTGCACCAAACCCATCATGATACATAGTTCAGAACTTGACACCTTTAAAGTTAATCTCATCTTCTTTCCTGTCCGTTATAGGCTCCTGGAACTTTGGCCTGCAGTTCCTATAAGCCAGCACTGGGGGGTGCTGTGTAAATGTCTGGCCTACAGTAAAGCAGCATGCGACCCTTTTGTCTACTCCCTGCTTCGGCACCAGTACCGGAAAGCCTGCGCTGACATCATCAACCGGATCCTGAAACGCAGATCTATGAACTCCTCAGAGGAATGGCAGCGAGCGAACGGTCCCAACACCGTCGTTCAGGCCATGGAGCTACCGGGAACCCTGAAGGAATGTACGGCATAAAATATATATATATATATAAAAACAAACAAAAACCGCTGGGTGGAAAGATCACGAGGAGCTTCTACGCACAAGAACCTTAAAGATTCCATTCTACTGGCGAGTTCTAACAAAAGATTCACTGGAGATTCCAGAAGGGTCCATTTTCTAGAAAGGGCATTTCTAATTCAAGAGATTCAAGGAGTTTAAAAAAAAAAAAAAACGATTTTGGAGAAATGTGGAAAAATTCTACGGTATTCTGGAATGTTCTGGAGGGCCCTGTGTTCTGGAGTGGAAGTTAAACACTTCCAGACCACTACATTTCACTCAGTTCTGAAGAGTTCCACATACTGCAGTGGGGGTTTTATTTTATTTTTTACTTTATTTTATTATTATTATTATTATTATTATATAATTTTGCACAGGGGTTCCAGAGAGAGTTTGAGGAATTCCCATCTCTAAAATATATTATTTTATTGATTTCCACAGAATTCAATCTCTATTTTTCAATCTCTACATTTTAAAGAGTCTTAATGAAAGAACTGGAGAGTTTCATTTCTCTAGCGCGGGAGATCCTTGCAACGTCGTCTTGTAATGGAATATTTTGGATTGTTATGAAGATGTGCAATGAAACTCTCTACAGTGACGGATTCTAGAGAGTTTGCTTTCCGGTACTGATGACAGTTATAGGAATCAGTTCAGTTCGTTAGTCAGTTCATTAGAGTGAACGATTTTTACAAGGTTTCCAACAGCATGATTTAATTTAAAATGCTATTTCTCTAGAGAGCCAAGGGAGTGCTAAAGTTCTAGAAAGTTCCTTAGAACTGTGGCCAGTTATGTAAGTTATGTTGTTCACAGCTTAAAATTCTAAAGTGTTCCAGTCTCTGGAGCAAAGCTCTTCCACAGCACGCCACGAAAAGCTTCTAGAAAGTTCAATGCACTACTGTGCAGTTTAGCACCCCTAGTGGCTACAAACATACTGCAACAAATGAATCTTAGCAAGTGAAATAGCCTTAAATCTAGCCATACCATGTATCATGGCACTAGCAAAATGATCTGCCAACAGAACAAGCCGTTTTTCACTTTATTTTTCACTTTATTTGTTTATTTTGCTTAATTTTAGTAACATTTGACTAGAAATAATCTTATATTTTGGTCAATCTTATTTTAAGAAATTATAAATAGTTTGGCTAGATTCAAGAATATTTCACTCGCTAAGATGCTAAGCCTTTTTGCATTACGGTTGTAAAGATTTGACACCTCTGTTCTAGAAAGTTCAGTTCAGCTCTAAAATGGAAGATTTTACAGTTTTTCACAGAGGTTCATCAATCTAACCTACACATGACAGAATCCAGAGCGCCCCATCACATGGTAATGCAGACAGTTCTGGAGAATTCTGGAGAGTTAGGTGAGTTCATTTGTCCATATTAGAATATCCTAGAGTTTAGTTCTTTGGAGTGAAGTTCTATAAACAGATTTCTTTTCCAGATTGTGAAAAAGTTTTAGCCCTGCTGACTAGAACACATGACTCAAGAGCGTTGTAGTAAGTGCATTCTGTTATTTTAGTCTAGAACTCTGGGAGAGTTCAACTTTCTCTAGAATTAAACATTTTATTCTCTAGATGGAAAGATTGTACCGGGGTTTTCACGGAATTCCATCCACCTGAAATGCAATGAGTAAAATTCTAGATAAAGTAATAGTCTAGAGCACACAGGTCTCATCCAAAGCAGGATATTCTTAGGTGTTCCACAGTCTAGAGCTGAAAATTATAGAGTTATAGTTATAGAGATTTCTAGAACATGTATCGTTCTAAGATTTCTGGAAAGCTGCTCTCTCTAGAATGTGAGATTTGAAAGCGTTCATAATTGAACGCTGTAACATGTTAGCACACATATCAGTCAATTCAGTGTGTCTTACAGCGATATTGACTCCTCTACTGATTCATCCCGCATGCGCAGGACGTCACTGGTAGCTGTGTGTTGTAAGATTCCTCCAAGAGCGCTGAAACGAGAGCGCGATGCCGCAACAGGATGTATTCATTTTTGTTTTAAAGGATATTGTATGGATTTCTTGTATGGGCGTGATCAAAACGGACCAGTGGAAGCGTACATTCATCCTCGGCTGTAGGGCATTTCGGGACGGACAACATTTCATTTCACGATGAACACGGACGGGCGATCGATCCGAAACGTAGCGCCGATATCTAGCTCAACCTCTTCTCCTTAGATCGGAGTCTAGTGCTGCTATTGCCTGTGATGTGTACAGAGAGAAGCTTTTCACTTCATCAGGATTCATTTGAACAACATATCCCTGTTGGGTTTTAGAAAAATTAAGTCTTATCTACGGACTCGGGACAATCTGAGACACTGGACCGTACTGCAGAGCGGATGGTGGAGGAAATCGACGTGGGCTTCGGTAGAACCCTCTCATCCATGAACGGCGCCATGTCTCTTGAAACTTCCATTGTTCCCCCACACACACTCAAGCCGACTCTCTGAGAAACCAATTAAACCACGGCTGGCAGCTGAGGGAGAGGAAAGAGGGAGAGAGAGAGAGAGCGCTGCACGACGCTCCCTCTTGGCCTCTCAGACTGTCGGATTAATTGACAGAGATTCCCTGCTCCAGGACAGACGAAAGGACAAATCACCTCCGCTGTGTGTTTAGTGCCTTCTTCCTCCAGTGTAATCGAATTTAGATTGAGATCAGCTAGCACCATGGCTAATAATGCGAGGCCATTTATACCCGAGCTGTGGATAGTGTTTATTCGTGATGATCAGAACAAAGTGTGCTTTTGGACTAAACTTAGAATTTGTAGCTCATTTTATTAGATCAAAACGTTGTCGCTTTACGCATGAATCTCTTTTCTTATCTATGAGTACTTTGACCTAGCAACCAACTACCTCTATGTGTACTTAGCTGAGTTTATAGCCAGTAAAAGATGATGAGTTTGTTTTTGCAAAAAAGAATTAATAACCCGTGAAATCGAAACCAGTGTGTTTAGGATATGATGTTTCCTCATAAACAAATTTTAAAGAAAAAACAAACAAACAAAAAAAAACATCATCAGTATCTTAGTAATACCGCAGCAGTGTTTCGTCCTCGAATCTGATAGGTCAGAAGCTGTTGATTAACTTTCTATAGAGGTTTTAAATTCTAATACATTATCGTTTCCATAGCAACAGCCCATTCACAGCTTCAGATTCTAAATCTGATGGATTCTAAAAAGAGGTGTTATAGTTGCTATAATTGAGTTTTAGAAAAGGAAGGAGTCTCCAGCGTTAGAGGAGGTTGTTCTCAATTTTTGGTTATATGACAAGATGTGTTTTTGTCTTAACTTTAAACCGAGGCTGGTGAAGAAATGACGTTTGTAGCTGCTCTAGCATAAGTGAGAACAGGAGCTTTTTTTTTTTTTTTTTTTTTTTTGCAAAAGATCAAATGTAACTATAATTAATGTTTAAAATTGGAGGTGGTGTAAGGGAAATAAATTCTAATATTTTAGAACATGCTGTTCCATAGTAACTCTGCAAAGTAATCAGTTTATTCCATATTTAATAGCTAGCTAGGCTAAGTCTATTTTTCATGAGCTAACAGTTTAAAATACACTGCCATCTCTGGGCTATTCTCCACTTCATGTTACTGTAGTTCTACAGCATCAACTGTTTAACTAACTTCCTGTTTCAAAATGTTAAACGTTACAACTCGTCTACAGAAATCAAACACATTTAGCATTACACCTAATCTAGCATAATCTAACATCATAGCTTAGGCTAGGATAACATGAACATGCTCAGAGCACGTACTGTACATTAGCCTAGAGATTGGCAAAAGCAGCTAACACAAAGTTTTGTTTAGAATAAAACATGTAGGTGAAGACTGGTAGCGCAGGTCATTGTAGAGGATCTGATGTTTAACCTTGCGATTGGTAGCTGGCTGGATGCCCCCTAGCAGCAAGATAAAGTATCGCACCCCGTTTCAAGAAATCCTGATCCTTGAAAATTTGCAGACTTGCAGAAGAGATGCATCTGTCTGTTGAACTGTACACACACTCATTCACCAACACCACTTGCGCATACAGGAACTCGGCTGGGAGTTATCAGTCCTGACCTCGCTCCAAGACATTTCCACATGTTTAGACAATTAAAGGGGTTCCTGGGAGGCCGGTGTTTCAGATGTGAATCACACAGGCTACGGTGCACTAAGAAAACTTTCTACCTTGATGTTGTCCAAGCACTAGTGAAACACTGGGATAAGTGCATTGGTGTAGCAGAAGATTATATAGAGACATAAAGGGAGTTTTTACTCGCAGAACTGTGCTTTGTTATCCTGCACAAAACAAAAGTCCCGCTTTGACTCGAACGCCCCTCGAATAAAAGAAAAGGCAGTTGTCCTGATAGGTAATCTCCCAGGATGCTAGTGACATGATCTCGTTATCATGTTATCAAATGTGCTTCGCGTTAATCATTTCCACACGCCCACGCCGACTTTCTGCTCTCGACTCTGAAGTGTGTATCGGTTACACCACATCACACAAAACAGCCACTCATAATGGATAAGAGGATGTTTCAACAGGCACACACTCGACCTTGTGGGCAAAGACAGTGAAGCCGGAGCGATTTGCTCAGAGACGCGTTTCCCGTTCCGTGTTTACGCGGTCCACAAATATGGACGCTCTCATTCTGGTGCATCATCGTTCCCATGGCAACAGCTCTCTCACAGAGGCCGACTGTGATACAAGAGGAATAAAACACCAGTGCGTTACCATAGAAACTGCTCATTTATGAGTTTCAGTAAACGCACGGCTCTGAGCAGAGCCCCTTGTGTCTCAATCTTATAAATCTTATAAACGCTGCAGTGCAAAGTTTCCTTTTCCGTTCTCACTGACATTTCAGCTCCTCCCACGAAACTCAAGCATGAAACCCGCATACAGTATATTAAACAGTAGGATATTAGTTTAAGCTGCCAGGATCGGATTAGAGCCGCTGAAGAAAGCAGATTGTGTAATATTAACATGGTTTAAAATCGAGAGTTATGCTAATCTGACATGTTAGCAGTGTTCACCCGCTGATGCAGCTTCAAATTAGCAGTCCGTCACATTCACGTTTGCAGACGGGGTTTTCCTTCCATCGCTAAAGATGATGCAGAGAAAATCGCGGTTATACACACTGGTGGTTCTCTGATGATAATCTGCTCATTTGAAGAGGTTACTTGGGGTCAGTGTACGTGTCTTATGTGTCTGACCTGCAGAAGGAGCTTCAGTTAAAAATGAATTAGACTCACAGCATGAGTGGAATCTAATCACACCGCTGTGATGTGCGTCTGAGATGAGGAAGTGAGGAGCATTTTCCAAATCAATATTACGATGCCGGTCAGTCTAACACCAGCCTTCGTTTCTTTGATCTGAATGTTAAATTTGCTCAAAACAATAAATGGAAAATGATGTCACGGACTTCATAAACAACCCAAAACAAAAGCAACAACAAACGATCTTGGTGGCTTCTTTTTGAGTTTTTAAAAAAAAAAAAAAACCTTAGATGTACTTTCATCCAATTTGCCTGACTTTTCAGGTGACCAATCAAAAAGTTTAAACGAAGATGCTCAGCCATCCAGGTGAAGTTGTCTGGAAGTTGCCATGGCAACTGGACTTCTTTTTGTTAGTTCAAAACATTTCGCTACTCCTCCAAGTAGCTTCTTCAGTCTGAGAAAGGTTGATTAGGAACCACAGATAGATCCCCCTGGGTGGTTACTCACCTGCCCCGGATAGGAAGGCGGATAATAAGGAAGGCGAGATACGGGGAGAGTTGTTAGGCTGTGACACCTCAAATACTCCCACAAGACCATGAAAAGGCTTCACTAAGGTCTGGTCTCCTCGGCAGATCTGTGAAGCGGTCTTAAAGGCGGAGGTGGGAGACGGATCGTGTCTGAACCCTCCACCTCGGAGGGCTTTTTTTAAACTCCTCTTTCAAAATATCTAAACATTCTGTCGAAAATGTGTCCATCACTAGCCGCCTTGTGTGCGCCGTCGTCCTCAAACCTTTCTCAGACTGAAGAAGCCAATCATGTAAAAGAACCCCAGCTCCAATGGCTTACAATCTCTTTAAAATAGTTTCAAACTGTGCACTCTACTGTAGCATCATGCTCTGAAAACTCTTGATTGATTTGTCCCGCGCCCGTACTTGCATATTTACTCTCCAATACAGCAGGTGGCATCAGGTGGCAGACGCCATTAAACAAGAGAAGTAGAGAACTAGGTAGTCAATCTTCACTCTATACTGTGTCTATCATCATCTCTCATCGTCTATACCGCTTTATCCTGTATACAGGGTCGCAAGGCCGGAGCCTATCCCGGGAGACAGAAACGTTTCTAGATTAAGATCTTAGACACTCATATCCTGTCTGCATATTCACACACAATGAAGGACCAATCTATAACAGTTAAGACAAAAAGTAACCCATTACACAGAACATCATTTTATGGGAGAAATATTTTCATCGTTGTATCAGAATAGAAGATGTGTTTCTGTCCCTACAATAAGCAGTAGAGTCTCACAACCGTTAACTCTCTCTGGCTTTATTGCTTGACCACCATCATTACATATCCATATACCATAAAGGATTTACACATTTATCAAACTTTTGTTTCTTCGTTAAAGGGGCTCAATTAATCAAAATTCAAATGGGTCTCCAGAGTGCATTTCAAAATATTTGTGAACTAGATTTTTTCCTCCTAATGTGACCTCTTAAAAGAAGATCCTTTCTCCTTGTTGCTCATCTCTGCTTTTCTCAGAAGGGGCGTGGCTCAGCTGTAGCTCATTTACATAAACACTGAAACAGCATGTTTGGTGGAGGAGTGAATCAGAGAGAGTTTGAGGTGTAACGTTTGAGGTATGATTTTTTTTTTTTTTTACCCTTTGTTGGAGCTCTGAGGCTTGTGTTATCTTCTTAAAGAAATAGTCAAATATTGGAGTTTTATGTCTGTCGATTTAACTCACAATTAGTCTGAATCAGAGTCTGACGCTTTTTCAATTTACTTATGATTTGCAAATAAATCAGTGTTCACCAGACACACAAGGGATCCATTAAAACACACTGAACACCGCGCACTAGAACAGCCACCAAATTTCACATTTAAACCTGGAAAATCTAATCCTGGCCCCCTGAACGTGACGTGTCCTCGGGTTTCTCCCCAGTCCATTTGGTACGAGCTCTTTCATGACTTGACTTCTGCATGGTTCCATTTTCCATCCGCAGAACTTTTGCACGGAACAGGATAAGAACACTGGAGACTCGAACGAGAAACGTGTCGTTGCGATGTAGCTCAGTGAAAATGAACCGACCGTGTGGATATGTAAAGCTCACTTCTCATGTACGTGCTGAGGTTTAGTTTTAGAAATTCGAGAGAGAGAAAAAAAATGCGTGAACAATATTTTTGTGTAACCTATTTGGAAGTCCATAAGAGATGTTTTAGAACTTGTGATAATGTGGATTTTTTTAATAGTTATGTAAATAAGTAGATGAACAGAATCGTCTGTATTTTGACCTCGAGAAATAAAGTACATGAAATAAAGATGGTATTAATATTTAAACATGGTTCATTAGTCTTCTCTGGCATACATTTTATTACCCATAATGCATCAGGGTACTATAAAGCTGCCTCAATTATTTTACACACATTTTTAATAAACGAACACAGGTGTAATCTGTACGTTTATACACACATTATAAATCAAATGTTTAAACATGCACACATGGAGTATGGAGTTGATTAATGTACATGTAGATACAATGCTAGTCACTTATAGGTGCTAATTAAGCCATTAGTTAGCTTCTGATTTGTCTACAGTACGTGAGCGCCATGGCATGCCTCGGAAATTTCCTCACGACGCGTCTAGCTCAGGGTACAACACTCTGCATATGCTAATTTATTCTAATTAATGCTAATTAGCCAACAAGCAGCAATGTGGCTCTGTCCCAGATGCCAAAAGTCAGGTCGAAGTTCCACGCACTTTCAGAGTAATTTTAAACACAAGAAGACTAAAAATCTATCTAATATCCTGATATATTTCTAGAAAACAGCCTCGATCCTGGCGTCAGCACCTCTCAGCACAAAAAGTGACGTTGTACAGAACATGTGAACAGGGCATTAGCAAATAAATTGAATTCTTAAAAAAAATAAAGAATGATTACATTAGCAGTGGAAAAGGTATTGAGAAATTCTACTCATGTAAAAATATAGATCATGTGTTAAAAATATGCTAATTTACTAATTTAGTTAAAGTATCCAACAAAAATGTTTTAAAGTTGCTACTTACGAATGTACTCAGATCGGGTGATTAATTCTTAGCTGATTTTAGTACATGTAGGGCAGCCGCTCATATTCATAATTAACATTGCTCAGTTTGATTATAACAATAATCACAAATTAAATATTCTGTAAAAACTAATGAAGACTGGCTGTTGGTCAGAACATGCTTACTGTACTTACCCTCTGTTAGCACAAGCTAGCTAGCTTAGGTTTATCTTAGCTAAAAATCACACATCATTCTGTGTCAACTCCTACATCCAAGTTACAACCACAATGTATGGATTAGCTAGCGGTTTGACATCTGTTTTTTACAGCTGTCACTCAAATTAGTCCCTAATTATTCATAATTTCGCCAGATTAAAATATAAACATTCACCCCTGTACAGTTGTCATGAATGGGAAATCTAGCTATGGAGACCAAAACCATTTTCTGTTTCAGGCTGCAAAGATGTTTATTTCTTTTGTAAAGTTGGACATTTTAACATGGGCCTTTATGGGGATTGATTAACTTTTGGAGGCAATTTTTTTTTTGTCCTAGTGGACATTCGAGGAACTGCACATTTTGCCACTTCTATGTTGGACTAATGTTTTAGAACCAGAAATGGCCTTTCGGTGTAGACACACACAAGTTATGAGAAAAGACAATCCTCTCCTTCGCCAAGCCCCCCCCCGCCCCCCTCCTCCTCGTGATGTGTGTGAAGATGCCACTTTATATAGTACATGTAATTTGCATAGACCCTCCCCTGGTTCGCTGCTTCAGCGCGGCCCTCATATTATGTGGAACAAGCATCCAGCGAAACGTCCAGCTACGTCCAGAAGTCGTATTATTTCTGCAAGAGTTGAATCACCGTGGTTGCCATTCCAGCCCATTCCATACTACTTCTGGTTTGTTTCTGCATATGACAAAACCTCCAGTAACAACAGGTAATCCCAGGAACACTGAAGGGATGGTCACGGAAGCTTTACTCAAAGGTAGGTGTGTGTGTGTGTGAGACACTGAAACAGCTTGTTTGAAACAGGAGCAAAATGGAGGGAATTTTATGAACGCCAGAACATGTGATCTGAGTGGCGTTTCAGCTGGAGCATCAATACACACATTTTTTTCATGTGTGAACAAATTAGTGAAATGTACTGCAGCATGTTTCATCCTGTTAAATTACTTCAAACACCGTTACATGGTTTATGAGTCTTCGCCTTCTTCTGTTACAGGAGGACCAGGGAGACTCATCCTCAGTGTCACCACTGCAGGTCAGTAGATTATCCAGCTTCAGAAACACATGAGCTACAGTATGTTTACATGGACAATATTTCTTTAATGTGTTTGAAATCATTCTCATTAGAGAACCTCAATCATTCCTCTTAATGTTTACATGGACACTGATCCGATAAGATGTAAAATGTTTTCATCCTGTTATGTAAACACCTGGACCAACCAACAACTTTAGCACCGGTTCCACGCCGAATGCCCTTAATGCCACAATACACCAATTTTTTATCTGGGCCTGGGACTGGCACTAGATCCAGTGGCTGGGGTTCGGGCATTGTGCTTTAAACAGTGCTTTAATCATAATACAGTGTAACCTTGGATTACGAGCATAATTAATTCAGGAAGCGGGCTCGTGTTCCAAAATACTCGTAAACCAAATCGAATTTTCCCATAAGAAATAATGAAAACTCATAGAATTTGTTCCACAGCCCAAAACAATAAACACATAAAAATAATTTGTATAAAGTAAAAATAAAACAAATTAACCTGCACTTTACATTTAAAAAAAAGTTTTAATAAATCCTGACAGATAAGTGTCTCCGTTTGTGCGCGCAGGCGGCGTGTATTTGTGTGTGTTTGTGGAATTAGCACCTCGCCTCGTCTTACACAGCAAAACTCCCCCCCCCCACCCCCCACCTCACTTTTTAAGTTTCACAACAAAAACACACAAAACAAACACTGTTTTAACGAAAAAAAAAAAAAAAGAAATCTCTCTAATGACATTTGCGTGAGCGCATACTAACGGAATCACTGCTGTAAAGTAAAAAAAAATTACAAATGAACCAGCAATTTACCTTTGAAAAAAATCGTGACAGACCTGAGTTTTATGTGTAAAGCAGAGAGTGTGTGTCTGTATGTGTGTGTGAAGCACATTTTTCTTCAACCCAGAGGTTCGGTCAGGCTTCCTGTCTTTTCCGATAAATCTCATGTCCTGTGTTATGATTGGATATAAGAATTCTGTCTCAACTATGATTGGTTATTGCTATGCTCGATGTGAAATGTGAGCCAATCAGAGCTCGTTCCTCATTGAGCGAGCCAGTGGATGGAAGTAAAATTCATGATGGAAATTTCATGTCATGTCACCTAAGGTTACCCCCAACATGTGGAAAAGGATGGATTTATTGCAGCAAGAGAGAGATGCTCAGATCATTTGTTTACGTGGTTAGTATTTACACATTTGAACCCATTATAAAAGGTTTGCATCCCCGATCAGTACAAAAATGTTCTGAGTTTCTTACCAAGCACAACAGTTTTATACATTCCTCTTTATAAAAATGCTGATTTGTATTTAGTGAAAACCTAAAACTATTTGATGGTATGATCAGTGCTGAATCTTCCGACCCAGGCTGGGTCTCAGGAAGCCTTTCAGAAGTCTCCGTAATGTTTTTATATGGAGTTAAGTGAATACACAGTAAATACGGTCCTGGAGACACAGATCCGTGCTGGACGTTTGGGACGAAGCCTTTGTTGCTGTTCCGCGTTAACAATTCTCACGTTTGGAGATTGGGCCGCGGACATGTGCGAGCGGCGCACCTCTCCGAGGGCAGTGTGTGTTCTTCACACTCCTTGCTTATCTGTAATGAAACAGCCAGAAGGAACCGAAGCTGCAAATGGCTGCGATTTCAAACAGCGGAATTCACACGGTCGTGTCCTGCGTGTTACTGTGAGGAGTTTCAGGTGCAGTGTGTTTTCATTCAGAGGGCGAGATTAGAGCATCAACATGTGGGAGCATGGCTTGCTTTCTTAGTGGAATGTGTGTGTGTGTGTGTGTGAGTATGTATATACAGAAAGCCTCAAGGTATCTGAGCTTCCTAATGAGGACACTTTAAAGGGAAACACTCTGCTGTACATTCTGTAAAACAGACTTCAGCTTTAACTTTTATAGTGAGTGGATTCACTTCCAAATTCAAAATGTTATTTGTCACATACACAGCCACACAGTAGGATATGCAGTGAAACACTTATACGACTGTTTGTGACCTAAAACAGAAAATAAGAAAGGCAAATGCCAGTAGAAAAGAATGTAAAATATAAAATCTACAATGTGTATTAAATTTGTTACAATAAAATAAAATAAAGTAGAAATATGTACAAATGTAAAAAGTATGACTTTGTAAATGAACTGTACAAGTATGTGTGGAATGCGTGACCACATGCTGAGACTTCTTCTTTTATTATTTTAATTTCATGTTATTTTGCACATTTGCAATTTTAAACCATACATTTCCCCAAATTAAATGTTAGCATCCCTAAAGGCAATAATAATAATAATAATAATAATAATAATAATAATAATACTGCATAATTTTCTATAATAATTGTTACATTTTGTTGTTTGTTACTGTTACAGTTTGATCTGCTTAGAGATTTTAGCTAATGATTTGATGTTTTAATAATGGTTTAATAATGCTAATAACATTAGCAGTCCACAAGACATGCAGAAGAAGATTTAGCACATGGATGGATCAGGTTAGAGCCGTTGAGAGTTTTTTCCTGTCGCTCTGGTTCAGTTCAATTCAATTCAATTTCATTTGTATACAGCTTTTAACAATGGACATTGTCGCAAAGCAGCTTTACACAATCAAAAGAATTATAGGAACACGTATGAGATGTGAATGTGTATGAATCCAAATGATAAGACTGTCCCTGATGAACGAGCCGAGGATGACGGCGACAGTGGCAACGAAAAACTCCCCGAGATGGTTCAGGTGTCTGATGTACGTGTACGTGAGATAGAAATTGCATCACATCGGTGGCGGCCGGTCAATACGTCGCCCCCTTAAAGTGAGGCAGAGAAGAATGCTCCTTTAACATGTAATTATTTAACATAATTACTTATTTTAATAATGAAATAAAGTCATTTAGTCACAATATTCCGCTGTATTTCTTGATATAATTTATTTGCAATTAAAACGTTCATTTGTGTTGGTGTACGCGGGGCGCCAGGCAAACGAGTGTCTATGTAGACGGGTACATTTTTGAAAAGCATGTGACTTGAGGCTGAGCTCTGATTGGATCTTTTCAAATCATCCTTGGAGCGCAGCACTGTGCACCCTGAACCCTCCCACTTTTGTTCTTAGCGAATCAATATTGTTTTTAAATATTTGGGCTCATGTGATTGGACCATGTGATTCTCAACGAGTCTGTTCCAGCACTTCTTATGGCGAGCGGAGCTGCTCCCGATCTGACCCCCTTAGACTTTTATCTTTTGGGGTCACCTGAAGGCAATTGTCTACGGTGTGAAGATACGAGATGTGCAGCACCTGAAACTACGGATACTGGAAGCCTGTGCTGGCATTTCTCCTGCGGTGTTGCTATCAATGTGTGAAGAGTGGGAGAAGAGGGTTGCATTGACAATCCATCACAATGGGCAGCACATTGAACACATTTTATAAGTGGTCAGAAACTTGTAAATAACTCATGAAAGAAAGCACACCATTGTTTTTCTTGTGAAATTCCCAAAGTTTGATGTGTCACATGACCCTCTTCCTATTGAAAAAAAACAAAAGTTGGATCCAAGATGGGCGACTTCCAAACGGCCACCATGGTCATCACCCATCTTGAAAAGTTTGCCCCCTCACATATACTAATGTGCCACAAACAGGACATTAATATCACCAACCGTTCCCATTTTATTAAGGTGTATCCATAGAAATGGCCCACCCTGTATTATTCAGCTGCAGACACACACACACACACACACACACACACACACACACACACATGCTGAGAGGGAAAACGGGATGACACGCATTGGTCTGATCTGTAGCTGGCAGCGTTTTGCACATCAAAGCTGGGCATCAGTTCAGACAGACAGACAGACAGAGAGAGAGAGAGAAAGACAGAGAGAGAAAGAGACAGTTTGTCCTGTGAAGCTGAGACGAGGTCAGTGTGTCAGCCTTCATCTTCCTCCTCCTCCTCCTCCTCCACACAGCTGTGGTTGTGATGCTCTACAGCTGTGAGGAGGAACCGTGTTAGTCCAGGCCTCCACGCCGCAGCCTTGAGATTCACAGGTGTTACGATTAAACGTTCTGTACTAAATTGGTCGTCATGCTGCGTGCCATGAAGAAAGGGGAAATTGTGGATGCTGAAATGTTGATTAGGGCTGACATTGCCTGGGAGTGTAAAACCGTAGGGTTGATCTGTTTTAACACCTGATGGTTTGAATAACATGGCTCTTGGTGTGTCTCATCTCTGTGCTTGTTATATTCTTGATTGATTCAAGTCTTCATCTCACTTCATGTTGGCTTGGATGGGGTTTCTGGTTACCAGTTCCTGATCCTGCCTTGGTATTGGTTTCTAGGGGAGAACTTGGTCTTGCTGATTGTGGTCTTTGATTTGAATGGTTGGTACTGGTCTTGTACGTAGAGTAATTTTGGTTTTTCTTAGTCTTTTAAATGTTACTTTGGTCTTGTGGGCATGGGTTCCAGGAGTGAATACCAAATAGCATTAAATGGAAAGCTAGTGCACTATGTAGGGTGCACAATCTGTTGTTCCACACACCCAGTAGCGCCCTTGATCAGGGGTTAGGAAAGGATGTGGGCTTCAGCCTTGTGTTAGAGGCTAGTCACCTTGGGAGTCTGTTTTAGCCGTGTGAAATGAGTCAGA
This sequence comes from Clarias magur, assembly GCA_013621035.1. Classification (NCBI taxonomy): domain Eukaryota; kingdom Metazoa; phylum Chordata; class Actinopteri; order Siluriformes; family Clariidae; genus Clarias; species Clarias magur. The sequence continues at coordinate 129,868 of QNUK01000394.1, read as the reverse complement.
AGTGAACGATCAAACACCTGGTTCAGGAGCAATTTGGAATGACTTAAGAAGCTATTTCTAAGGAGACAGAGTGCTGTTTAAGATAACTTATCATCATTAGATGTGTTTTGGTTGGTTGGTGTGAATCTTGATCATATTTTGTTGTTATTCTGGGTCGCAGGGTGGATTAGTGTTTGGCACTGTGGCCCTGCACCTCCAGGTTTCTGCTGCGTGTACATGGAGTGTGAATGTTCTCCATGTGCTTCGTTTTCTTGGGGTACTCCGTCCAAAGACATGAACATTAGGCAAATTGGCGTTCCCAAATTGCCGTAATGTGTGAATGTGTGTGTATGTTGACCGGAGATCCTACCATGGTCATAAATACAATGGTACTCACCACTGGCCTCCACGATTCCTAGCTGGACTACAGAGGTTCCTAGATGGATGGATGGAACTTAGTCTGATTTTATTTCTGTTGTTCTCAACTTATTTTAAACTTGGTCTATATTAAACTAGAAGATTTTGGACTTATTTTAATCTTGTGTCTTTGTTGGTATCAGTCTTGATCTTATCGGCATTTTTTTCTTGGTTTATATGGAACCTATTTTGGTATCGTTTCAGTCTTGGTGTTAGTTTGTATGGGTCATGGTCTTGTAACATCATAAATCAGAATCAGGTGTTAACAGTTAAAAAAAAGATGACCCAGTATAAACCTCAAATGTCTGTTTTGTATGAGAAATGCTGTTAGACAGATAAATGAAAACAATGACTCATATACTCTCATGCCATTTGGACCAAAGGACTCTGTCCATCAGAGTGAAGAATCCCTGTTTGTGAGATATTGTGCCATGATAATTGTTTGGACGTGTTTGGAACCAAAGATTATCTGTGATTTTCACAATGTCTGGTTTTATTTAGTGGATTTAGAGTCTTGTATTGGCGCAGGAAGTCTGCTCTGTTATAGTCCACCAAGTACTAAGTCACCGTGAGACTGATGAGGAGCTCGGGGAAGTTTTCAACTCCCTCTTGTGATTGACTGCAAGGCAAAAAATACAGATATGCTTACATATTAAGTTATGTTTCCACTGCATTTCTGGTAGAAAAGAACCTACATATGGTCCAGAGCAACAGATGGACTGCAGTCAGTATCTTAATAAACACAACATGCAGGACAGTATGTTCGATCATCAGTGGCTTTGTGGCAATGTTTAACCACACAAGAATTTCTACAGCTTGTTTTCTACACTCCAAAAAATAAATCGTTGGTATAACTCAATATAATTATGACACACATTTCCACACATTTGAATGATGATGTTTCATCTTAATCCATGTAAATGGAACCGAATAGCAAAATTCATCTTAAGCCAATGAAGTTAATTAAATACAGTTAATGTAAGTTTGTTTAGTTCAATCAACATAACATTCATGAGTTTGTATTAATCCATTTAGTTAGTTTATTTCAATTATTCTAAAATAAATATTGTCATGTATGACCAAAGGAAAAAAAGTTTTCATTGAGTTTATTCAGTAACATTGTTACAATGTTTTACAATAAAAATTTTTAGTGTTTAAACATTTTATTGTTGGAAAAAATGTTAACAATCTGTCTTTACTTTTCAAAATCATCGTTATCTTAACTTATTACAATAAGTGAAAATTTTAATACTATTAAATTAATAATACAAGTATAAAGTAAAATAGAAGCGTGCAGTAGGGTTGTAGGATCTTCATGTAGGTCGACCACTAGGGCTTTCAGGATGAATTCACACTTTATTTCAATAGTGATGCTCTAATCAAAATGAAATGAGTATTAGTACTTTGTACTGTACGTCTTATATTTATGTAGTATTACAGAAATTATCCCACTGCTGTCTTTTACGAAAGTCAAGTGTTTGCATTAACAAATAGCCTCAAATCAGAAGCACTGCATGGGATAAACATATACTGTATAAGCGAGGCAGAACGTCATTCTTTTCTCGATCGTGTGTTTTAAAAACTCCCCTACATAAACTTCATATTTGGGCCAATTTGTCCAGCTACTTCTGTTGATAAAATGATGGTCAATGGCGAGCTTCAAAAGAAAAAAGAAAAAAAAAAAACAAACATCATAATAATTGAACCTTTAGAACAGAAATCCACCTCTAACTTTTATTTTTGTGTACAAATAGTTGAAAATAACAAAATATTCATATTTAGATTTACATATTCTTTAGATCTATTATGAATTATGAGAAATGATGAAGAATTTAGGGAGCATACCTGATCCATAACTGACAGGACGTCTGTGATCCTGAATCACATCTACTTCAAATCATAGTTTAGACTTATAACAACCTCCAAGTAATGAATCAGCTGACATGGCATTGAAGACAAGCCTCTCGCTCAGTAACGAGTGCAGGCCATCTGTTCTTGAATTCAGCAATGAAAGGTGAATCTTCACTTATAATAGGACTCTACAGGTTAAGTTTCAAAACTCTGTAAGGGAGAAAAAGAATGCGAGTCACCAACGAATAATAATAAGAAAATATGAAAAACTGCAAACTACTAAACATAAAAGTTAAAATGTGTTAGATGACCAAACAAACAAGCATACATTAAAATAGCTAGACGTCATCTTAAATAAATGCCAAATATGCTTATTGCCATGTGTTTTTAGGGTTCTCAGGCTTGAACGATAAAATTAGAAAATAAATAACTATATGCCAAAACCACCTTTTAAGATGAATTATTTAAGTTATTAAAACTGGCATTAGAACATGAACAGAAAACTGCTGTATTTGCACACAACAATCGGTTAAAATGAAGAAACCATTCCTTACTAACAATTTAATGTCATATGCAACTTTAATTTGGGTGATGTAATATATAACAAATTCAACAAGTATAAAATATCACACAAATGCAAATAACAAAAATGTATCTACAGTAACTATAATGTTTAAAGTAGACATGAGGAATATGGCGACTTCATGACAACACGGTGTTACAAGTGAGTAATGATTCAAATGTAGTCACAGCCTCAATGTAAAAGCATACAAATGTTAAAAACCTCACCCGTTTGTCCAAACTTGTTCTCATTTCTCTGTTTTTGATTGTCAAAAAATGGCGCCGATCTAAATGAGCTGAAGAGCGACCGTTGTGGTTTGTTCCTTTCTGCGGTGTTTTCCAACTGCGCATGTGCAGATTTTACTCCACCTGTTGACCAAAATTACTTTCTTTGGACCAACAGATGCCTTTTTTTTTTTTTTTTGAGCGTAAAGAAGCAGGCCAACGTTAGATACCATATAAAAATATGTACTGGTGAAAACAAACAAACAAATATCTGAGGGAAAATGGCGTTGACCTCCCTCTGTGAAACCGGACAAAACTGCAAGGTGTACGCGCGCAGAGAGCCAATTAACTTTGCGCATGTGCAGTTTGTTGCGTCTTGCTCTTCTGTTTCTTTATCGTTTCATGACAGCTATCGTCTCGCTACTGCCCCCTGCTGTATGTATGAAATGATGACTTAACATGAACAGTTTGTGATTAGACAAATTTGTACGGTTAAGTTGAGACATAATTACGTCAACCTTAATCGAAAAAAAAAACATTTTAAGTCAACACATGCAATTATTATGAGTATACTGAAAATAATTATATTATTTAAAGTGCCCAACCTGCCGTGTTCATTTTTTTTGTTTGTTTGTTTATGTTTGTCTAGTTTAGGATTGGCATTGACGATATTTATTTACATGTAATCCAATCCAGAGTTTTAGATATTCATGAAGCGGGGTTGGAAGTAACCACGCTACTTGCAGTTCTCAGAGATAAGAAGAGTTTATCCATCCTGAGATCCATTTATTTCATCCATTGTCTATACCGGTTATCCCGTGTAGGGGTGCAGGAGCCTGGTGCCTATCCAGATGGATGTCGTGTCAACCCAACATAAGGCACAAGCTCTCTCACACACACACACACACACACACACACACACACACACACACACACACACACACACAACCAGTCTTACAGTATGGGCAGTCTGGAAACGTCAAGGCACCGCATGTCTTTGCACTGTGGAGGAAACCAGAGTAGCCAGAGGAAGTCAATCTCACAATGAGGAAGCAGTAGTAAACATCTTTGCTTTGCACATTCCAGCTTGTCAAGACGTTAGGGTCTAAACGCAGGGTTAGGGGTTAGGGTGACTCATCCGAGATGGTTAAGGCCCAACAGGGACAGGAAGGCAGTGCTGGGGCTCGAACCTCCAAACTTCTGAGCAGTAACTCAGAGCCTTAACTGTCTCTATGATTTGTTTGATGCTAGATCATTTATTTTCACATCAACAGCATGACATCATCAAGCCAGGAGCGCAAACAGCAGTGGTAAGCGAAGCTGCCAACCCTCATCAATCATCTTCACACGCTCTCATACCACACGTCCAATTTCTCACACTTTCATATTTAAAAAAAAAAAATGTTTGTGGATGACGCAAGCAGCTACACTGAGCTCCAGCATCCTTCTGACGAGTCAGCGATAAATCGTTTTTATGCGGAAGTCGAATCGCGTGCCCCGCATACACAGGTGTAATGCAGATGGTGCGTACCAGAATGGGTCTCTGCCACTTTGTTCTTTCTTTGTTCTCTGTTCTCTCTAAGTGAACAGGAATACTATTGGCGTAATCCGATTGAAATGAGCACACATTTACAGCTGCATGAGGCATCAATCACACGCAGAAGAAGGGATAATAATTGGAACAGTCATAACAGTGCTAAACAGATCAGCAATCTAATACAATAAATTGACATTCAAATGCATTTATAGACTGCAGCAAAGTTACACACCAGCTGGAGCATTAAAGAGTGTGCGGAGGCAGTGACGGTATTATCCACAGAGGGAAATACATGTGATTATTTCCTATGATATTAAAATATTTGCATTGCGTTCAATCATGCAACCCTTTTTTTATTCATAAGAACATTCAAAAGATGACAAACATGGTTAAGAGAAAGTCACATGCATGTGCGCGAGAGAATCAAAACCATACCTGCAGCACAATCCTACTTTACAGGTACATCTCAATAAATTAGAATATCATCGAAAAAATTGATTTATTTCAGTAATTTAATTCGAAAAGTGAAACTCATATATTATATTGATTCACTACATAGAGTCTGATATATTTCAAGTGTTTCTTTCTTTTCATTCTGATACTGATGATGGCTTACAGCCGATGAAAACCCAAAATTCAGCATCTCAAAAGAGAAAACATTTTAATCAGCTAATTAACTCAAAACACATGCAGAGGTTTCCTGAGCCTTTAAATGGTCTCTCAGTTTGGTTCAGTAGGTCACAGAAGGTCATTGCCAAAGGAGCTGGCTGTTTACAGAGTGCCGTATCCAAGCACATTCATGGAAAGTTGAATGAATGGAAGGAGAAAACGTGGTAGAAAAAGGTGCACAAGCAACAGGGATAACCGCAGCCTTAAATCGGTTGTGAAACAAAGCCAGTTCAAGAATTTGGGGGAGATTCACAAGAGAGGGCTGCAGCTGGAGTCAGTGCTTCAAGAGCCACCACACACACACACGTATCCAGGACACAGGCTACAGCTGTCGCATTCCTTGTCTCCAAGCCACTCTATGAACCAGAGACAACGTCAGTGTCCTACCTGGGCCAAGGACAAAAAGGTCTGGACCGTTGCTCAGTGCGGCCAAAGTTGTCTTTTCAGATGAAACTAAGCCAGTGTACAGTTTGCACGGTCAGTGGTGTTTTGGGAAGCCAAGTCATCTCCTCCTGCTGGTCTAATCTGTTTTTATCAAGTCTAAGGTCAGAGCAGCTGTCTACCAGGAAGTTTTGCTGACCAACTTTATGGAGATGCTGATTTCATTTTCCAGCAGGGTTTGGCACCTGCCCATACTGCCAAAAGTACTAATACCTGCTTTAAGGACCAGGGTATCCCTGTGCTTGATTGGCCAGCAAAGTCGCCTGACCTAAAGCCTGTAGAGAATCTATGGAGTATTGTGAAGAGGAAGATTTGAGACACCAGACCCAACAATGGAGAAGAGCTGAAGATATCAGAGCATAATTAGAGGTTTGAGTGATAGCTGCATTGCAGGGTTTTCAATCACTAGCTGTCTGCTGTGCATCACTTTAGCTAATCACCTTACTGGAAATGTTGCAGTATATGCAGTAATAGGAGATGACATAGAATGACATGCAGGGTATGGATGACTAGAGCATTTTAGCTAAGCTAAAGCAAAACTAGCTAGCTTGTGGTAGCTGTGGTAAATGGGCAGAGCCAGACAGCCGGACTGCATTTCTTTTTCCCCCGTTTGCACATTTATGGATTAACCAGGGTTTAAGGCGGAGTCAGCTCCTGCCAAGATGCCGATGACCAAAGGTCCTATAGCTAAGCTTCAAAATCGCTCTCCAGAAAACCAGCAGGTGACGCCACTGACCGTTTGTCCAGTTCTTTTCTGTGAGTCTGTGAGTCTCACACATTCATTTCAATTCAACACCAACGCTCCAGAATTTACCTCCAAAGGTTGCTGGACGTTTTGCATCATCGCTGAATGTCAAAGTGGCAAATATTAAACGCTGAACTTTACCGAGGCCAATTTGTGTCCTGCATATCTCAACATGATATCTCAACATCGCGTCTCGTGATTAAAATCCATTTCCCCCCGGCTGGGTTTTCAGCTCATTACAACTCGAACAAACATGACCATGTGCAAATTTAACACCTGCCCATCAGTCCCATTCATTATATTCACTATACTATCTCAATGTTTCTATGGTAATTCCTTATCAACCTGCTAGAAGAGATCTAACGCACAGAATCCATCACTATGACGGGCAGAACTGCTAGCGAGACACGTTCAGTCATCAGAGCAGGTCTGAAGGTAAACATGGACTGAACTGTTTGCTACAACATCGATAAGAAATCTTAATTATTCTCCACAAGACCTGCACAAAAGATGATCTGGTCCAGAGAGGAAACATCATAACCGTGAACAATCACAATAGCACACAACACACTCACACTCACACATACACACGCACACACTCGACGTGAGGCAGATAATTGGTTGAGCAGCAGGTTCATTCATGCGTATCAGGAAGCCGTTGATGGTGGACTCGGAGAGAGGAGGCGAGAGGTGATTATTGGGGGTCCAGATAATTGCAGGAATACCGTAAGGAGGTGTTTGTTGACTAGTGTGTGTGTGTGTACAAAATGTTGAGAGACAACAGCGGACAAGATGGCACACACTGTAATTAAAGCTTTATTTCCGAGACCATTACAAGATCTTGTTTTTTGATCAAATAAACAGCACACAAGATCCTCTGGTACCCCGTAAACTAGTGGATCACAATTCTTTTTTAACTGTAGGGTTACACCATTTAATTAAACATTGTGATTGGCGTTGCTTTATTTACTACAGTAGTGTAACTGCACATCGCAGGAAGCGAGTACAGCACACCATGTGAGCCATGCGATGCTCAGCGTGTTGCGTCCTCAAAAATATTACGCTGCAGCCATTAATTTACTATATTAAAGTATGACACCGCGGAAATCTGCTTCCCAAAAACATACAAACACAATCCTTTGCTTTATAATATTACCAAGTCATAGACACAACATTTGCATCAGGTATAATTAAGCTCATATTTCAGCAACATCACACTCGAGGTCGCCACGACAGTTCCACAAACACCATTTAACCGTACAGACAGAACTCTCACCCACACTGAGACACACAGTTAGTGTCAGTAACCACTGGACACGCCCAGTCACACATATAGTTACACATCACAGGGATGTTATTGTCTATTATCAGCACTGGTGATAATAGACCACAGTGCTTACGGCCACGCCATCATGTCGCCTCTCATTTTATCATAGAAAATAAAATCAAATTTCATTAAATGATGAAGAGGGCAGCACGGAGGTTTGGAGTGGTTTGGTGGCCTTGCACCTCCAGGGTCCGGGTTCGATTCCCGGCCAGACTCAATTCCCGTCTCTGTGTTGCATGTTCTCCCCGTGCTTGGTGGGTTTCCCCTGGGTGCTCCAGTTTCCTCCCGCAGTCCAAAGACATGCAGATTAGTCTAATTGGTGTTCCCAAATTGCCCGTAGTGTGTGTGTGTGTGTGTGTGTGTGTGTGTGTGTGTGTGTACCCTGTGATGAATTGGCACCCTGTCCACGGTGTACACCGCCTCGTGCCCTATGCCTCCTGGAATAGGATCCAGGCCCCCTGTGACCCTGAATACAGGATCAAGCGGTATAGATGATGAGTGAGTGAGTGAGTAAATGATGAAGATTTAAATTTATTAAAGAGGAACTAATGTTTTACTGCGACAGGGTGCAATGTGCCATCATCTGATCATCTGCACCTGTTTCTCACTGGTTCATGACTTCAGTTAGATGTTTTTTAATGATTGAATGATTCATAGGTCACCGTGTGTGGCTTAACAAACCAAAAACATTGCTCTGAAACTGCTCAGGCACAGGGACTGGACTGGACTGAAAATAACAAGAGACAAAAGGTCTTTCAGGAAGCCTGGAGAGCTATTCCTCAACACTGCATTAAAAACACAAGAAATTCTGGAGTGCGTTGGAAGCAAAATATGCAAGAAATGTGAGGTGAGACACACAAAAAAAAAAAGGCTTCGGAGACACACACGAGGCATTTTCACTGTTTTAAAGTCTGGAGGGAATTTGACAAGGAGCATGAAAAATCCTCACCTGATGATGTAACTGTTACATCATCATCATAAATAAGATTTATTGATGATTTTGTGGTCAAGGTCAAAGCTGACTTCGAGAAGTTCCTTTTCATGATTTGACGATTTTATAAATTCCTTTCTGTAAACTCCTCCAGCCTTCAGAGGGCACGGCACGTGTCCTCGCAAAGTGATCAGGCTTCGGTTCAGGCTTGATTGAGGACAGAAGACAACATTAAACACAAACTGGCTGAGGCGCCATAAGTTCTGGTTTGAGACACACAGCTCTAACACACTTGGGTTACGCTCCATCACATCCTAACACGCTCTGGTTCTCGCACTGAAGAGTTTTGCATCTTTCGCTAATTTCAGCTCGTTAACAGCAAAAGTGTTCGGTTTCAAATATTACTTACATTTGGTGTTTAGTCTCAGTCCGGTGCAGACGCTGTGTGATTGTTATTGATGGTGTAGGATGTGTTAACTCACAGTATAGGTTTAATAGATCTTCCTGTACAGCCTGTCTGCATAAGGGGGCCAAAACGCATGCCGATTATAAAATTAGTGGTGGGACGACGGATTCAGGGCAACTATCAGGCCTTATGCTGTAGGTAAAGCCATTATACTTCTGGGTCAAAGTGGAGCTCCTGAAAGCCTCCTGTTGGAAAAGCAGCAAGCACTGCACTTTCTCATTGTTGTTTTTTTATTCCCCAACCAATTAGGGAGCTAATTTTGGTTCGGGGGCTGGTGGGCTCTTCTGGAGATTTCCTATACTGACATGACGGGAACAAAGTGCTGGTGAAAACTGGGTGGGGAAAAATGGGTCAGGCTCAAAAAAATCTGCCTCCGAAGCTACAACAACCCCAAATGACCAGAGTTACACCGATCTCTATTTCACCTGATAATAATATATCATCATACCGTAACAGAGAGCCAGCTGGGCTTCTGGTTTTGGTCATGAGGTTATTACAACACATGTTTTTTATTTTTTATGTTATACATATATTATTATATTATTCATATGTCTTTATGAGTATTGATATAAAATTGCTGGAAGCTTCTAGAAGCATATGACCTGTTGCTAAAATAGTGTTTTTTGGTAAAAGCTTAAAAAGCAAAAAATCTGTAGTGTCAGTAACCATGTCAAATTTATGTTGCAATATCTTACCAATTTTGTATTTTAAAATAATACACTTTTTCAGGTTGATGTCTTTCCATATGAAATCTAAATTTGCCAAATTTCATTTCAATGACAATTAAGATTGTTAAAAGATTTTTAAAACAAAAAAAAAACAAACAAACAAAAAAACTATAAACAATAAAAGGACCTGACAGAGAGCCGTTTTAGCACCGATACCATATTTTGAGCGACAGCTTCTGTACAGCCTGAATCAGCTCGGGTGTAACAGTGCGAGAGCGAGAATAACGAGGACAGATTCTCCACAACGTGCACTTCACGACAGGGAATTACTCACAGTGACGTCTCATCAGGTGTACGGTATGCTAGTTCTAGCTAGCTAGCTTTGAACACTGGAATAACGTTTCTTAACAAAACGTTCGTTCTGTACGTTCACTGTAAAAGAAAAACTTGTTAGCGAACAGGCTATGAGTGACAAGATGTTAAAAAACATAAAGCGTGACTGTTAGCGTGGATCAGAGAAGTCAGGCCTGGAATTTAATTATCAGCGAGTGCTTAGCGTGCCACGTTAATTAGCATGCTAACTCTTTTTTTTTTTTTTTTTTCATTTTTAGAGCCACATTGTTTAAGTGAATGCACAGGCATGTGGGGTAAAATAGTTGCACAGTTTCTTTTTTTTTTTTTTTCATCTTGTTTGCTTTTGATGAGGAAATTCTTGAGCTGTTATTACTGTCGGTATTTTGTACCTGAAATGTAAATGATGATTTAATTATGGTTGAGTTTGTCATCACAGACAAAACTTTTCTAGTTTATTCGAGTCCATTTGTCCGGTTTATTATTTAAACATTTCCATTCATGCTACAGATTGTCAGTAAGTAGAACGAGTGAGTAATGGAGCAGCAAACGCGAGGCTCGGGTTTAAAACCTAAATCTGATTTTATTCTAATACATTATTCGTTCCTATGGTAACAGCTCGTTCAGAGGGACGTGTACAGCAGATGCTGTACATGAAAGAATTTTCTGACATTTTATGTAAGCAGATGTTCATTAGGTAACATGTTAGTAACATGGAAGGAGTCTCCGGTGTCAGAGCGTCTTTATATCAGTCGGAGCTGTGAAGCTGTACCTTGGGGTTTTTGCTGACATTTTCAGGACACAGGATTTTGTGCTTCTTTGTGGTTGCTCAGTAACAAAAGATGATAAACTGCATTTTTCTTTCATAGGGCAGAGAGAGAGAGAGAGAGAGAGAGAAAGAGGCTGGTGAAGGAATGAGTGTGTCGACCTGCTATAAAAATAAATAAATAAATAAATAAATAAACATTACATTTTAGTAATTTTAGTAAAAACAAGTGTGGTTGTTCTGTAATAATTAATAAATGTCAACTGTAAGGGGAATGAGACACTTTGATGACGTCCTGTCATAGGAAAATAATCAACTTGGTTTTATTCTTGTTCACGTTGACGTATCGCTCCACATCGGTGAAAGATAATAAATGCAGAAGAACATGCTTTAAACTGAGAGTAATGCTGATAGATTTATTCCCATGCCAGTTTCAGTGTTTATAATTCTCTAATATCTCGGGTTCATGCAGTCTGTAATTATATTAATTCTGAATAAAACATTCACGTCATTATAAAATGGACACTTTGCTCTTTCTCTAGCTTCGTACTCGAACTCATTCACAGCCTGATTTAGCAGAACGGAATAAGTGGCTCCTGTGCATCGTCTATTCCTAACCCAGTCCTCTGTCTCACCTATCGATTTTATTTTTTTAAAACCAGTCCAGACAAAACAGTACACCCCCCCAGCACAGCCCCAGTCCCTCGCGCGGCGTCCTCTATGTCCCCGGGTGTCTCTGTTGGGGTCGTCGCATGTTGATCGGCTGCTTGTTGAACTTCTGCATGATCTCTTTGATGCGCGACATGTTGGAGCGAGCGAGTCTGAAGTCGCACTGCGTGGCTCCCATGTCGTAGCCGACTTCACACACTTTGCGGGCGAGGCTGTAGCCTTCAGCTCGCACCGTCACGCTGTACTCCCCCGGGTTCAGCAGACGCCAGTAATCACCATCAGCGGCTGTAGACAAAACACACCGTGTCATTACTGTGTAGAGTTCTGATCCGACTGCGCTCGAGACCAGCGACGCTTTCTCATTTTATACTTTACATTAAACCCTCGTGTCCTGAGGATGCTACATCCTTTATACCTGATTAGCTCTTAGTTACGTGGTTGTTTTGAGTCATACACCAACAGCGTTCTACCTACTGGACTGACAAGATGGCATTTAAATAACAAAAAAATGCGTAGAGTAAATGGCACGAACAAACGCGAAATTTGTTGTTGTTCTTCATGTTTCTCTGTAGCTAACTGAGTAAAGCACTGTTTATCTGCGTACACATCAGAATCCGACAGCCCAGGCGGTTTAACTACTGTTGATGCTAATCAGACACTATGTTGCGTCTAAATAGTGTTTTTTAATAAGCCTGCTTTTAAACCTGACCTAGGCTCGACTCAGGTCTTAAGCCTGAATTACGCCACCTTAAGTCTAGCTTAAAGTTATTTAAGCCTGGCTTGGGCCTGACTTAAGTATTAAACCTGCCATAATCCTGATTTAAACGTACCATCATTCTGCATTAAGCGGTACTTAGGCCACCTTATGTCTTAAGCCTACCGTAAGTGTGACTTAAGCTACCTTAAAACCTGCATTGAACCTTAATCCTCTCCTCCGCATAATCCTAACTTAAACCTGATTTAGGCTGGAATTAAGCATACCATGAACCTACTATAAACTTGGTTTAAAACTGATTTAACCCATGCTTATGCCTGATTTAAGCCATCAATTCCGGGTCCCATGCCTTAATCCTGACTTAAATCTGTTGTAAACCTGACTTTAGATCGCCTTAAACATGCGTTAATCTCTAAACCTCTCTTACGCCATAAGCCTGAATTTACACTTGATCGAGATCTCTCATTTTCTTGCATGCGCTGTTGCTCAAAGCCTTACCCTGAGAGTAACCTCTGACCTCTGACTTTTGCTTTTAAAGCCAGGAAACTCGGTACAAACATGAGTTTTGCATGTTCACAGCCGTGGAATGTTTGAAATCCTTGCTAATGCACAATACGTTCTGGAGGCGGAGCCTTCACTACACAGTCGGAGGGGGGGGGGGAATGTGGGCGGGTTCAAGGATGGAAAAATTTAATTAAATTAAACCTTTAATTAAATTGCATTATGCAGAAAGAACAGAAGGTAGCCATAGCAACCACTTTGCAGTCTACTTCCATTTGCTTAAAGACTTAGCGAGAGAGGGATAGCACAGCTAATTATGTCTGTAAATACCTTAGATTAACCTGGTATGTACCATAAGTGTGAAGCATGGTGTTGGTAGCATCACGCTGAGCGTGGGGTCTCGGGCTAATCCCCTCGCCCGCTGGAGGATGTAGCCGTCCGAACCATTCTCGCTCTCGGAGGCCGCTGTTGCACACACAGACATCGTCACTGACATTGTTGCTGTTAATAATCAGCTCAGGGGATTGATTTACTCTGTGTGTGTGTTTGAGTGTGTGGGTATGCATGTGTGTGTGTGTGTGTGTGTGTGTGTGTGTGTGTGTGTGTGTGTGTGTGTGTTGGGCATCTCCAATCCATATTAAGAGCGATGACTCAAGCTGTAGGTTTCAGGCTGACACACACACACAGCTTCAGGAAAGCCAGGCTTGCACTGTAAGTGATCCTACACACTATGTTTCCAAGAAACAGCAAAAAGCTGGCAGAGATAAACTGCTTCTCCTTTTTGTGCATCCATCTGCAACACAATACGCTTTTTACACTGCCGTTACACACTGCATTATCCTGGCCTGGTTTTGTTCTTGTAGACAAAAATCACATGGTGTATAAAAAAAAAAAGAGAGATTTGTGATTGTGATTTGAGAATGGATGTTTTATACGTTGAATGTAAGGATGGTTAGAGGGTCTTCGTTATATAATCTGACATCAAGAAGACACAAGAGTTCAGAGGTCACCCTACTCTCTCAGTCTCTATAGCGCTGGTCTTGTATCCCAGGACACTCGGGGTACACCCTACCAATCCATCGCAGTGCACAAGAGCTCACAGCCTTGTACACACTACAGGCAATTTACAAAACACCAATTAGCCTCTGCATGTCTTGGGAGGAAACCGGAGTCCCCGGAGGAAACCCACCAAACACGTGGAGAACATGCAAACTCCACACAGTCCAGAGGCGGGAATCAAACGCGGACCCTGCTGGCGTGAGGCCGCAGTGCTAGCTGCTGCACCAGGCTACAATCAGGACAGTATCTGGATAAATATAAAACACGATACATTCTGTCTGTCCATCAGTGGCTTTGTTGTAATGTTCACGGACACGGGAATTTTTTTAATTTCTTTTAAATGTATTTACAACTGGAACTTTTTTGAAATTCTTTTCGTAGTCACTCCTCAATCCGCAGACAAGCGATTACAGTGGTGGCAAAAATAAGTAATCATAAATCAGTGCCAGCTAAACGATGTTAAACTGTGCTTAAGTAAACACTGAGGTTTAAGTCCCGGCTTCGTCCTCTAGGATTGGTTTGCATTTCATGCTCAGTAACCATCCGACCAATCACAGATGAGCGAATCCTTGGAATGGATCATAATACACAAGGCAGGACACGTCGTTAACAGAAAAGATGATGGCTGTTAGATAATTAATGAACGATTACACGAATCTGTATTTTTTACTTTGTTTACTAAGAAAATAAATTTTAAAAAAGAGTGCTTCTAGAAGCAAACAATTTATAGATTCATGATTTTAGGAATTGTCTTGAAGTGACGCTTGAGGTAACATCCAGTCACGTCTTACGTGATTTTTCACCTGGGATTAGGACTGACTACTTCATTATCAATCACTACACATTACAAAACAGAAAAATAAAGATGAACAAAGAAGACTGACTACATGATGATGAGTTCATCTTGGTGGAAGGCCCCGAACGCAATGTTGCAAAAATGACTTCAAAACAATCTCAATAGCAAACCGGACAAGACACTGAGGTCACGTGACCACTAGGGGGCATGATATAAGTGATACACAAAAATAACAACGAAATACACCGGGAAAGGAGCCAAACGGATGAAAGAAAAATAACTGAATATCTGATCGGGAGCTAAGACGGTAATATTTCTGAAAGGAAATGAAACAGAGAGGTAACATTACAACAGTAAGAGATGATCGGAAATCTGATCGGAAATCGAATCCCTGTTAGAAACGTAATGAAGCATGGAAGAGGTCGGAGGTCGAGTTAATGGATGTGAAAAACACTAAGTGAAGGTTACAGTCACGTTGTTTTCTGGTTGTATTTGCAGCGTTGCGTTTTGGTCGTTCATTCAACATTATCGCAACGTCGTTTTTTTTTTTTTATCAAAGTCATTCTACCTTGAACCGTGAACGTGATAACAACTTCAATACAACTATATTACACCGTTCACCTAATGTCAGGGTTCCTGCTGGAAAAGTTCTTTAATTTCTAAATCGTATGTGATGAAACAGGTACAAAATTTTCAAACTAAATAATAACGGTTTTGTTTAATAAAAGAAATGGAAAAGTTTGCAGTTTAGCAAATCGCCAAATTTATTTTATTATTAATTCTTAATTATTATCTTAATTACTATGTTCATTATTATCCAGGTTTCTTGTTTTTTTTTTTGTTTTTTTTTCCTGTTTTCATTCAAAACCTGATAAGGAAATGAGAATATTGGTGAGCGTACCTGAGCGGACGTCGTGGTTGATGCCGTCCACACTGACGATGGCATTAGCGATGCCTTTCCCATGCATGTCCCTCACCACGCCCTTAATACCTCGATGAACCTGAGAAAGAAAGAATCACAAACCACTGAGTCATTTTCGACTGTTTCTGTCACCTTCAACATTTAAACTATGCAGGACGTGATCGGCTCCAGTTCACATTAATGCTGCTGAATAATCTTTAGTGACATGTGGGCTAAATACCGTAGGCTAAAATCAAGACGGTTTTTATGGCACATTTTACAGACCACACCTTAGATTAGATCAGATCAGATCAGATCAGATTAGATTACTGTAATTGTACAAATGCAATGGAATGGCGTAGAGTTCAGTGATGGATGAGTCGCAAACAAATTAGACAGGTAACTTAATTCATCAAAAATTCATTAAAACATAAATCATTTTAAATGGTTCAATTAACTCATGAGGAATTATTTTATCATGACTTCATTCATGATCAATTCCGAAATAAATAAACCTTCAGGAATCAGTTAACTGGGTCTGATGAGTTACATATATGGGTTGAAAATAAATATTGATTTATTTGTTTGTTTTTTCATTGTTGGTTTCTTCTTAGGATCGTGGCTTCTGTGTCAGTCTTGGTGAAGGAGGCGTGACCTATGTACATCACTCGGTGAAGGAGGCGTGGCTTCTGTGTCAGTCTTGGTGAAGGAGGCGTGACCTATGTACATCACTCGGTGAAGGAGGCGTGGCTTCTGTGTCAGTCTTGGTGAAGGAGACGTGACCTATGCACATCACTCGGTGAAGGAGGCGTGGCTTCTGTGTCAGTCTTGGTGAAGGAGGCGTGGCCTCTGCGTGTCAGTCTTACTGAACGAGATGTGGCCTCTGTACTTATTCGTCTTAGTGAACGAGGTAGGCGTGACTCCTATATCTGTCAGACAATGCGAAGGAGGCGTGGCCTCTCTGTCTCTCAGTGAAGGTGTCATAGCCCCTTGTCTGTCGGTCATCGTGAAGAGGGCGCGGTTCTTGTGACTCAGTCAACCACAGTGAAGGGGGCGTGGCTTCTCTGCATGTCATCATGAAGGGGGTGTGGCCTTGTTGATCTAAATTGATCTAAATTCATTTGTATCGAATCTTTTATTCAATTCATTAATCTAAATATGGATGAGATGCTGCGAGTCTGACATTCATCACTTCAACACATTTATTTCTCCAGACCTGGAACAGATGCTGCAGTGAATGTGTGAATGTCACGTAGGTGGAAATGTCACTTAGCTTGTAATTCAGGATTGCAGTAAAACGTGTGCGTGCGTGTGTGTGTGTGTGTGTGTGTGTGTGTGTGTGTGTGTGTGTGTGTGTGTGTGTGAGTGTGTGTGTGTGTGTGTGTGTGTGTGTGTCTGAGTGATGCCACACTCCCACTACTAGCATTAATCAGATTTACTCCATACTGAGTAGAAAGCTGTGTAATCTCCAGCTTAACCCTGTTAATCATCTGAGGCGGCAGAAAACCTTCATCACCTCTGAGCTCGTCATTCACTGAACATACTGTACATGTGTGTGTGTGTGCGTGTGTGTGTGTGTGTGTGTACCTGCTCCATGAAGACGAGCAGAGACTCGCGGTTGTTCTCCCACTCCTCGGGCAGCTCGCTCTCGTGAGGAAACTTGTCACAGCCCACGTACATGGACAGCTCGAAGCAGTTGGTGTGGAGGTAGCTGAAATCATTCATACCTGAAAAAAACGGACACTTGTGTCCTTGTGATAATGCGCAGATCGACCCGTGTACCAAACACACATCCATAACACACGACACGCCCAGTGGGCTAACTGCTTCTGTGGATGTTCGACGGCAAGAAATGTAACTATAAACAGAGAAACTGTACAAAAACCGTACAAAAAGAACTGTACAAGAAAAAGTACAAAACTGTCATTTCATTATAATGATGCATGATGTGTTGTTAAGGGGAAGCAACGCCTCACTCCATCACATCACTGATTATTTTACTATAACAGGAGCTCAAAATGTGGTTTATTCATAATAAAGTCTTCAGTTATCTTTTATTTATTTATTTATTTATTTATTTATTATTTTTTTTAACACCAGCAATTAGGGGATTCATTACGGTTGCTATGGTTACACAAACAACTCCTCAAATATTTTGCAGAAGCTGAACTAAAAGTTTCTAAAAGTTCAGGATTAAATGTAAATCAACAGCCATGAAGTTGTGATATTAAGAGAAATAGGAGTGTTTAAAGTTTTGGGAATAAAACAGGAAATAAATAAGTTATTCTCTGACTTGTCCATCTATTGCATCAATTGTGGATTAGCATGATGGCATTTTAATTCGTTTGTATTTTTTTATTTTTTTTGGACACTTTTATGATGTCGCACAGTCAGACAGATGAACTCTGAAAGACGTTTATCCGTTTGAGCCTCACTCACTCCCTGCGGCCGTGTGCCAGGACGCGCCGTTGATGGTGCCGTCCTCCTTGGCGAAGTCGTGCGTGTGACACACCCTGCGAGTCGGGGCCGTCATCAGCCGGTGCGTGGAGGCATACGAGAACGCCAGCCAGCGGAACACCAGGTCGTCCGGAGTGGGCGTGGCCCCCT
Source organism: Clarias magur (assembly GCA_013621035.1). Lineage (NCBI taxonomy): Eukaryota > Metazoa > Chordata > Actinopteri > Siluriformes > Clariidae > Clarias > Clarias magur. The sequence continues at coordinate 111,686 of QNUK01000394.1, read as the reverse complement.
TCACGACCCCGGTGAGTCGAGTCCGGTCGTACGGGTAAGTCACGACCAGCTCGCCGCCCTGGAGATTGCCCCCTAAGACGAAGGGGAACTTTTCCATCCATCCCAGCAGCGCCCGCGTCTCCATGGCAACCTGTCGGATATCAGGATATTCATACAGTAAAAGTGGAAAGAGAATTTGATCTGGATTTTGTTTTCAATGAGCTGTGATTCGAGATGCTGCTCGCGTGCATGTTCGCACAGTTGCTCCTGGATTCTGATCGGTCAGAAGGTGCTGATTCATTTTCCAGAACGTGAGCGCGGTTTTTGTATTAACGCGCACGTATTGTCATTGTGTTATCGTTTCTATAGCGACTATAACTCATTTCACGGAGACGCGTACAGCGGACGCTCCAGGTGAACAGACGTGTATTTGATGTTTACGGAAGGAGTCTCCAGCGTCGGTGCTCTGTGACAGCAGCTGCGAATAGAGCGAATAGTCGAGACTGAACTCTTGTAGCCAATCACAGTGCAGAAGGCAGGATTTATCGGACATGATAGGAACCCTGACGTAAAAAAAAAAAAAAAAAAAGATCAAATAAAATGATATTATAAAAACAGTTAAGCTGGAATCAGTTAATATATATATATTTTAATTGATTTACTAACCAGATGATTAATTTTAACCAGTGTATACTCAGAGTAATTCATTAATCACTTGTTATGTCTCGGATAATTTAGGTTTTTATAGCAGGAGAGTTAAAACCGGGGCCGTGACAGCGATCAGCGCTGACTGTGACTCACACATGCCCAGAAATAACCACAACAGCTGCACACACTCTCCTGAACACCAACTCTCCTGTGTGCGTGTGTGTGTGTGTGTGTGTGTGTGTGTGTGTGTGTGTGTGTGTGTGTGTGTGTGTGTGTGTGTGTGTGTGTGAGTGCGTGTGTGTGCGTGTGTGTGTGTGGAAATAAGCATCTCGAGAACAGTGCACCAGCCTGCATCTATTTTCTAATTACGGCTGCCATGCTAATGCAAACGCGCTCTGCAGGGAGCGCGGCGTTTCTCCTTCCCTTCACAGCCGCGGCGTTTCACGTCACGCCAGTCGCCTCAGCAGCGTCCCGTCCTGAACAATCACGTGCTTTGGTTTGGTGAAGAGCGCTAATGATGCTGAGAGCGAAATAAAAACTAGCAATGTTAGCATAAAACCGCTCGCTTTATTCTGTTCTTATCGACAAAATCCTTACTTGTGGTTCCTCTTAAGATCTCAGTACATAGACGGATGCTGAGTATCATTTTATTCACGACTCAGCAATACTGCGCTCGCAAGGTGTCTGAAATGTGATGTTTGTTTTACTGTCGCTCGTATTGCAGAGCAGAGAGAGAGAGAGAGAGAGACCAAAAAGACCAGGACTAAAGAGCGCGTTAAATATACACGTCTCTTAATCAAGAAGATTTGCAGATAGATGAAGTTTTTAGACAGAATGAGAGGAAGTAAACAGAGTGCAGGTGTTAATGAGGCTAAAAGTGCTCATTAGTTTTAATGAAATGATGTCTGACAGAATAAACTGCTTATCAGAAAAGTGTGTGTGTGTGTGTGTGTGTGTGTGTGTGTGTGTGTGTGTGTGTGTTAAACATGATGTTGCTGCTCTTAAAGTTGATTATTTGCTATAACTGCATGCCCTGAGGTTTTTCTTTGTTTTTTAATACATACCAAAAAAGAAGGTAAACAAAATGGAAGAAAAGAGAAAAAGAAAAAAAATCCTGATTAGAAAGAAAGATTGTAAAGAAATAGAAAGAGAGAAAGAAAATAAATACAACAAGGTAAAGAACAAAAAGAAGAAGAGAAAGAGAAAGAGAGAACGTGTACGAATAAAAAATCACAGAAATGTGATCAAAGAAAAAAGAAACAAGTAAAAAAAAAAAAGAAGAAGAAATGCCATAAATGTTAAAGAAACAGTTTCCTCCTTACCAAAAAAAATCATCATGGTAACATTAAAAAGACCTACAATTTATCAACTTAAAATATAGGAAAAATAAAGTAAAAAATGAGAATAAAACCATAAAAAAGTGAGAGATAGAAAATCATCTGATTGGAAAGAAAGAAAGCAAAGAAATGAAAAGGGAAAAAAAATAAAGACAATGTGTTAAAGGACAAAAAATTCCAATATATATATATATATATACGTATATAAAATAAAAATGTATAAAGAAAGAAAGAAACAAACAAAAATTTAAAAAGGAAGCACTGACACTGGAATCTCCTTCTAAAAATATTGAAAAAATATTGTTCTTACAGAAAACATCACCATGGTAACAGTTTGAAGAAACTGAACCACAAAAAAAAAACACTGTTTATAGTTTTTTTTTTTTTTTTTGCACAAAAAATTGATGAAGAAAAAAAGAAAGAATGAAAGACTAAACTAAAATGACAGAAAAATATACAAAGAAACATAAGGGACATAATAATTGAATTAAAGAGAGACAGGAACAGAAAAAGTGGCATAATGAACATTTCCTTAAAAAGATAATTCAATATTAAATCTGTTTTATAATTATTTATTATTATTATATTATTATTAATAAGCGGTCACTCTAGATTGGATATTATATTATACAGGTGCTTTAATAAGAAATAAGCAATCACCCTGTGGTTTGGGCTGCTCTCCTGTCAGCGCTTCACTTCCCAAAAATTAATCAACACCTTCTGAACAATCAGATTTAAGAATTCTACACATTTATTAATTCATCAATATTTGATCCATCTGTTTCTGCTTATCTCTTGTTTAGCTCGTTATTAGCTCGTTATTATCACACTCCACATCAATATCACTGACTTCTGGCGGATCTTTGCTACGTCCCGCTCCTAACATAGCGCTAGCAAGCTGTGTGTTTGTTAGTTTGTGTAAACGCTCGTCCGGTATTGACTATAGCCTACTGGAGTCTGCGTGCTGTCTGATCGTCTGATCCTCGGCTCTTTGTGCTCTTTAGGGCTCGTCTGCTCTGTTGGCTGAATCCCTGCACTGACATCTGCTCCGGACTGATATCACATCAGTACTGCTGTGTTTGTGTATAAATGCCATTACCGATCCGTTTTTGGACTGGTACCACTCAGGAACGGGTATGTGGTGGTTCTGGAACTTGCGTGGGACCCATTTCCGAGCCTCGGCTTCCCAGAGGATTTTGGTCAGGTCGGGGAAGTTATGGTGGATGTCCATGCCGTCCTGACTCCATCGACCCAGAGACCATCCGCTCAACTCCGAGCCCTGCGAACACCACAGCTTATCGTGTGGAGCGCGTAGTCATGGTGACATGTTTATTATGGGATGTGTTCAGAGTGGGGGCAAAGGTCAAGTCGAATACTAACTAGGATGGCAAACTGTATGCATATGTAAACAGGAAGATCAAATGGAATGTTAGAGTGATAGCTGTGATGACCTTCGTTTATCTGCTGTAGAAATAAACGCATGTGATGCAGCACTGAGTGTTATAGTTCATTTTTATTCATAATCATGAAATCCTAATCTATGTTTTGATGATTTTATTCACTCACTCATCATCTATACCACTCAATCCTGTATTCAGGGTCACGCGGGGCCTGGAGCCTATCCCAGGAGACTTAGGGCACACGCCTAAGTGGACAGGGCACACACACACACACACACACACACACACATACATTCACACACTCATTCACACACTAAAGCCAATTTGGGAATGCCAATTAACCTAATCTACAAACTCCACGTACACAGAGACAGGAATCGAACCTGGACCCTGTAGGTGCAAGGCGACGGTGCTTTGCTGATTTTAATGCAGCGATATAAATAATCAGTTGATACTGATGTACATTGATGTATTTAATATGCAACGCCCGTTAATTGTGCTTTTGAATGTACATGGGGTGTTCAAATCAAACCAGGACTTTTGAAGAAATCACCAATTAACCTCAACCAGCACCTCAGATTAGAGCCGTTATGAAGCTTTACAGAGCAGACGTAGCAGATATACATCTCGATATCAACTGTTCAGAGGAGATTATTGTGATAAACGCCTTCAATATCGTTTTACAGTGTAGAAAGAAATAAAGAATTGGAGTTGGAAGGGGTGTACAAACTTTTAACTAGTAGTACATGTTTCAGCCATTGCAATTACAGTTGGTGCGATGGTGTAGTGGGTAGCACTTCAGGGTCTGGGTTTGATTCTCAGCTCGTGGTCTGTGTATGTGGAGTTTGCATGTTCTCCCTGTGCTTGGTGGGTTTCCTCAGGGTACTCGGGTTTCCTCCCACAGTCATGCAGGTTAGGTGAACTGGCGTTCGCAAATTGCCCGTAGTGTGCGAGTGTGGAACCCGTCTCATGCCCTAAGTCTCCTGGGATAGGCTCTAGGCCACCTGTGTTTGTGTTGATCCAAATAAAAACATTAGTTTTGTGTGTGTGTGTGTGTGTGTGTGTGTGTGTGTGTGTGTGTGTGTGTGTGTGTGTGACGTACAGCCTCGGCGGCCTTGTCGTATCCGTCTGGGTTGACTGAAGGCAGGAGATGGATGCGCGTCTCGTGGACCAGGCGTTGTATCCGTTGGTTACCGGAGCGATACTCAACGCATAGGAACTGCATTAAGAGGAGGAGGAGTTCACGCCCCAGCACCTCGTTACCATGGGAACCAGCCGCGTAGCGAAACTCCGGCTCACCTGGAGGAGGGGGGTGGATGAGTCATACCTGCGAGTGTGTTTTGATGAGTCATGGTAGCACTTTTGTTCAGAAGGCTGTAAAGTGTGTGTGTGTGTGTGTGTGTGTGTGTGTGTGTGTGTGTGTGTGTGTGTGTGTGTGTGTGTGTGTGATTATTTCTTACCCAGCTCATGTTCTCCTGGATTATCCGTTATCTCTATAGCGTAGAGTTTCTGGCCGTTGTAGCTCTTCCCGATGTTATAAATGCGAGTTATATTCGGACACAGTTCGTTCACCACCTTCATCAACTGCAGCAGAAGGAATATATATATATATATATATATAAAACTATACATGCTTTTTTATAAAATCCACTTGTGTTTCAAAATCTGCTGCAAAAAAAGTATAAAATGTGCAGTGCTTATGCAACCTGCACAGATCTTACACACTGAAAGAAACAATCCATGTGGTGCTGTTCCATGGGAAATTAATCAGCGACATCATGGTGTTAAGTAACCGCGTCAGGGGCCTGAATATGACCTGGACCCAGTGTGACCTGGAGATGCGAGGACATCGCAGGGAGACCATAAGGAAGTTCATCAGAGCACGGTACGACTCGTTAGGTTTCAGGAGAAATCGCAGCCGTTGCTCAGGAATTTAAAATGGCGTCATGTTGTAGCAGTGTGTAAGTTGTTCAGAGTCCGAGCAGAAGAAGGAATCCATGAGTAGTATTTAAAGTGGGAATTTGACCCACTTTCCATACTACACACTGAGTATTATGCATAACTGTGTTTGAGAATCAGAAGTGCGTCTAGTTTCAGACAGTGAAGAAAACGGCATGTTTACCTTCAGGAAGCAGAGAAAGAGAGAGCGGCGACTATGAAAAAGGCTTCTGTGAGTCTACACCCCTGTACCTTTCATACTTTTACTCAAGTACACAAGTAAATCGACGACTTCTACTTTGACTAGAGTAAAAAAAAATTTCGATAGGGAAACTCTACTTATACTCACGTCCGCGATTTGTGTATTTCGCCAAACCTCCAGCCATGACGTGTCACCAAGGAAAACATATGGAGTTTTGTTTCCACACTAAACCTCAGCTTCCATCTCTAGCAGTTTTAGTCTCATTGGTTTTCCGACGACCGTCAATACCGTACTGTACATATCATAGTACAGGAGTGCAGTGTATAAGGTCAGACCACATGGTCAGAGCTGGGGGCCAAAAGTTTTGAGAATGACACAAATATTAATGTTCACAAAATTGTCTGCTGCTTCAGAGTTTTTAGATCTTTTAATTCTCCCTGGCCTGCCACATCCGGAGCACATCCTGACCGATGGAGACCATTCTTGCATAATCAATCAATGCTTGGAGTTTGTCAGAATTTGTGGGTTGGTGCTCGTCCCCGCGCCTCTTGAGGATTGACCACGAGTTCTCAATGGCATTAAGGTCTGGGGTGATTCCTCGCCATGGACCGAACATGTCAACATTTTTTTTTCCTGGGCCACTTAGTTTTCCACTTTAGCTTTATGGCTTTATGGCTTTTATCCATCGTGCTGGAAAAGGCATCGTTCATCACCAAACTATTCTTGGATCGTCCGGAGAAGTTGTTCTCTCTTTTTGTACCCTTCTTTTGCCTCTGTCTCTGAACAGCGCACTTCGTCTGTCTGTCTGTCTGTCTGTCTGTCTATTTGTCTTTTCTTTTCTTTCTTTCTTTCTTTGGCACTGATACCTTACCGGTGCTACCTAAATGATTGCACGAAGTTCCGCGGTATCAGGACCCTTAAATAAACACGCCGCCAGGTGCAGCCCGTTCAGGCTGATTGCATAGCGGCGGCATCGCCTGGCAACCACGTGTATAAATGGCCGCGCCTTTGCCTATTAAGAACTCCGCGCGGTAGCAGCCAGCGGATCAGCCCGTCCTGAACAGTTTAAGCGCGGCGCTGTCCTTCGCGCGACCCGCGTCGTTACATATTTATACATATTTTCTCACACATTTCGTACTCATTACTACGAGTTTTGCTACCTTGCTGCAATATAAAAGGAATAAAACACTTAAGTTGCGTTACAAATTCTCTTCATTCTCACATTATTGACGACGACATAAACACCTTGATGCCTTGCACACTAAAGCTAGAACTGCACAACCGAGTGCTGTATTTCTTACTTAATTCGTACCATTAATTAAACTCCGATTGAAATGTCTGCGGAAGAGATAACCGTGCTGTGGCCTCACACTCAGGCATGCTGCAGATTTTTCATGATCCCCTCCTACAGAAAGAAAGAGGCGGACTAATTAATTAGCCTCGTATCGCGACAACGATGAGGAGAGGGAAACGGTGCAGACGAAAGATGAGCAGCATCTGCCTCTGTGCTCTAGAGCTCGAGCTCATAGCGCTTTAACATATGCTCTAAACAGAAGCAGGGCATGCTGGGAAATGGCGTGGCGAGCTGTCAGCCTGCATGCGTAATAATGTACTTTAGATGCTTTGTTTTGCTTTGGCTGCCTGGATGCTAATTCACCAAACCGGATCTTAATTAAGCTCTTCGTTTCCACGTTGTAAAGCTTTTTTCCTAGACATATCTGTTTTTCAGGATCGGGCGTGTGGGCGAGAAGCGGCGACGTCACCGAGCCACCGCGTACGTGTAGAACAGCAACACTGGTGTGTGTTTTACGAGATGTGTTGCTACAGGTTGGCATGTGATGATCATGTTTATGTGCTTCCTGATCTACACAAATAATTAGCAAACTAAACAGCATGTCGGGGTTAATGAGGAACAAACCGTGATGGTGAAAGTCTGTTGTTCCTTGTGTACAGAGCAGATCGGCAACAGTTACGGCGTTTTATACTGTATGTTAAATAATGAAATGTGTTTTTAATCCATTTATAATTGTTTAAAGTCATGGGTATTCCAAAGAAAAGCTTGTTTCCAGTTATAGCACTGTAGATCATGTCTAAAGCAATCTAGCATTCACTTTATAGAGGAAAGTAAAACTTCAAATAATGAATTAGCTTAAAATAGTTCTAATATTTTAAAAGTAATATTTAAAATTACTTCTTCTTCTTTATTATACATTACAGCACAGTGAAATTCCTTCTTGGCATATCCCAGCGTAACTGGGGTCAGAGCGCAGCGTCAGCCATGGTACAGCGGCCCTGGAGCAGACAGGGTTAAGGGCCGCGCTCAAGGGCCCAACAACGGCAACCTGGCTGAGCTGGGAATCGAACCGCCGATCCTCCGATCAGTAACTCAGCGCCTCAGCCCTCTGAGCCACACTGCCCTAATTAATAAATATAAATAATATATATATATATATTATATAATTATAGTTAATTATAGTTTAATTAACTTTAATGAGGTTAATAGTTTAAAGTTGTGTTACAATTGCTGTAGTATTTTCTCAGCTACATCTAGACCAAAACTAAAAATTTAGTAATATATATATATATATATATATATATATATATATATATATATTATATATATATATATATATAAATAAATTTTTTTTTTTTTTTTTTTTTTTTTGGAGACCCCGTATATACTGTAATTCTCCCCATGACTACATAGTGGGTTTTTCACAATAATGTGCCTTTTTTTTTTTTAAAGAAAAATCCAAATTTGCTCTCAAAAGCGTACTCAATACTCAAATAATATACAGTACATCATATGATTGGAGATAAGATGTTAATTTTATGTTTTAAATAAAAAACTGTAAAACCTGATAGCGTTTATAATCCAGCAAGTGAATCAGCATGATGGCAAATCATTGGAAAGGTACAGTAATGGAGGTCTGGTGCGGTGGTGACGATCGTTCTTTACCTGTCTCATCTCCTTGTAGTTGTGGTGTCTGAAGTCCAGCTTGTCTGTGGTGGTGATTTCGTTCCGGCGGTGGTAATAATTATTAGGATCTGAATGATCATACAGACATGAGGATTGGATACAAAGGCACAACAACAACCTTCTGTTATTTACCACTGTAAATCGTGAGATATAAACTTACTCGAACAAATCTCAACCTTAGTACTAGACCTTTTGGAACTAGGATCTTCTCCAAAAATATATTTTTCTTTTAGAATATTTCGTATGACTTTTATTTTGAATTCTTCTTCATTGGCTTTATCGTCCCTTTATAGGTGACCAATCAAGTTTTGGACTGGAACAGGAACTCTGCTGCATCACACCACCTTATTTCTGATATCTTACACTCACATAACATTAACACAGGGTTTATTCCTGTGGTGTAACAAACCTAAAGCACATCAAACAGACATTAAATGGGCTTCATTTAAACATGGCTACTAATGTTCATCACCTACATGTATAAAACGTTCCTCAGGTGTGGTTTGTACCTGGTAAGGGGCATCCCAGTACCTCCGCCCTCATACAGATGCTGCCGTGGTTGTACCAGGAGCGCGGGTTGATCCGGATGTAGCGCGCCACCACGGGCCTGAGGAATTTGTTCAGCACCGGGATCTCCTTCTCCTTATTGCCAATGAACAGCTACTGAGGCAAGCACAGGCCATGACAAACACCAAATCAACTTTAATTCATCACCCTCAGGGACCAAAGAGGTTAAAGAGTAACATCTGTATTTAAAAGAACGATGTAAAAAATAATAGCTTTGTTTTAGTTGCTTTAGGAACCATTTGTGAGTCAGTTTTAGAGGCACTATAGGCACAGATTCAGAATGAGTCTGACTCAAGCTATACATCCATTATAAGTCTGAGTCACGTCATACCTGTATGTCCACTAAATCGAGTTATTGGTCCACTCTGAGTGTAAATTAAGTCCAAAGTCCATTATGACTTTGGATCATTTAAAATATGCTCCATGAGTCTGAGTTAATTGCAGAATCCACTGAGAGTCTGTGTCACGGCAAAGATCCAGTACGAGTCTGATGAGTCAGTATGAGTCGAGTCACAGGTCCGCTATGAGTCTGAGATGATTCTAGAGTCACCTATACTGTAAGATTAACCCTAACCCACCCATTCTTGGGTGTTTTTAGCTGTGTGTTTTGGGTCATTGTCCTGTTGCAAGACCCATGACCTGCGACTGAGACCCAGCTTTCTGACACTGGCCAGCACATTTCTCTCTAGAATCCCTTGATAGTCTTGAGATTTCATTGTACCCTGCACAGATTCAAGACACCCTGTGCCAGATGCAGCAAAGCAGCCCCAGAACATAACAGAGCCTCCTCCATGTTTCACAGTAGGGACAGTGTTCTTTTCTTCATATGCTACATTTTTCCATCTGTGAACATAGAGCTGATGTGCCTTGGCAAAAAGTTCCATTTTTGTCTCATCTGTCCATAGGACATTCTCCCAGAAGCTTTGTGGCTTGTCAACATGTAGTTTGGCATATTCCAGTCTGGCTTTTTTATGATTTGTTTTCAACAATGGTGTCCTCCTTGGTCGTCTCCCATGTAGTCCACTTTGGCTCAAACAACGACGGATGGTGCGATCTGACACTGATGTTCCTTGAGCATGAAGTTCACCTTGGATCTCTTTAGAAGTCTTTCTGGGCTCTTTTGTTACCATTGGGATTATCCGTCTCTTTGATTTGTCATGAATTGTCCTCGTGCGGCCACGTCCAGGGAGGTCGGCTACAGTCCCATGGATCTTAAATTTCTGAATAATATGTGCAACTGTAGTCACAGGAACATCTAGCTGCTTGGAAATGGTCTTATAGCCTTTACCTTTAACATGCTTGTCTATAATTTTCTTTCGAATCTCCTGAGACAACTCTTTCCTGCGCTTCCTCTGGTCCATGTTGAGTGTGGTACATACCATGTCCCCAAACAACACAGTGACGACCTGGAGCCCTATATATAGGCCCACTGACTGATTACAAGATTGTAGACACCTGTGATGCTAATTAGTGGACACACCTTGAATTAACATGTCCCTTTCAGAGAGTCTGTGTCAAGTCTCAGATCAGGTGTAAGTTGAGACATACTGTACGTCCACTATGCGTTTGTATAATGTCATATTCAGAGTCTGCTCCTGACGTAAAACAATACTGAAGGCTTTAATCCAAAACTACACAATAATCTCCTCTGAACAGTTGATATTGAGATTTATATATCTGCTACTTCTGCTCTGTAAAGCTTCATAACGGCTCTAATCTGAGATGCTGCTTGAGGTTAATTGGTGATTTCTGAGGCTGGTGACTCTAAATGAACGTCTCCTCTGCAGCAGTAAGTTTCGGTCTCGCTTTCCTGGGAAGGTCTTCATGAGAGACAGTTTCATCATGGAGCTCGATGATGGGGTTTACACACACACTCGACACACAATACTGTTCTTGTAGGAACTGATCCAGAACAGCCGCCGACCTTCATGTCTTATAATAACATCTGACTGTTGATGTTGTTCTTGTCACATAATAATCTAATTCCAGATGTTTTTCAATAGTTTTGAAATCCCCAGAAATCTGCAAGCGATCCGAAAACAAAAACAAAGAAATCTGCAAGTGATCCCAAACTTCTAAGCAGTAGTGTACATAGTGTCATGGTCTATTAAGTCTACTCATACGGCCACCATGAGTCTGAGTCTGAGACACAAGTGCAGGGTTATTTGAGTCCGCTGTTCATCCAGAGTTTGAATCAAATCACATTTTAACCGACATTCATTTTATATCAGATGTGCACTGAGTCTGAATCAAGTCATATATCAAGTGTAATTCCAGTCAAATGTCTACTATGAGTCTAAGTTAGTTCCAGACTCTGCTTTGAGTCTGAGGCATGTCATGCATTCATCATGAGTCCATGCGCATGTCCAGTATGAGTCTGAGTCGAGTCATACATCTACTATACTATACGTGTGAGTCAGTTCTAGAGTCCACAATGAACTTGAGCCATGTCACAGTTCCGGAATGAGTCGCCGGACCACCTTAAGTTTGAGTCACATGTCTACTTTGAGTTTGTCAGATGTTCACTACCAGGCTGAGTCCTGCATTTCTTCGGGAATATGATTTTCCGCTCAGTGCTCTCACACCTTCACCTTCCTTGAACACGATTAATGGTAGAACGTTACACAGCTGTAACTGTTAGCAAATGGATGATCAGCCCCACCGTGTGCCAGCAGGGTTTTAATCGAAGTGCTCCGAGTCTTCAAGATGGTGCGCAATTATTTACAATTACATCTCCCACTAATTAGGTTTGCAGACGAGCGTGTAATAAACCCGAAACGAGGATACGCTCCTCAGACTCGACGCAATCGCAGGATCGGATCAGTAATTACACTGACGATGAGATTCTCCAGTGTAATTAATTAGAATCTTTTATAATTAGCATCTCAATTAATAGAAAGGATTAAAAGGCTTGTAAACGAAGAAGCAGATCATGTTCAAATAGAGAACAATCAGCCTGGAATGAAGCGATCAACAATTGCTGAGATGGAGCGATGCTGATTCTAGAGTCTGAGACAGAAGCCTGAGCCAGATTCAGTCAATTCAATCAGGTTCAATAATTCGAACTGAACGCGGTTTCATTTCGCAGGTGATTAACAACATTAAACTCCTTTTAATCTTCAGTATACTAACACCAATTTTAATATCACAATAATTACAGTTTGCTGAATCAGCTGTTTTAACCGTTTTATGCTCCAAATGACTCATTGCCTCTGATTAGCTTCACGTCCACTCGGTTAACTAAAACATAAAATGACTCAGAGTCAGTGTTGACTCAGAGTCAGTGTGACACATAGTGAATCGTGGAGCTGACTGAGGCTAGGGGAAGTGTGACTCGACTCAGACTCATAGTGGACATGTGACTCAGTGGAAGTGTGACTCGACTCTCACAGTGCATGTCTATTGATTCAAGACGATTTGTACATTCTCAGCCTCAGAACTCAGACCCATACCTTACATGTGGCTCAGCTCAATTCTATTCAATTCAATTTAACGATTGACATCGTCGCCAAGCAGCTTTACACAATCATAAGAATGATTGAAGTGTGTGTGAGATGTGCGTGTGTGTGAGTCAGAATGATCAGATGGTCCCTGATGAACGAGTCGAGGGCGACGGTGCTGAGGGAGAAACTCCCTGAGATGGTGAAACCTTGAGAGGAACCAGACTCAACAGGGAAGCCATCCTCATGAGAGCAGGGATTGATCTGCACTCATACTGTGTGTTAGGAGGCTGCAAGTTCAGTAGAACAGGAGACGTGTTCAAGTTCATATGGAGTCCAGTTGGTTCATGTTCAGTTTGTTAATTGAGCTCAGACGTCTGTAAAACATGTCTGCTGTATGAAGGTTCATCATCAATGTAACGTGAATAATAAAGATAAGTGGTGTGGAATAATAATAACTGTTGGGCACGCGCTCTGCTCTGCTCACCAGGTCTCTGGATCCGTTCTTTAGCGTCACCCAGGTGTGTGAATCGTTACTGACCAGAACCCTGTATGATGTCACCCAGTCACTCCTGAAATAGGGTCAGAAATGGAAAAGACACAGAACAGCTGTTAATGGAGTAATACACTAATGACCGGGCAGGGGGTGGCAGGGGGTGGCAGGGGTGGCAGGGGGCGGAGACAGGACCAAGAACCAGAACGAAGCTCAGAACAAAACAACTCAATAAAGGACAGAGCCTGGAAAGTCTCTAAGTGTGTGTGTGTGTGCGCGCGTGTGTGTGTGTGTTTCTTGGGCACAGAAGTTATTTATCTGAATGTGTTTACAGGCATATGCCGGGTTTCTGCATGAAAACAGCTGTGTTATTAGCATTTACATTAACATTTTTATGGTTTCCAAAATATATTCAGAACATGACGACCTTCACTGGTTTATTTAAGCAGTTAAATTGCTTTGTGGTTCGTACAAGATAAATAACTATTGCACGCAAGAAAAAAAAAAAATGAAAAAATAAAAAACACCTTTTGGGACTTCTAGGGTCCCTGTAATAAAGAGCACATTATACACTGCGGTGGTGTTTGTTCATATTAAAATGTATACTGTTAGACGCCACATCATGAATTTCAAACTTAAGATTGATTTGAATCTTTGCATGAGACGGTAGTTTAGTATTCGGTGGAGTCTGCGGTCCTTTACGGCGAGGCATGTGGACGTAGCAGCAGCAGATAGAAGGAAAAGAAGAACAAATGGAGCCGGTCGTAGGTTTAATTCATGTGTATTCGTACTTCATCTCTACAATCTAGGCTTCTCATGCGCCCCCCCACACTCCCCCCACCCCCTCTAAGTTTTTGGGAAAACCATTGTAACATCTTCGTCCAGTGTTTAAAGCTCAGGAGTCGGATGTTGCGCTGATTTGGACGTCTTTATTATTTCGGGATAATTTAATAATAGACCTGAATAACGAGGCTTGCCTTCCTGCAGCAGTAAATGAGCTCAGGGCAGACCAAAAATACCCCCAATTAATTAATTATTCATCATCCGTATCCTTTTATTCTAATTACTATAAAGAGGCCTGCGGCGGAATCTTCACTTCCTCTCTGAGCAGCCGTGAGCCGCGTCAGCCGTGTGTTACAGGAGTACAAGAAATCTGGAAAACAGCTCTGTGTGTACAGTTCAGAACTGTGTGTGTGTGTGTGTGTGTGTGTGTGTGTGTGTGTGTGTGTGTGTGTGTGTGTGTGTGTGGAAGGAAATCCTTCGTACTGTATGCTGTTTAATACCTCTGAATTAAAAAAGAAGTTTTGTACTTGTTTAGTCTCGATGCTACTGAAAAAGCCAGGCGTGTAACCTGAGTCTGAATCGCAGGAACTTTCCGCTGGGTAACTGTTCATGGGAATGTTCCTCAGTACACGTCCCAGTGTAATTGAATTGCTATGATTACATCAGAAGGTTTGGTTATAAACTGTATATAGGTTTAGTGACACACCGATGACTAATTAACATAAACTGTCCTGCATGAGATGGAAGTCAAACTGGGACTTGTGATGAAACGTCTGCTGAATGAAGTCGTAAAAAGTCATTGACATTTACAGAAAGCACAGTATGGTGATGAAACTCTCCGCCGCAGTAAAACATGGTGATGATGCAGACGCTTTAAAGACGGCCGTACGTGCTCGCAGCCCACTGCAGTCGCTCCCGCAAACATTCAGCGAGGGGAACGCCTGAGACTTGAAAATTTACCGATAACTTGTCTGTGTGAACTTTCTACCTTGCTGGTATCCAAGCACTAGTGAGACACTGCGATAAGTGCGTCAGTGTATCAGAAGATTACATAGAGAAATAAAGCGAGTTTTTACTCTCAGAATCGTTCCGTCATTCTGTACAATCAAAAGTCCCGCTTTGACTTGAACACCCCTCAGATTAATTCTAGCTATATTGGTAAAACTATATGAATTTACCAGTTTTATTGTACACAGGTTGACGATATCTGTACACATCAGTGTTTTTATTGTTTTGACTTTGTAATCAACACATTAAAAGCAAATAATCCACACTAGGCGCTGTTTTTTTCTTTCTTTTTCTTTTTTCTTTAGAAGACCTGCAAAATATTTAACACACGCCTCGCCGGGTTTCATCCGCGCTAAACAATGGCAGCTCCTCTGCTTTCTGTGTTTTATGATTGAATAACTAATTCATGCAGGAACCACGACAACATTATCAGCAGCGAAGCACGTGGTTGAAATTAGCATCTGACATTTTCATTTGCAGTCTGGAACCGTGCCTTTAAAACACTTTGTGTGTGTGTGTGTGTGTGTGTGTGTGTGTGTGTGTGCGTGCGTGCGTGTGTGTGTGTGTGTGTGTGTGTGTGTGTGTGTGTGTGCGTGCGTGTGTGTGCGTGTGTGTGTGTGTGTGTGTGTGTGTGTGTGGTGGCTGTGCAAGTTCGACAAATCCTTCTTTACATTTAATTCATTCTTCCTTTTGTGCTTATTGATGATTGTTTATTATTTAAAATTTTAAGTCATAATTCAATAAAAATGTTTAATTAGCACTTAATGTATAGTTTTCTAATTAAAGCTTAACTAACTTAGTTATCGAGTGCATATAGTTTACAATGACAACATAGTTTTATATAATGTGTATATAATATGCAAAATTTTTAATAATTCAAATATTAACGGTTTACTTAAGAAGTTTTGGCTTAATTAATTAATTATTGATAATAATAATAATAATAATAATAATAATAATTATATATATATATATATATATATATATATATATATATTTTTTTTTTTTTTTTTATGATGTGTCATTGATGATGGTTTGTCAGTTATCATTGATTAGATGTGTTTAGTTTTCCTGGTGATTTTATTCATCAGGTTTAACACGCTGAGCCTCATTTATTACCTTTTAATAAAGTTTAAATATGTAAACGTTTTTAAAGGTTCACAGATTTTCTTCAAAACTAATGTACTTGTACTTTGATTGACATCACACTTTTATTTGCATTTGCACTGCAGCTGTCACTGAATTCAGCCACGCCCCTAGGGGAGGCCACTAGTGACCACTGTATTTATCCCCATTTTTAGGATCTCCGGTGAACTTTCACATGCTCATTCACGCACGATTGGCAATTAGCATGATCTGCATGTCTTTGGACTGAAACTGGGAGGAAACTGGAGAACATGGAGGTAAGTAACCCACCAAGCTTGGGGAGAACATGCAAACTCCATGCACACAGCCCAACCCCCCGGCTAATGATGCATAAATGTATTGCTTTATATAATTGTAATTGATGAGTTACATAAAAATCCACCCTCATGCATGAAGGGGAATATAGTCATGGAGACCAAGATTGTTTTATTACCAGGCTGCCTAAATGTTTATTTCTGCTTTAAAGTTGGACATTTTAATAAGTGGGTCTATGGAGAGCAAGCCCCCCAGTGGACATTTGAGGCACTGCATGCTGTGGCACATACTGTACTGTATGGGTTGTCAGGAGCGGAGGTTTCCCCTTGGTACTTACAGCAGAACAGTGAGCTGTAGAGTCAGTGATCTGACATCACTTGAAGAACTCAGGGGTTGAGGAGACCGTCCTGACTTTATGAGTTGAGGAAGTGGGTTTTATTGTTTTTAAAATTCCAGATTTGTCAGGTGTGTGTACTCACGACCAGTGCGAGCTCCTGCCCTGGGTTATGATCCCGGTGAATTTGGTGAGTCTCCGGGCGTCGACCTCGAACCACTGCAGCGGGTCGTTCCTGCCTGCGCACCACCCTCCGTCATACAGATCGTCCTCGTACAGACCAGACTGGAAAAGCAACATGCGAAATTGATTGAACCAAATCAGGAGCACATTTTTTCCAAACAGAAAAGCAATTTATTATAAAACTCTTAGTTCTGCACACTGAGTGAGCTGTTTCTCCCTGTGTCCTGACGACTACACCATTGTGGCTGATTTTCCTCTTATTAAAGAGTTTAAACACTGGCTCGATGGACTGGATGGCTAATATTAATGCTAGCAACATTGCTGCGCTATTGTTAAAAAAAAAAAAAACGCAGTGAAAAAAAGAAGAAAAGAAATCTCTCTAATGATACTCGCGTGAGCGCATACTAACGGAATCACTGCTGTAAAGAAAAAAAAATAAAATAACAAACGAACCAGCACCCTACCTTTGAAAAGAAACGCGACAGAGCTGAGTTTTCTGTGTAAATAAAGCGCGTGTGCAGTCGGGGAGTGTGTGCGTGTGTCGGTGTCAAATTACGCGCGCGCACACACAAAGTACACATGGGAAAAGTGTGTGTGTGTGTCGGTGTGTGTGGGGCATAGTGTCAAATTAGAGAGGGAGATGTTGATTATACCAGTAAGAGACGAGCACTAAGAACCAGCAGGGGAGACGATTACCCACAATTCCGCAGCGCAAGAGAGAGAAAAATCATTGGCTCAGTTGTGATCACTTGCCGCTCGGTGTCAAAATAAGAGTCGCATGCATGATACACGATACTCGGCGCTCGTAAACTAATACTTGCTCGGTTTCCAATTCAAAATTTATTCAAAATCTTTGCTCGGTTTGCGGAACACTCGTAAACCACTTTACTCGCAATCCGAGGTTCCACTGTATACTGTATACTGTATATATAATTAACCATATTAACATTAGGAAATGATTTCTGTGATCAGGCAGATTAATGTGTTTATTCATGTGTAAAGGCATAAGAAACTTGCTCAAAAAAGCAAACAAAGCAGTATTTTAATAAATAAAAATGAACAAGTATTTTAAACCAATTTCTATATTTCCCCAAATTCCAATTAAACTTTTTTTGTTTTTTTTTTATTCTGATAAGAGTGCAAAGCTCCTAAAGTGATGCATAAAAAAACAGAAATGAAAGCGTGTAGAACAGATCTCTGTAATAATTATATGTAATAATACTAACGTATTTTTTTCCTCATGTCAATTTGAGGGCTTAATATTTGTATTTATCTTATTAAATGAAAAAAAAACATTTAAGAAAGAATAATTAATTATTTTAATATTAACTATTTCGATAAAGAGTAATAAAATCAATGCTGGCAACAACAAAAAAAAAAAACTTCAGGCCTCTTAACACTTTTTGTTTTTTAACTCAATTCAAATTTTTGCTATTTGTTACAATATCTGAAATTTAATTCATATATTCTTTTCAATATCAGATCCATATTTATTTATATCAGCCTGGTACTGATTCAGCAGATATAAAAAAATATAATAATATGTTTTTAATTCAATTAATACATGTTAAGAAAGAAAGAAAGAAAGAAAGAAAGAAAGAAAGAAAAAGTAGAATATTATGTTACATTAAGTGTTCATGTATAATGTATAATAGCTGTATAATGTAATCATGTAAAAAAAATGTAATTTGTAATCAAATGATTAAATTTTTTTAAACCGCTATACACATGAATGTGAATGGAGCTAAAGTTATGATCATAATGGTGGACAGTATATACAGAACCCCAGTGAAGAGTCAGTATGAGTTAAATGTCATTATTATTATTATTATTATTATTATTATTATTATTATTATTATTATTATTATTATGTAATATAGTGTGTTAGCTAGCTGCTTAGTCTGCTTATTGGGTGATTAGTGCTTGACACACTCAGCTAAAGCCTCACAGGGAGTGTATCATATTAATTCCAGAACTAACGTTACACTTTACCACATTACATATCGATTTGAATTGTTTGCATTAATATAAATCCCTGTGAGTGTGATAAAGAGCTAAGAGCTACCTGGATGTTGAGTCGTCCTCTGTGAGCTCCCAGGCCGTAGCGCAGCATGCTGGAGGCGTGAAGCTGGAAGTCATCGATTTTCAGAGTCTCCAGGCCGAGCGGAGGGCAATCTAATGGTACAGAGAGAGAACGTTTACACCAGACCCCGCCCATGATAGTGTGTGTTCATTACTCCACACCACAGACTGCAGTGACGGACATTACACTGGAAGCACGGTGGTGCCGTGACCCGCCTCGGGGTTATCAAGTCAAACAAACACCAACAGAATAAAGTAAATGATCACATGACTGCTCCACACAGAACATCTGCAAAATATGACAGGAATCAGAATATTACACTTAGCAGCGTTATTACACAGAGTGTTGTGCTTTTGTAGTAAAGGTTACTGTAGTGTTACCATGTTGTCGGCTCGTCACTGAGAATTCACAATGAAGTGTAAACTAAACTGTCCTAAAGATGATGAAAAACCTCATCTTAAAGCTTTATGTCTGACTCTGGAGACACTGGAGACTCCGTCCATTCAGCTGCTGTTAAAAAATAATAATAACCATTAACACCAATCATAATACAGAATTCAACCAAGATGGCGGTCCTGTAGAATACATAACAGTGCAAGTGTGTCATTACGACTCAAGCGTCTGTGGGGCATGCTGGGCAATCACGTCTGATCCATGGCGGATGGAGCACTCTGGAGTGTCCAAGCGGGTATTTTATTGCCATACCTGAGGGACAAAGTGGACCCTATATGGAAAGCGTAAAAATCAAAAAGCAAATAAGTGATATTGGTGTGAAGTTATAAGAGTAAGTTTGTTTAAGAGCCAATAAAAGTTTCCTGCACACATTCTTACGGCATGAACATGAGCTCAGAACTGCAGAATGAAGTAAATAAAGCTGTAAAATATCGGACTAATTGCCATCAGCAGGACTCGGGATAACAAACAGCGCCTTCGTCCAGGGTCTGCGGTTTGTCTTGGCTTGGCCTTGAGTCCTTTCGTGCCATTTCAGCCGGAAAATGCGATGTGGCGTTTAAACGTGTGAGATCAGACACCGGAGAAAGAGTCTGCTGTGACCGACACTGAACAGCGTCCTGAGCAAAATACCGCGTCTGGAGAACAGCTTTCAGAAAAGCAAGTCTGTCTCTCTCTCTCTCTCTCTCTCTCTGTTTGTGTGTGTGTGTTCAGTATGCTGTCCACATGCTCATGCTCTCTGTTACATAACCGCACACGGCTAGAACACAAAAATGTTGGAATCCCAAGTGCACTGGATGGAATGAAGGAAAATTCCACCTAATTAAGTCTAATAAACGCTATGTTTCATCAGGCTGAGCCGAGGCCGCGAGTTATTAATCATAACCACGCAGGAGAAACGAGGCAGCATCCTGTGTGCGAGATACGATGCTTCGGAAGCTTTAATATTTACTATGAACACCAGTGTCTTAGAAAAGGTTTAGTAATGAGAATTAATAACGAAGAAAAGTGGAAGGAAGGACATGAAAGAGCAAGAAAAGGGAAGAAGATGAAGAAAGGTTCAGAGAGAGTCAGCAAGAAAGTCAGGAAGGACGAAAAGAAGTTAGAAGGTAGTAGAAAAAAAAGAAAAGATAGAAAGAAGGACAGTAAGAAGAAAAATAATTACGTAAGTAAAAATAAATAAGCAACGAAAGAAAACAAGAAAACAAGCAAGAAAAGCCAGAAGGAAGGTATTTGTGGTATTAACAGAAGAAGAAAGAAAATAAGGAAGTAGGGAGAAAGAAAGAAAGAAAGAAAGAAAGAAAGAAAGAAAGAAAGAATATACACACAATATTTACACAGATGTTTTTGTGGCATTAAAAGAAATAAAGGAAGGAAATGAGGACGTAGGAATGGAAGGAGGGGAGAAGAAAGAATAACATACTGGAACAGAGAAGAAAATTAATACGAATTAATAATGGACAAAGTGGAAGGAAGGATATGAAAGGGTATATAGGAAGAGAGAGAAGCATAAAGATTTAAAGATAAAAAGAAAGATAGACAGGAAGGAAAAGAAGTGAGAAGGTAGTGGAAAAGAGAGAAAGAAAGAACAGAAGCAAGGTATTCATGGTATTAAAATAAATGAACGGAACGCATGCACAGTAAAGAAATTTATACAAAAGGAGAGCAGAACGAAAAAGAAGTACAGTGGAACCTCGGATTGTGAGTAACTCGGTTTACGAGTGTTCCGCAAGACGAGCAAAGATTTTTTTTATAAATTTTGACTTGAAATACGAGCATGTCTTGGTTTATGAGTGCCGAGTTTTTTGACACCGACACACACACCCTGACACACACACACTCTCTCGCCTTTACACCACCTTTAATATGCTCGTAATCCAAGGTTCCACTGTATGTATTTAATCGAAGCTTCTGATTGGTTAGTTGCAGTAAAACACATTATGACATCATAAGCTTGAAGGTTTTAATGAGCCAACATTTAGCTTCTCTCAGTAGACTGTTGCTATGGAAATGTTCGCGAGAGCTTTGATGTGACTCTGACGGTCTCCACGGTCAGAGCTGCGCTTATAATACATTCATCAGCACCTCCTGACCAATCAGAATGCAGAACTGCAGGTCTGTGCTCTGATCTGTAGTAGCAGACTCCGTGCACGTGATATCCAAAGATTTGAACCCATAAGCTTGTGAACCGGTGTCCGGATTCTACAGGTACGAGTAAAAGCGGTTCAGTGTGTTAACCTCGCGCTCCACCGATTCATCAGAAGAGTGATTACACGGAAGGCGCGGTGAGGCTTAATGAGCTCGTGTGTCAGTGTAATAATCATTAATTACATGATTTTAATTACATTAGCCTTGTGAGTTATTAAACAGGAAGTAGGCCAGTCTTACATCAGGCTTATTCTCCCTCTAGCCGTATTTAGGTCATCGTTTGGTTGTTTGAGAAATAAACCGCTCCCGACCCACTTCCTGTCCCGCAAACATTATTCACCTGCCTGAGAGCGACGAAACACCTCCGATATTTATAAAACGAGAAGAAAAGCTTCTGTCTCCAGGATGAAGAAAACACCACAACCTGCTCGTCTGATAACGCACCTCTCTTCCTCCAGAAACACTTCACTCACGACCCACAAGAACACACACACACACACACTGACTGCACAGAAACCTCAGACTGAGGAAATGTCAGGAGAAAGCCAGAGCTCTGAGGGTCGAGCTGAAATTACACGCATCAGTGTTCAGACCTCAGACACAACAGGAGTTATGCTTAGAGATCCATCCGTCCATCCATCTATTATCTATATCACTTATCCTGTGTAGGGCTTGGAACAAACTCCACACACACACACACACACACACACACACACACACACACACACACACACACTCAAACCTAATGTATAACCCTGGAGGTGTGAGGTGACAGAGCTAACCACAGAAAAATCCTGCTGCCTGGGGGGATGTGGAGACGTCTCAAAGAAAATACTCCTAGATATGACACACTCGATTAATTAATTATACCTTCCCGTTAAAATTTTAATTAAAGGGTACATCTCTCTCTCCCTCTCTCTCTCTCTCTCTCTCCCTCTCTCGTGGTCTGAACCATTCCCAAGCTAAAGAAGAAGACACACTGTGCCAGAATCCAGTCTAGAATGTTATCTTCCAAATACATCTAACCGGACGTCCAGAGAGCAAGAATGTCTTAGGAGGCCATCACACTCTGCTGAAGGTCATGAAGTTCTTCATGTTCTTCTATCTTGAAAATATCGAAGAATGCAGCAGGAACAGGGTCGCCAAGTTCATGTTCCTCCCTAGCTGCGTCCCTGTCAGGTTCTCAATGCATCATGGTGTCACTGATTTCCTCTCACACACATGATCACATGCTCAGCAGGTCCGATGAGATCGAACTGAGTTATCATTACGTCTGATCAGTTCGCTCCACGCTCTTACAATCAATACCGCTCAAATGTTTAGGATCACCTGCAGCTTGACCGTATGCTACGGAGGAAGTCTCCATGAAGCCAATACGTCTTGTGGGAGACGCTCCAGGCTCTTCAGATTATCTTGAAGAATTGACAGCTACAGGCTGTCTGCCAGGCTGTAATTGCTGCAAAAGGTGTTTTGTTTGATGAAGCAGTCAAGTTCGAAGAACACATTCATCATTTTCATCAAAATCATTATTTCTAACTCTGACAATGTCAGCATGTCTTGATCTTTTGATACTGTATATTTTCTATTCAGGCTAAAAAAACAATACAATTTCTAGGTGATCCCAAACTTTTGAGCGGTAGTGTATAGTACATCCAGTATTTATATAAACGTGACGTGGACGCTACAACCAGAAGAACGTGATATGAGCTTAATTGGGAACGTGGCGCAGTGTGACGGACCTCAGACCTGATGAGGTCAATCCTCCACTCCTGGAAGGGACTCTGTCGTTCTCTGTTTCCGCAAGAAACCAGCACCATGAGGAGAGGGAAGGAAGAAGCTCTTATGTTTTTCCAAACACCCCAGATGACTTTTCAATGTGGTTTTAATCCAATGTGACTGCGTCACATTCCAGCTGAGATACAGCAGATCTCTGTCACTCTAGTCAATCCAGGCACTTCCTAGATGTAACAATCCACTCCACTGAGGATACGCACCTATTCCACGTCAAATTTAAATTGTATTTGTCACGTACACAACCATACACAGTGAAATGTGCAGTGAAATGATTAGATACGACCGTCTGTGACCTAAAATGCAAAGATAGAATAGAAAGATTCGACTACAATGAAATGCACTAGGGAATATAATTAAACCAACGATAAAAATAAAATAAAAAAGTTAAAATCAACATTGCAGTATATACATTTACAAAGTTTATAGATTTAAA
Source organism: Clarias magur (assembly GCA_013621035.1). Classification (NCBI taxonomy): domain Eukaryota; kingdom Metazoa; phylum Chordata; class Actinopteri; order Siluriformes; family Clariidae; genus Clarias; species Clarias magur. Next base: position 88,085 of record QNUK01000394.1, on the reverse strand, counting down.
AATTGAAATATATAAATATATATAAAATACACCGAATTTACAGAAAGTACAAAGAGAGGTTTTGTCTGTACATTGGGTCAGGACTCGCTCTCTCGGTGATGTCTTTACGTTTTATACACTGGAGGACCAGAAACCAGTCTCAGAGAAACTTCTGTCTGTACTGTATCTTTGTCACAGCATCAAGCAAAACTGTCTGGACAGAATTTACTTAGACTTCTGCAGCACTTCGATCTCTGGCTGAAGTTTAATCTGCACCATCAGTGAAATCACAATGTTGAGTAAAAGTGATGTTATGAACAGTTATGTGTGGGATTTAATCATCTACTTTAAAATAATCTACTAATGCGCTACTGTCTCAATGTAAACAAACACCTGCAGCAATAGATATTAATGAGAAAAGATAAAGTGAATGTTTTGACTGGGATTAGTTCAGATTTTCACTTTGGCTGAAATAACAGCGCTGAAGTGGTAGAAGTGAATTTTAACACGCCGGAGTCGTTTTAAGACAAAACTTCATCTTTATCCGATTTACTTTGGGTGACGTAGTGAAGGGTTTAAGTTGAGATGTGTGGAATACCGGGTGGATCCGGAGCGCCGCAGGCAGCTGGAGCCAGTAGGTGACAGGGTTAATCCGGAGGTTGATGCGGTATGGTCCGATGAATCTGGGTGATAGTTTCTGTGATTCTGTCTGCAGGTGTAGATTTCTTGTTGATAACCATACCTTGTCACCTACTTGGTACATTCATCCCGGTGGGTGTCGAAGGTGATGTTGAACAGTGTAGCGGGTGTTAGCAAGTCGGATGGCGTTGTTTGCTCGTCTCCAGAGCCGTCGACACCGGCGAACCAACTGTTGGGCCGACGGTACTTCAAGGAGTAAGAGCTTGGAAACCGTAGCACACCTCGAACAGGCTGAGGTTGGTGGCAGAGGACGTATGGAGGTTGTGAAACAACTCAGCCCATATGAGGTAGCGGGCCCAGGAGCACTGACGATCAGCAATAAAGCATCTCAGGTAGAGCTCCAGTTGTTGGTTGGTTCGCTCCGTCCGACCGTTTGTGGGTGGTAGCCGGAGGACAGACTGCAGGTGGAGTCGATCAGACGGCAGAAGGCCTTCCAGAACCAGGAGGTGAACTGGGGCCCCCTGTCTGAGACGATGTCCTTTGGGAACCCATGCAGGTGGACTACGTGCTCTAATATCAGCTCAGTCCTTTTGGCTGATGGGAGACTGGGGAGGGCCACCAGGTGTACAGATTTGGAGAACCAGTCGACGATGGTGAGGATGGTGTCCTTTTCTTTGGAAACTGGCAGGCCCGTGATAAAATCAACGGCAATGTGTGTCCAGGGCCGACGGGGAACTGGGAGTGGCTGAAGTTCCCCTGGTGATGGCTGGTTGCTGTCCTTGGACCTGGCACACTCTGGGCATGCCTGGACAAACTCATCCACGTCCCTCCTCATATTTGGCCACCAGAAGGCGCGTTGAATGAAGAGTATCATGCGTCACCTTCCGGGGTGTCCAGAAATTGGGGAGGAGTGTCCCCATTGGAGGACGTCGGTCTTGATGGAGTCGGGGACATAGAGACGACCAGGCGGCACACCTGCTGGTTTGGTCTCCGCAGTCTGTGCCTGGCAAACCCTCGTTTCCAAATCCCAGTTAATTGGTGCAAGGATCTTGGTGGGTGGTAGGACAGGCGCGAGGTCTGCCTGGGGGACGTCTTCTTCATGTTGTCGTGATTGGTGTTCTTGGACCCTGGGCGGTATGACAGGTGGAAGTTATCATTTTCAAAAACAATGCCCACTGCGCCTGTCTGGGGTTGAGTTGTTTCAATGTGCGGATAGTAATGAGGTTCTGATGGTCAGTCCAGACGATGAACGGCTCTCTGGCGCCCTGGAGCCAGTGTCGCCATTCCTCCAAGGCCCACTTTATGGCCAGCAGCTCACGGTCCCCTACTCCGTATCGCTGCTGAGTGTAGTCAAATTTCTTGGAGAAAAAACTGCAAGGGTGCAGTATTTGGTCTGGACCCACATCCGAAGCGTCCACCTCCACAATGAATGGTTTGTCAGCATCCGGGTGAAGAAGGCTGGGGGCAGTGGTGTAGCGGCGATAGAGTTCATGGAAGGCGGAGATGGCGGTGGAGGTGAGATGGAAGGGGTGAGATGAGGGGCGAGTCAGAGCGGTTAATGGGGCTGCAACTGTACTGTAGTCCTGGATAAAGCGACGGTAGAAGTTAGCAAACCCGAGAAATCGCTGGAGTTGTTTGAGAGTCTTGGGTAGGGGCCAATGCCTCACAACTTCCAGTTTCTGTGGGTCCATGGCCACACCCTGGGACGAGATGACAAAACCCAGGAACGTGGTGGACCGCTCGTGAAAAGCGCACTTTTCCAACTTACAGTACAGTTGGTGGGTGAGAAGTCTCTTTAGGACCGCCCTGACGTGCTGGACGTGTTCGTTGATGGTTCGGGAGTAAATGAGGATATCGTCCAGGTAGACGAACACCCAGCGGCCTAACATGTCTCTGAGAACGTCGTTGATAAATTGTTGGAATACCGCAGGTGCATTGCAGAGACCAAAGGGGATGACCAGGCTTTCATAGTGTCCGGTAGGGGTGATGAAGGCCGTCTTCCACTCATCGCCCTCTCTGACGCGCACCAAGTTGTAGGTGCTCCGGGGGTCCAACTTAGTGAAAATGGTGGCGCCAGAGAGGGTGTCCAGAGTTGGTAAGAGGCAACGGGTGTCAGTTCTTGATGGTGATGTTGTTGAGTCACCGGTAATTGACACTGGGACGAAGACTACCATCGCGTTTCTTCACAAAAAAGAACCCCGCGGCGGCAGGTGAGGAGGAGGGCTGGAAGGTACCATGGCGAAGTCTGCTGGAGACATACTCCTCCATTGGCTGCATCTCGTTCTTGGATAGGGAATAGAGGTGGCCGCGGGGTCGGATGGAGCCTGGCTGAAGGTCGATCGCTAGGTCGTAGGGGCAATGTGAAGGTAGATGGGTGGCACGTTTCTTGCAGAAGACTTCAGCCAGGTACCGGTTGTCTCATGGGATGTTATCTGTGTCAACATCGGGGACCTCGCTCTCCCTAGAGCACGTCCCAGCCTCGGCCCATAGGCATAGTTCGTTGCAGGTCGGTTTTGGGTCCAGGAGATGAGTGGGTCGTGACGCAGTAGCCATGGGTGTCCCAGGATGATAGGTCGTGACGGAATAGAGGTGATGTAAAGCTGGATCTGTTCCTGATGCTGGTTAATGATGAGGGTGATAGGACTGGAGGAGAGGGGCCGACCATCAACTGATGTAATAGTTACGGGCTGGGATAACGCCTCTGTCTTTACCCCCAGTCTTTTGACCTAAGAAGAGTCAATGAAGTTGCCCGCGGCACCAGAATCGATGAATGCGGTACTTCCAACTCATTTGTGGTCAAACTGGAGGCGTACTTTTACCGTGAGACGGGAATCATCGGTCAAGGTGGTGGAGAGGGAGATGGAACCCGGTGAGCCACTCTCATTTCTCACCGGGTCTGCGCGTTTCCCGGTCGCAGACAGGTGGCTCGGTGGTGTGTAGCAGATCCACAATACACGCAGAGCACCTCTCTGAATCGGCGTTCCCGTTCTGCAGCGGTTAAGGAGGCGCGCCCTAATTGCATGGGTTCCCCGACTCCTGTGTTAACCACGGCGGGAGGTGGAGAACCGACGGGTCCGGTAGGTGGAGCAGTGAATGAGAATCAGCCTTCGGAGACTGGAGCTTGGGGGAAGAAAGTGGTGGATCGAGGAGCAGACTGATGTAATGGCATCATGATGGGTGGCAGGGTACGGGGAGCTGACTTGGGGCGAGCGAGCAGACGTTGGTCAATCCGGAGGGCGAGTTGGATTAAGCCCTCCAAGGTCACTGGGAGCTCTCGTCCGGCGAGCTCGTCCTTTATACGCGAAGCCAGTCCCTCATAGTAGGTCGTCCGGAGGGTGAAGTCTCCCCAGTCGGTCTGCACAGCAAGCACGGACGACCCTCCCTGCCGTAGGTGATATAGTTTGGAGTCGGTCTCCTCCTCAGCAGCAGGATGTTCGAAGGTGAGTTTGAGTTGGCGGGTGAATTCCATGTATGAGTAGGCGACGTCTGAATCTGAGCGAAGAACTGCCGTGGCCCACTCAGCTGCCTGCCCGGATAGCAACGAGATGAGAAGAGCTATGCGCAGTCGGTCTGTGGAGTACCTGGTGGAATTGAACTCAAACATGAGATCCAATGCGGTTAGAAAAACACTGCACTTCCCATCTGTGCCATCCCATTTATCCGGTAAAGCCAGAAAAACATCAGAAGATGGTGAGGGAATTGGCGGTGCAGCAGCCGCTGCAATGGGCGTGGCAACAGCCGGCTGAGCGGCTACCCCGCAGAGGCTCGCATTCTCCTGTTACGAGTGTGCATGGCAGTAACAATGGTGTGCTTGGTTTTAACGTAACTTTATTCTTTCATGGGTTATTTACAAGTTTCTCTTTGTTTACAGCCATTGACATGTCGAAGAGGTTAACACGTAATGAGCGGATAGAAATTGTGTTGATATCTGGTGAACGCAGTAACCGGGCAGATTTCAATGCAAGACACCCTATGAGACAAAACATCTCCCATGCTACAGTTAGCAAACTGCTTGCTAAGTTTCGTGAAACTTGTTCAGTGTTGGATTTGTCAAAATGTGGACGCATGAAAACTGTCACTAATGAACAAACATCAGTGGCTGTCCTAGCTTCATTCAGCAAGAGCCCACAGCGTAGCACTCGCCGCATGTCACTGCAGAGTGGCATTAGTCCAACATCCCTTCGGCGGATATTAGCTACTCACAAATGGCACCCTTACAAACTCCAGCTACTGCAGCATCTCAACGAGGATGACCCAGATCGGCGCACACAATTTGCAGATTGGGCAAGACAAAAATTGGAACAGGACCCTTAGTTCATGCAGAAGATTTTGTTCAGTGATGAGGAAAACTTTTATGTGAATGGTGAAGTTAACAAACAAAACCACCGCTACTGGTCTGACACTAACCCACATTGGATAGATCCCTCCAAGACTGTTGGAACAAAAAAAGTGATGGTATGGTGTGGTATATGGGGTACAAAGATAGTGGGGCCATTCTTCATCAATGGAAACCTCAAGGCCACTGGATATTTGAAATTGCTACATGATGATGTGTTTCCCTCTTTATGCACTGAAGCTGGCACGTTCCCTGAGTTTTTCCAGCAAGATGGTGCACCACCACATTATGGGTGTCAGGTCCGAGCATTCCTAGATGAACAGTTTCCTGGAAAGTGGATTGGTCGTCATGGGCCAGTTGAAGGGCCCCCAAGGTCTCCCGATCTGACCCCCGTAGACTTTTATCTTTGGGGTCATCTGAAGGCAGTTGTCTATGGTGTGAAGATAAGAGATGTGCAGCACCTGAAACTACGGATACTGGAAGCCTGTGCTGGCATTTCTCCTGCGGTGTTGCTATCAGTGTGTGAAGAGTGGGAGAAGAGGGTTGCATTGACAATCCATCACAATGGTCAGTCGTCAGAAACTTGTAAATAACTCATGAAAGAATAAAGTTACGTTAAAACCAAGCACATTATTTTTCTTGTGAAATTCCCAATAAGTTTGATGTGTCACATGACCCTCTTCCTATTGAAAAAAAAAACAAAAGTTGGATCTAAGATGGCCGACTTCAAAATGGCCACCATGGTCACCACCCATCTTGAAAAGTTTGCCCCCTCACATATACTAATGTGCCACAAACAGGATGTTAATATCACCAACCATTCCCATTTTATTAAGGTGTATCCATAGAAATGGCCCAACCTGTATTTGTCTGACCACCAAAGAAGTACAACTTAGTGCAAACAAGGCATCAGATACTCGACCTTACAGAATGTGATTTCTGTTTATTAATAAGTGAGACAGAGAGTTCTGCTGTACAGAGAGACACGCAGACATGTACGTGGACTTCAACCTCAAATAATAATAATAATAATAATAATCATAATAATAATAATAATAAAGATGCTCAAAGATGGCGCCGGTGAGGTCGGCTGCCGTCACGACTGCTCCGACCGACTTTACTTTGTTTTCGTCTTTTTATTTAATTTCTAGTAACTTTAATCCGGCCAATTCATCACAATTGAGTGCATTAGGTACGATAGAGATGCTCTTATTTCTATTGGTCTACAATGTACTCACAATTCGACGTTTTTGACTCCGGATCCGAGCTGGCCGAGTGAGATCCTGAGGGAAAACAAAGGACGCGACGCGAAGCGGCGGCCCCGAGGAAAACGAGCCGGCGTCAGGAACAGGCTGAGAGCCCGTGCACACCGCACTCCTCTGCCTAGTATCCTGCTCGCCAACGTCCAGTCACTGGAGAACAAACTCGATGACCTCAGGGCCAGGATAAAGTTCCAGAGAGACATTCGGGACTGCAATCTCCTCTGCTTCACCGAGACATGGCTGAACCCAGCGGTGCCGGACCACGCCATCCAGCCGGCCGAGTTCTTCTCGGTTCACCGCATGGACAGGACAAGGGACTCGGGGAAGACAAGGGGAGGCGGCGTGTGTTTAATGGTGAACAGCGGCTGGTGCAACAGCGCGAGCGTTGTTCCTCTCGCACGCTCCTGCACACCCAACCTGGAACTATTGACCATCAAGTGTCGTCCTTTTTATCTTCCTCGGGAGTTTACATCGGTCATAATCAGCGCCGTTTATATTCCGCCACAAGCGGACACGGACACTGCCTTATGCGAGCTGCATGAGGCACTCACACAGCACCAGACACAGCACCGGGACGCTGCGCTTATTGTGGCGGGGGACTTTAACAGTGCCAACCTCAAACGCGCAGCGCCGAACTTTCATCAGCACATCACATGCCCAACCAGGGGTGAAAGGACACTGGACCATTGTTATACAACAGTCAAGGACGGCTACAAGGCACAATCTCGTCCACCGTTTGGGAAATCCGACCATGCCGCCATCTTCCTCATGCCAAAATATAAACAAAGGCTTAAACAGGAACTTCCGGTTCAGAGGGAGGTCGCGCGCTGGACGGACCAATCGGTGGCCGCGCTTCAGGACGCACTCGATGACGCAGACTGGGACATGTTCCGGAACAGCTCCGATGACGTCAGCATGTTTACGGAAGCGGTCGTGGGATTCGTCGGGAAACTAGCGGATGATACCGTGCAGAAAACGACCATCAGAACGTTTCCCAATCAGAAGCCGTGGGTGGATAAAACCATCCGCGACGCTCTGAGATCTCGCGCCGCTGCCTACAACGCGGGACTTGCATCGGGGGACATGAACCAGTACAAGGCTGCGTCCTATAACGTCCGGAAGGCGGTTAAAGAGGCGAAGCAGCGCTACGGAAGGAAACTAGAGTCACAACTCCAACAGAGTGACTCTAGGAGCCTGTGGCAGGGACTAAGGACAATAACGGATTATAAAGCACCAACATCCGGTATGACGAACGCGGACATGACTCTGGCAGACGAGCTGAACACCTTTTATGCTCGCTTCGAGGCTGCAGCTAAAGACGCTAGCGTTGCTAATGCTAGCGGCGCTAACGGCTGCAGAGAGGAAGTCACTGCCAGCACCGGAAACGCGTTCATCATCTCCGAGCATGACGTGAGGAGAGCCTTCAGGAGAGTGAACATCAGGAAAGCAGCAGGACCAGACGGCATCTCAGGTAGAGTCCTCAGAGCCTGCGCAGACCAGCTTGCACCTGTGTTCACAGAGATATTCAACCTCTCCTTATCTCAGTCGGTGATCCCCACATGCTTCAAAGAGTCCATCATTGTTCCTGTTCCGAAGAAACCACATCCTGCTTCCCTCAATGACTATCGACCTGTAGCCCTCACATCAGTGGTGATGAAATGCTTTGAACGGCTGGTCAGAGACTTCATCATCTCTTCACTACCCGACACTCTGGACCCACTACAGTTTGCATACCGCCCGAACCGCTCCACAGATGATGCCATCTCCCATCTCCTCCACACAACACTCACTCACCTAGACACTAGAAGGGGGAATTATGTTAAAATGCTTTTCATCGACTACAGCTCAGCATTTAACACCATAATACCCTCCACACTCACCACCAAGCTGGAGCACCTGGGACTCAGCTCATCTCTATGTCAGTGGATCTCTAATTTCCTAACTGGGAGACCACAGGCTGTAAGGATGGGTGGACACGTCTCAGCCTCTCTCACTCTCAGCACTGGAGCCCCACAGGGCTGTGTTCTGAGCCCCCTGCTGTACTCTCTGTACACACATGACTGTGCGGCCACTACCAGCTCCACCACCATCATCAAGTTTGCTGACGACACCGTCGTGGTGGGCCTGATCTCTGACAACGACGAGACGGCCTACTTGAAGGAGATTGGAAATCTGGAGAACTGGTGCCAGAGGAACAACCTTCTTCTAAATGTCAGTAAAACAAAGGAGCTGATAGTGGACTTCAGCACTAAGCAGGAGAGGAACTACCAGACCCCCGTCATCAACGAGAGCCCAGTGGAGAGAGTGGACTGCTTCAAGTACCTCGGTGTTCACATCACGCAGGACCTATCATGGTCCTGTCACATCAACACCATGGTGGAAAAGGCCCGACAGCGTCTCTACCACCTCAGACGCCTGAGAGACTTTAGACTGCCCTCCAAGGTGCTCAGGAACGTTTACTCCTGCACCATAGAGAGCATCCTGACGGGAAACATCGCATCCTCGTTCGGGAACAGCACCATGCAGGACAGACGAGCCTTACAGAGGGTGGTGCGATCAGCTGAGCGCATCATCCGAACTGAGCTCCCTGACCTGCACTCTGTCTACAGCAAGCGGTGCTGGACCAAGGCCAGGAAGATCATGAAGGACCTCAGCCACCCCAGCAATGGACTGTTCTCTCTGCTGCGGTCTGGGAAGCGCTTCCGCTCCCTCAAGGCCAATACAGAGAGACTGAGAAGGAGCTTCTTCCCGCAGGCGATACGGTCTCTCAATCAAACCAACACACTGGACTAAACACCTTTGCATTTTCTTGCACACACAGAACGGACAATTATGTCAATGCACATTGCACATATATGCACATATGCACATTTTGCACACTTCAAGGACTTCTTTTCACACCCCCCTCATCTCATTAAAAAACTACCTCAAGTTTTCACAGACTATAGTCGCAATATATTACATCACATCCCACTTCTGACAAGAGCACATTTTTTTCATACTTCAGATTTTATGTATATATATATATTTTGTAACTTTGTTGGAATCTGTTTTATAGGTTCCTTTTGTAAAAATTATTTAAGGTCACGGAGCGGTCGTATAAGCATTTCACTGCATATCGTACTGTGTATGACTGTGTATGTGACAAATAAAATTTGAATTTGAATTTGAATTAATAATAATAATAATAATAATAATAATAATAATAGCACTGATTACATAAAGATTAGCAGATTATTATTGGATTTTAACCTTTTAACTCTTTCTACAAACTTTTTATCCACCAATGACGCGTACTTACTTTTGTATAAAATATAGAAGTGTAAGATGTATGTGTGTGTGTGTGTGTGTGTGTGTGTGTGTGTGTGTGTGTGAGTGTGTGTGAGTGACAGCAGTGTGATTGTGTGACTGAGTCCTGATCTTATGTATAAATGAGCGGTGTGCAACATAGCGGGTAATGTACTACCTCATGACCTTGATGTGTAGCAGGAATGTACAGTAGTGTGTGTGTGTGTGTGTGTGTGTGTGTGTGTGTGTGTGTGTGTGTGTGTGTGTGTGTGTGTGTGTGTGTGTGCGCGTTTATTGTGTGTGAGAAACAAAAACAAAACAAATCCAATCATTTTAGTTCATCTCTTTAGTTTAGTCCACCTGCTCTTCAGAAGACCCGGGTTCAAGGATATCTGGAGTTGAATTGAATGTGTGTGTGTGTGTGTGTGTGTGTGTGTGTGTGTGTGTGTGTGTGTGTGTGTGTGTGTGTGTGTGTGTGTGTGTGTGTGTGTGTGTGCGTGTGTGTGTGTGTGTTTGAGCCAAAGTATACAGCTGCACTTTGAAATCTGTTCTTTTATTGCATTTTATGATAGATCAGACAAAGCTCGCTGTCTGTCTCATGAGGAGAAAAGAAATAAAGCAAGTGGAACTCGGGACACTGAAACACTGTCTCTGTCTCTCTCTCTCTCTCTCTCTCTCTGTCTCTCTCTCTCTCTCTCTCTCTCTGTCTCTCTCTCTCTCTCTCTCTCTCTGTCTCTCTCTCTCTCTGTCTCTCTCTGTCTCTCTTTCTCTCTCTCTCTCTTTCTCTCTCTTTCTGCGCATGCGCTGGGTGTGAGGGAGCGCGTGAAAGACTGTTTGGCGTCCTGCCAAGTTTTCCGAAAAACCCTCCCGTTCCCCCCCCCCCCCCCCCCCCCCCACTTCTTTATTCATTTATTCATCTTAGGCGTGAGGTGTGTCGTGGACACTGGGGTCTTCGTTGAAGAAGTGCTGCTAGCGGTGGGAGAGGAGGTCGGGTGCGAGAACATCTACTCAGCCTCCCGGATGAACAAAGCGTTCGTCAGCCCCATGAGGGCCAACCCGCTCGGGTGTAAGAGCTCCAGCGTGAAGCACGTCCTGTCCTTCCGGAGGCAGATACTAATGGTGCTAACTAACCAGGAAGGGACACTGAACGTGAACTTTAAGTGTAAAGTGGGGGACGGCAGCTACACCGTGTTCGCCACCACGGAGCCGCTGAGGTGTTTCGAGTGCGGGGACGTCGGACACAAAAGGCTGAGCTGTCCACACGGAGCCGCGCAGCCGGGGAGCTCGAGGAGCGACGCGGCCGGGAAACAGCAGCAGCGGCAAAGCGGGGACAGTCAGCCTGAGAACACCGAGGAGTCCGAGTCTGCCGCGGGCCTCAGCGACACGCCCGAGTCAGCGCTCACGAAGGTCAGTCTCACACACACCGCCACCGCAGAGACACACACCGCACCCGGCGCTGACTCCAGCACCGCCACTACTGTACACAGTGTGAGTAAACATCCCGGCGCGTGTACAGTAGTCAGCGCTGACCCCGCCCCCAGCAGCGGACCCCGCCCCCAGCAGCGGAGAGCCACAGGAACCTCAGACCTGCACACCAGCACCGACACCCAAAGAGAAAACCACAGTAAAACCCAGGAGGAAAAGAGAAGAGACGCACATTACAGAACAAATCAACAAACGGAAAACCCGCAGCCAAACACTGAACACAACAACACTGGACACAGAAGAAGCCGGATGCAGCACCGCACACACACAGGGGGAACCACAAAAAGACTTAGAGGACATCCAGGAACAAGCAAACAAATACCTACAAGAACTAGACCAATTACAGATATCGGACATAAAAAAGAAACACTTAGTAAAAACGCTACTAAAAAAGGCAAAATTAGCAGAAAAAAAAGCTCAAAAACCCACAGACACTCAAGAAGAAGAGAAAATGGACAGAAGCTGAACAAACCAAAAACTATAAAGAAGAATGAATGACTGCAAAAAAAAAATATATATATATATATGAATCTATATATTGTGTATGAGTGTGTCTGTGTGTATATGTATGTGTGTATGAGTGTCTGTGTGTGTATATGTATGTATGTGCTAGTGTGTATATGTAGAGTGTGTGTGTGTGTGTGTGTGCATGTGTATATGTAGTGAGTTAAAAAAAAAAAAAAATCTCTCTCTCTCTCTCTCCTCCTCTCTTTCTCTGTCTCTCCCCCCTCTATGTGTATATGCTTACAACTGTACATAAATTGTAAAATAGTGCCTTATTTAATTTTGTTATAATAAAGTGAGTTTAAAACCTCAAAAAACCTCTCTCTCTCTGTCTCTCTGTCTCTCTCTGTCTCTCTCTGTCTCTCTCTCTGTCTCTCTCTGTCTCTCTCTCTCTCTCTCTCTCTCTCTGTCTCTCTCTCTCTCTCTCTCTGTCTCTCTCTTCTCTCTCTGTCTCTCTCTGTCTCTCTCTCTCTCTCTCTCTCTCTCTCTCTCTCTCTGTCTCTCTCTCTCTCTCTCTCTCTCTCTCTCTCTCTCTCTCTCTCTCTCTGTCTCTCTCTGTCTCTCTCTCTCTCTCTGTCTCTCTCTCTCTCTCTCTGTCTCTCTCTCTCTCTCTGTCTCTCTGTCTCTCTCTGTCTCTCTCTCTGTCTCTGTCTCTCTCTCTCTCTCTCTCTGTCTCTCTCTCTCTCTCTCTGTCTCTCTCTGTCTCTCTCTCTCTCTCTCTGTCTCTCTCTCTCTCTGTCTCTCTCTCTGTCTTTCTCTATCTCTCTGTCTGTCTCTCTCTCTGTCTGTCTCTCTCTCTCTCTGTCTCTCTCTCTGTCTGTCTCTCTCTCTATCTCTTGATCTTTGTCATGACCCGAATCACGAATGCCATATGACTCACTGCGGTATCATTCCTGAAATATGCATTTCTCTTTTCTTTCTTCTGAAAACAAAAAAACAAAAACACACTCGATGTACAAGATTCTTACTTCTCTTTATTGCTTTTTTTAGAGGGACTTTATGTGTGCTTGCTGCGTGTGAGGGTCATTAAAGGGAAAACAGGCAAAGACAAAAAGAGTAAAATCATTATAGCCGTGTGTGTGTGTGTGTGTGTGTGTGTGTGTGTGTGTGTGTGTGTGTGTGTGTGTGTGTGTGTGTGTGTTATACAACGTCGTCTTGTGCTCCTCTTTTTCCGGGGCATTTCCTTAGAGGATAAACATGTAGGGATGTGTGGGAAATGTCCTTTTTAATCTGTGCCATAAAAGTCTGTCTAACATACGACCACTACAGAGAGGAATGAGGTCACATAGCCAAGCCCCGCCCATCTGTTTTCACACACTCTCTTTTTTTTCCGAAATAGCACTTCTTCGGAGGGTGTGTGTGTGTGTGTGTGTGTGTGTGTATGTGTGTGTGTAAGTGGACTGTGAGCAAACCATCTGCCTGTAGGCTTGTCTTTCTGTACCACACACACACACACACACACACACACACACACAGTGATGTGACACCTTTCTCTTTTTCGATCTGCTTTTCAGTTTCACACACGACAAACGATTTGACAATATGGATTCCTCAGGAAAAGGATCTGAAATGTGTCTCTAATACACACACACACACACACACACACACACACGTATACAGTATGTGATGATTTCAGATGTCAAAGAGACAAGTAAAGGAAAAGTAAAGCAAGAAATAAAAACTTGTGTTACTTGTGTATGTGAAGAAGAACGCTGACTAACGACTGTCACATTGTAAAGAATGTCACAAATCAAAAATACAAAATAAAAATGTAGATAGGTGTGTGTGTGTGTGTGTGTGTGTGTGTGTGTGTGTGTGTGTGTGTGTGTGTGTGTGTGTGTGTAAACGCAGAGAGAATCTGCTGGTATTGGAGACATGAATTTGCAGTGAATATTGAAGGATCCACTGTAGGACTCTGGTGTCTCCTGACCAACAGATACTGTACAGCCTGGAGGAAAGTCATCAGAATTATGAGGACCAGGTAGAATCAAGTGCATATGGAGTGAATTAGTGACGCACTGTAGATGTAGATTTTGTTGTGTTGTTTAAAAGTTAACTTTTCAGAGCTCTTTTACATTTCTTTTTTTTTTGTGTGTGTATTTTCCCCCGATTTTCTCCCTGATTTAGTCGTGTCCAATTCCTCCCCGTCACTAGGGGGCTCCACATTAAGGCTACTACTACCACTCAGCCGGGAGCGCCGAAGACTATCACGTGTTTCCTCCGAAAAATTATTATACCTGACCGCATCTTTTCGAACTGCTCGCTCACGCACCGTTGGGGGCGGCGTAACACACTCGGAGGACGGCGCTATCCGCTTCCTCCGCTGCGCGAGCTCACAGACGCCCCTGACTGGCTGTAGAGCCGTGATTAATGTCGGAGCACTATGTACCTCTCATCCCTCCCCTCTGAGAGAGCTCGGCCAATCAGCTCTCTCTAGACCTCCGGCTGCGAGAGGTTACAGCACCACCCAGGAATCGAACTCGCGATCTCCAGATGATAGGGCGAGCGCTTTAACCACTGCGCCACTCGGAGGCCCACGTGTCTTCATTTTCATCTTCATATTTATACCCACAGCGTTTTTCTAAATCATAAGGAAAATTTTCACTTGAATTTGTATTTTTTATATCGTTTCCAATTAAACATATCTCACTCACTCACACCGCGAGGTTGTTTTCCTTTGTGTGTGTGTGTGTGTGTGTGTGTCCCAGCACTTAAACAAGCCAGCCAAGATCCTTTGCCTTTCCATTTGGCACACACTCCGTACGTGGCTGTCAAGAGCGATTTGAGAGCCTCGTATCCGGCTGCAGGCGGTACAGCTGAACACAGCATGTGAGATTAGTTCTCTGGATTGTCGGATGATTTTCCTTTGGTTTGTCTTTTGGGATTCCTGAATGGGGAATCCAACTAAGCTAACAGAGCTCCACAGTGGCCTGTTAACAGCCAGATGTTTCGAGTCACCGAGTTTGATGTAAGACCGCTTCATCAGGTTTTTTGTTGTGGTTGTTGTTGGGATTTACAGCTACGATTTTGTTGTCCAGGTCCTCAGTTTATAACCAGCGTGAAGGTACATTTGACCCCAAAGTCCAGCACATGTGTGTAATGTGAACACTTGATATCCAAGTATTGAGCTCCAGTCAACTTCTCACTCAGGTACGGTCGCTAGCCACACCTTAACACGGAAGCGAAGCTTCGATTAGATTGTGATGTCATCAACATCTCCTGTGTCATCCAGAATCCCATCCTCTGACGTCCTCTGTGCTGCGCTGCCAAAGCCGTTAAAGCAGGGAGGCAAGTGAGAGGGCCACTCTTGATATTTTGTGTGTCTCAATTCTGGGGCCAGATCCTTCAAAGGAGGCATTTGAAGTCAAAATGACATGAAGACAAGTCACCAAACTATCCCAAGATTCGAGCCAGGAACGAGCCTGCAGGAGATCCAATAGATTATCTCACTCACTCACTCACTCATCGTCTATACCACTTCATCCTGTCTTCAGGGTCACGGGGGACTGGAGCCTATCCCAGGAGACCTAGGACACAAGGCGGGGTTACAGCCTGGACAATGTGCCAATCCATCGCAGGGCATCCAGTAAATGATAAAAAAACGAAATATTAATTCATTCACACAGTCCAAAGGCGGTGTGGACATCCTTTTATTTTACTTTTGCGATTATTATGATTTTTATTATTATACACACGTGGACAAAATGGTTGGTACCCTTTGGTCAATGAAAGAAAAACTCACAATGGTCATATAAATAACTTTAATCTGACAAAAGTAATAATTAAAAAAAATTCTATGAATGTTAACCAATGAAAGTCAGACGTTGCTTTTCAACCATGCTTCAACAGAATTATAAAAAAATAATAAACTCATGGAACAGGCCTGGACAAAAATGATGGTACCCCTAGAAAATACTGAAAATAATGTGACCAAAGGGACATGTTAATTCAAGGTGTGTCCACTAATTAGCATCACAGGTGTCTACAATCTTGTAATGAGTCAGTGGGCCTATATATAGGGCTCCAGGTCGTCACTGTGTTGTTTGGTGACATGGTATGTACCACACTCAACATGGACCAGAGGAAGCGAAGGAAAGAGTTGTCTCAGGAGATTCGAAAGAAAATTATAGACAAGCATGTTAAAGGTAAAGGCTATAAAACCATTTCCAAGCAGCTAGATGTTCCTGTGACTACAGTTGCACATATTATTCAGAAATTTAAGATCCATGGGACTGTAGCCAACCTCCCTGGACGTGGCCAAGGGGGGAAAATTCATGACAAATCAAAGAGACGGATAATCCGAATGGTAACAAAAGAGCCCAGAAAGACTTCTAAAGAGATCCAAGGTGAACTTCATGCTCAAGGAACATCAGTGTCAGATCGCACCATCCGTCGTCGTTTCAGCCAAAGTGGACTACATGGGAGACGACCAAGGAGGACACCATTGTTGAAAACAAATCAGAAAAAAGCCAGACTGGAATATGCCAAACTACATGTTGACAAGCCACAAAGCTTCTGGGAGAATGTCCTATGGACAGATGAGACAAAAATGGAACTTTATGCCAAGGCACATCAGCTCTGTGTTCACAGATGGAAAAATGAAGCATATGAAGAAAAGAACACTGTCCCTACTGTGAAACATTGAGGAGGCTCTGTTATGTTCTGGGGCTGCTTTGCTGCATCTGGCACAGGGTGTCTTGAATCTGTGCAGGGTACAATGAAATCTCAAGACTATCAAGGGATTCTAGAGAGAAATGTGCTGGCCAGTGTCAGAAAGCTGGGTCTCAGTCGCAGGTCATGGGTCTTGCAACAGGACAATGACCCAAAACACACAGCTAAAAACACCCAAGAATGGCTAAGAGGAAAACATTGGACTATTCTAAAGTGCCCTTCTATGAGCCCTGACCTCAATCCTATTGAGCATCTTTGGAAGGAGCTGTAACATGCTGTCTGGAAAAGGCCCCCTTCAAACCGGAAACAACTGGAGCAGCTTGCTCATGAGGAGTGGGCCGAAATACCTGCAGAGAGGCGCAGAAGTCTCACTGACAGTTACAGGAATCGTTTGATTGCAGTGATTGCCTCAAAAGGTTGTGCAACAAACTATTAAGTTAGGGGTACCATCATTTTTGTCCACGCCTGTTCCCTATGAGTTCATTTTTTTATAATTCTGTTGAAGCATGGTTGAAAAGCAATGTCTGACTTTCATTGGTTAACATTCATAGAATTCTTATTTATTATTACTTTTGTCAGATTAAAGTTATTTCTGTGACCATTGTGAGTTTTTCTTTCATTGACCGAAGGGTACCAACAATTTTGTACACGTGTGTATAATATTATGCAGTCAGAGAAGGACGTGGGACCAAAACGGAGACACACCCATCGTTTCCAAAATATCATTAATATATTTTGTACATGTAGTCTATTTCCGCTTTGTGTTTATTGGTGAATCACAATGCTGCCCTCTGCTGTATGGGAGATTGTAGACGCGAGTGTTTTGGGGAATTTCTAAGCTGAGAGAGGCGTCAACCGTTCCAGAGCAAAGTACAAACAAATGTACAGTACCTAGTGGCAAAAACTTTAAAAATAAATACATAAATAAATAAAAACTCTTGTCACTCACTGGCATTTTTAGTAATTGGGACCTCCCGCGCTCTCCTCACACACACACACACACACACACACACAAATACACATATGTAATTTCCAATATTCCTTCTGGTACAATCTCCCTCATTTTATCTCCAGATGGTCCGTGAGCTCCTAACTACAATCTAACAGATTGTGACGATTTTCTCTCTCTCACACACACACACACACACACACACACACACACACACACACACACACACACACACACACACACACACACACCCGCACACACACATACACACACACACTGCAGGATTTCCCCCACTGGGATTTTCTGGAATGTGGAAATGTGACGCCGTTCTTTAAATTGTCCATGTGAATTTACAGAAACACACACACACACCCACACACCCACCCACCCACCCACACACACACACACACACACACACACACACACACACACACACACACAATTTCTAGCATTTTAATTCATCCGTGTCTATCCGTGCCCTTCTCTCTCTTGCGCACGTGTGCACTCTCTCTCTCTTTCACATCTCAACACACAGATGATTGGCAGATTCCCAAATAGCATCTCCTTCAATGTGTCACCGCCCCCTCACACACACACACACACACACACACACACACACACACACACAAGGGACTGCCAGGAGTTCCCTCAACAGCATCTTGTGACATGTGACAACCCACCCTCTCTCTCTCTCTCTCTCTCTCTCTCTCACACACACACACACACACACACACACACACACACACACACACACACACACACCAATTCCACTGATGCATGTTTTCTAATGTATCCGTCACATCGTTCCCCTTCCTCTCTCTGTCTCTCTGTCTCTCTATTTGGCTCCCTCTCTCTCCCAGTCTCTTTATTACACTCTCTCTTCCTCTCCCTCTCTGTCTTGTTCCTGCTCTCCCACATGAAAGACCTCTTTTCAGTCTATTCATGAAGCAATATATTGGCAAAAAAAATAGACTCCAATTATATTTAGTTCGACGCTCGTCCTCCTCTTCTTCACGTATCGTCATAATGTCCTGCAGGCAAAGGGGGAAAAAAAGCCTGTATCCATCTCCAGTCAGCGTTTTCTATGCCCTTTTTTTTTTCAGGTTTAAAAGTGGTCGTCTAGACACTATTGAAAAACTCAGACTCATTTATTCTGAACAACCTCAGAAGAAGCTCAGAGGTGTGATGTACACCCAGGTGATTTTGTAGGTAATAATCTAAAAGTGTAAAGAAAAAAAAAAAAAAAACCACTCAAGCAGCTTCACAACATGACTCTGAACACCAGGAACTTTCCCAACATAATCACAGACGTAACATTTAAACCTAATTGTCTGGCTCTGATCACTCTGAATTATTCTACCTCTATAGAACCGATCCCTGAGCGAATCATCTCTAAAGAAAGACGTGAACCTCCTGAAATGATCTAAAGTGAGTCTGTCCTTCAGTCAGGCCGTATTGCCAGAGCTCACGCAGCTTCGCTTGGCTAACGCTTTTCTCCTGCCAGGCGCTTAGACACGTCTAGTTTAGCTTTAGGCGTTTTTATATGACTTCGTAAAAAAATAAAATAAAATAAATTTAAAAAAAGTACCGTGTATATGCAGCACGTCAGTGACTTGTCAACAAGAATGAAGGAAAATACACATCATCGTTAATATGATCATCATAATTTACAGTGAAATCCGTCAGGAAAATGTTAAGGCATGATGGACTAACCGACACAGGGGCTGTTAAATATGTCAGGATTATTACCAGCAATATTATAGGAATTCTCCGGCAAAGTTCAAAATCTTTTTCATTTTTTTTTTTCCTTTTCACAAAGGAAGGATGAAATACTTTCTATATTTAAAAATGTATGAAACGGTTAGTTTACTGTGATTGAAACAGAAATAAAGATCATAAGCTGTACTTTCCTTTGTGTCTGGGGTGATACAGTACCATGGTTCATATGCTTAGTCCAGTCTGAAAAGTGAGCTTTTAGATCAGCTAGCTTCTGGTGTACAGGTACTGGAGTTCCACCCATCCATCAAGGAACCTCTGTAATCTAACTAGGGCCCGATGTATATAATGATGTATACCAGTGAATTTATTCCCAGTTTTACAACCTTGGTAGGACCTCAAGTCAACAATAGCACGATACGGGCAATGTGTGAGCACCAACTAGAGTAACCTGCATGTCTCTGGACTGTGTGAGGAAACCGTAGTATCAGGAGGAAACCCATCGAGCACGGGGAGATCATGCACACAGAGACCCAAGGAAGGAATCCTCAGGAAACGTGGACCCTGTGAGGTGTGAGGCCACCGTGCTAGCCACGACCCCACAGTGCCACCTAAGGTGTAATTATGTACCATCAATTATTATTAAAAGTTCCCCTGAAAGAATGGTGGTCAGTCTGGTGATGAAAGTGTTGGTCAATGTGGCGGTACAAGCAATAGTCAAAGTTGTGGTAAGAGTGCTGGTTAATGTGTTGGCCAAAGTGGCGGTACAAGCAACGGTTAAAGGGGTGGTTAAGTTGTGTTAAGGGTGGTAGAAGTGATGTTCAAGTTCAGTGTGGTGCTAAAAATAGTGGTACAAGTGATAGTGGCCAATAGTAGTCAATGTGGTGGTCAGTGCGGTGGTAAAAGTGCTGGTCAGTATGGTGGTCAATGTAGTGATCAATGTGGTGGTGCAGTAGATGTGGTGGAAAATATAGTCATCAAAGCAGAGGAGAAACTGCTGGTCAGTGTGCTGGTCAGTGTGTTTCTCCACAGTGATCAAACGCATTCGACCCCACCCTGCCCGCGACACCAGACAGGCCACGAGCACAGGTCTTACTGTAACTCTCTCTGCTCCAGGATAATGATCCCAAAGCCCTGACCACAGCGTCCTACTGTACCAAGCTGGAGAAAATAAACAATAATATATAAAAAATATATACATACTGGAGATCAGAGGTGACAGAAGTGCACAAGCTCACGACTCAAGAACTGCAAATGTAAAAGTACTTGCATAAAAATGTACTAACCTTCAAGTTGAAGTACCAATTAAAATGTTGTACTTATGTAAGTAATACTGTAAGTACTAAGTACATATTCTAATTATGTGCTTTAGGTACTGATGTACAAGTATTCCATAAAAGACAGATTTTCGGGATATCGATCCGCCCAAGTTACTTGATGAACAGTATTTTAATGAATTTTAGACACAATTAAAGTTGTTGCTCTTGATAACATGAATGGGCAAGTCTAGTAGAAAGTAGTTTTCTGCAGAAATCTAAAATGTTTAGACACACGCATAGTTAATTGATTGATTGATTGATTGATTGATTGATTGATTGATGTACTAAATGTAATAAATTCATCTCCTGCATTTACATGATTTACAAGTTTGAAACCTTGGCAGCGTAAGAGATCAATTGTTTTCTGCCAATTTATTTAACATTTTTAGAGTTGTTAGGATGCTCTGAGCCCAGCCTGCCAAATATAACTGAAGTATGCAAAAAATGATTTCATTCTGCTCTAAAGTACATGAGACAAATAATTGAATCTTAAGATTAGGGGCATAAAACATAATTCCTCCTTATGATTCTGATTCATGATCATTTCACAATAAGCCTGATATTGTGTCTTCTTAAATCGCCCTATGGAGACAAATAAAGTTATTTTTTTATTGAATTGAATATGATACGACATGACGCACTATGATTTCCACATTGTTCAGACACTTCCAGATCTAACAGGAACTCGTGAATGAATGATGATTGTGTAGAGAAATATGGCCGAACAGCTTTAAGAACCCGTTTAGCAGTGTTGATAGATTCGTGTGAGTTTTGAACAATGAATCATCAGATCATTCCACCGTGCGACCCTAATGATAAAGTGACGAACAAGGTGTTATCTTGATGTCTACGAGTTTGGAAGCCCAGGATTGAAACCAAAGACGGTGAAGCTGCGAGTCTGCAACCAGCATAGAAACTAATGTATAACTCGCAAGATCAAAATCAGAGAAGCATCGATCCAAGTGCATAAAGTTTTAAATAAAAATACGTTTTCAATAAAATATGTGTTTACAATTGGTCACTTTAACCAGAACAGAATAAAAGACTTGGATGACATGCAATACTTTAACACAGTGGAGCCGGCTTTCCTGCCAAATTACACACACACACACACACACACACACACACACACACACACACACTCACACACACACACACACGTACAGGTTTGGCAGAAAACAGAAGTACATCAGGAACTCCTCATCAGCGGGACTGTTCCTGCAGAACATTAATCACAATAATGATCTGAGATTGTTAGCTATTTGTTTTTAATATTATTTATATATTCATTTATTGAATCACGTTGTTGAAGGCGTGTAAGTTTTAACTCCCCAGTCCGGTTAAATATATACAGTATTAATATTTTCCCAAACTTTGAGCCTCACTTCAGTTCCTCTTGTGATAAAAGTGTGGAGGATAAAATATTTTGAGGACTTTTCATAATACAGCTATAAAACACACCGTCGAAAACGTTTTGAGTGAACGAGACTTAACAGTGACCAGAGTGCGACGCACAGAAAGCTCCTGTGAGAAATTCAACCACAGCCTTGTTTTGAGAAAATAAAAAGCTCTTTTTCCATTTAAAAAAATTGACGGACTTCTGTGTGTCTTCACTTCTGTTTTCATTCCATGGCAACGACCAAAACATAAAAGTGCAACTCAGCATCTTGGAAATGCGAGGTGTTCCACATGAGTTTCTGCTTTTACTGGAACGCCGATTCACTTTGACACACACACACACACACACACAAACACACACACACTCGTTACACATAGATTCACATTTCGATATATCGCATATATTAGTTTTAATTTGCTGAACGTTATTGTGTAAGGTGTCGTTACTAAAGAGCAGTACACAAATTTTTGCTGAAGAACTTTAGCCAAGGAATTAGTCCAGGAAATTTTAGCTCATAATTATTAACTCTCCATAACTTCATATCAAGAACTTAAGCCAAGAACTTTTCGTTCAGATCTTAATCGCATTAAAACTACAGCAGGGGGCTTTTTTTTTTTTTTACAAAGCCCCAAAGTTATGGAATAGTCTTCCTATTAATGTTCGGGACTCAGACACAGTCTCAGTGTTTAAGTCTCGGCTAAAAACCTATTTATTTAGCGCAGCATGTTTGTAAATAGATGAGCCTTAGGTAAAGGAGCAGATCTGGGGGACTCATGGACGTAGAGTATTCTGGTGAACTGGGATGTTTAGATGCTGTCCTCCCCACTCTCATTGTTCACTCAGGTTTGTCGACGGTGAAGTGATCAGTTCCTCCTCATGTCTGTGTTTCCTTCTGGCTTTCCCTTTTAGTTGTGATGTCACAGTTGGGTAGGGTACATAGTCCATAGTTGAACAGGGGTAGCTCTGTGGTTAAGGCATTGGACTACGGTCTGGAAGGACCCAACCATGACTAAGTTGCCCCTGTTGGGTCCCTGAGCAAGGCCCTTTACCCTCAATTGCTTAGATGCATAACGAGATAAAAAAGTCGCTCTGTATAAGGTCGTCTGCCAAATGCTGAAATGCAGTGTAGACCTGCCGGAGTCTCTACTTGGACTCTGCACTGAATAGACTTTCACCTTAGACTGTACATTATTATACATTATACACGGTATACATTATGTGACTGTGACCATACTGTGACATCACTGTTATCTCTATTCCTCTCTCTATCTCTCTCTCTCTCTGAGATGCGAGTGATCCAGACCCTCTCTGCCCTCTGGACCTGTCTGACTCGTCCTGGTGCCCCATATATGATCACACGGAGACCTCATGTGGTCAGCTTGGGATGGGTGTGGTGACTGGGGACGGGTCCACCTGATGACCATGAGGATGGTCCTGGCCTTGACTGATGCAGGCAGTTTTTCTCTGATGGCTTTTACCCTGCAGTCACTCCATAGTCCAGGAGTGGAATTGCCTTTTTTAATTATTTGTTTAACCAGAGCCTCCAGTAATGAAAGTGGACATATCAATATGAACACCTTTCCTGTTATACTAAACTTTCAACCTCATACTGTAGATATAGCAGGGACTGACGGATGTTCGTACTGTGTGCTATCACCCCGTTGAGTCCGGTTCCTCTCAAGGTTTCTTCCTGTTGCCATGTCAAGGGAGTTTCACCTCAACCCTGTCACTCTCAGCTTGCTCATCAAGGACAATCTGATAGTTAAAGGTTATGCTTTTCCTGTACGCGTCCTAATTTATTTTCACTATTTTTCTTTTATTCTGTAAAGTTGCTCTGTGACAAGGCCATTGTTAAAAGTTCTATACAAATAAAACTGAATCGAAGTGAAAACTTTGACCTAAATTTATATATAATTTAAAATCATGAACTTTTATTCCAGGATAAAAATTCTGATAATTTAATTAGAACTTAAAAACAGTAATTGTATCCCTGCATTAAGGCTCAGGAGATCAGTAATGTTACCCTAACGATGTATTCTGTATTCTGTAACTTTAGCACATTATTTTGACTCTCTACGGTTTTAGCATGCACATGAAACAAGAGCTTGTTCATGAAACACTGCTTTTTTTGGACAGAAACATGAAATAAATATCTTTTTCTCTAAATGTGTATGACTTAGCATAAAGCCAAACGTATTATGAAAGTGAATTCATGTAAATGTATTACATGTAATAAACTTTAATTAAAAGTGCCACTTTATGTCTTCAATTTCTTACTGGGTTACATCTCTTTTTTTCAGGTCTGCATTAGACATGTTTCTATGTCAAATATTATAATGATCTAGTCACATGACTAAGTATGTTTTTCAAAATATTCATTTGAAAAAATTATATACTGTACAGTGGGACCTTGGATTACGAGCATAATTCGTTCCGGAACCGGGCTCGTATTCCAAAAACACTCGTAAACCAAATTAAATTTTCCCATAAGAAATAATGAAAACTCAAATTATTTGTTCTACAGCCCAAAGCAATAAATTTCCACGATTTCTTCGTGTTTGACAAATTGTGTAACAAAATCAAAATGTGAATGATAGTTTAAATGTTTAGTCATTACAATAATCATACATTTATTATGACTTGTGGAGGTTAAATAAAAGCTGAATACATCTTTAATATCCAGAACTTAAGATCAGGAACTTTCATCTAATAAATCTAAAATCAGAAACTTTTCCAATGACAATTTTAGTCCAAGGCTTTACATGTGAAACTCACAGATGTCTGGGAAATTTAAGCCTAGATGCTAAACTTAGAAACAATGAACTTAGACCAGCCTAGAACTTAGGATCAGGAAGTTCTAGGTTACAATTTATACCCAGAAACGTTTAGCCAATGACAGCACTTCAAGCATGGAGTGAACTTCAACCTACTCAAACCACACCTCTTTCTTATGTTTAAACATGATATCGTACCAAAAACCCTTAAATTCAAACCATCAAAAACATTTGGTTTAAATGTTTAAAATTACAATTCAGTAAAGCATGAGTACTGTACACTGGAGACATAAAACGTACCCACTGTCTCGGAGCGATAATGTCCGTCTGCTTCACTGATGCTGTTCGCGTTCTTCTCAGCCTTCTTTGAAGATTTCACTGGAAACACAAACAGAAAAAAAGCTTTCAACAGCTGCCTTCAGAATGTGATTTGTATTGGTGTGTGTGTGTGTGTGTGTGTGTGTGTGTGTGTGTGTGTGTGTGTGTGTGTTAGCCATTAAACATTGCTTGGGACATTAGCATTACTAAGGGTTCTAAGTTCTCACGATCAGAAAGATGAAGCACTTTCGAACAAGCTCATGTTTCTGGAGCTAGAACATTAAAGCAGGCACTACAGCACCACCATTAGGTCAGGCCAGGGTTCCTCCAGTGAGACCACCAGCCCAAGTCATGAACTTTATCAATTCATTTATATTACTGTAACAGGTTTCCCAAGACCTGTTCCTCGATGGTTCCTTCCTCTTTGTGGTGCATTTTTGGTCCATGATATCTTTTTGATTAGAACAGCAATTATTCTTATATTCGTCCTCTGCACATTTCTGCTCGTTTGTACATTTGACCTTCTTACAACACACACTGAGAGCTATTGCTAGTTCCTGGCTTTATAATTAAAAAAGCATTTGCCAGAGATCATGAGTTTGTATCCCTGTGATACCACAGTCATCCTTGTGGGGTGTCTTCTCTCCCCCCCCCCCCGAGGAAGATGTCTTTTATCATTACTTTGTGTCTTAAACATACAGCGCATGTGCACAATTTTAAGATCCAGTAAAGATTCACTTTCCAACAGCGGCAAAGTTCACTATGAGTTTAAATTCACCCTTTGGAATTCTGACTTTCTTCCGTATCTGGTCCCTAAACGAGTCAGCAAGGCATAGCAGCATGGAGGACAGCACGCCCAATGTGAAGACGTGGGAGAAGAGGTGGGATACATGCTAGATTAAAGCCTAGAGCTACACATCCACCTAGCCTGCTGATACTGTATATCACATGCATTTTCTCAAAAATTAGATGAGCTGAGAATTAGGATGACAACTCAGCATGAGATCAGCAAATGCTGTGCTCTTATTCTAACAGAAACCTGGCTTTCGGACAACACGCCAGACTCTACAATCCGGCTCCAGATACACACTGTGGGAGCTGCATATTGGCCTCAGGGAAGATCAAACGTGCCGGCATCTGCATCTGTGTGGTCAACAGATGGGGTTTGGATGGACAGGTTGTACTGCTCAGCTGACATGGAAGTGCGGATGACTAAATGCAGACCCTTTTACTTGGTAAGGGAGTGCTGTGTTTGTGCATCCTGACTGCTTACATCTTGTCCTGGGTAGACAATTAGACGGCACTGCATGACATGATCGGTAAAATGGGATTGTACGGTACACCTCTGATAGTGTGGTTATGTGTTTTGCTGGTGATAATTATGTAACCTTTGGAACATCCACCACAAGGAACATCAGCATGTGAGCTTTCTCAAAAGGGAGGGAAAAATCCTCGTCCAGGTCTCCAGCCATGTGAAGGACACATATAAGGCAGTGCCTCAGCCACACTTCAACAGTCAGGCCACACCTCAGCGTTTCTCTATCCAGCTTACAGACAACTCCTTAGGCGAGCACCGGCAGTGAGTCAAACTGAATGAAGAAACTGAATTAGTATTCTGAATCAGGTCTGCTTTGTGACTATTGTTCCTACCTAAGGACAGGAATCTAAAACCCTGGATGACCTATGAAGTTTGATTGATTCTTCAAGCCCACTTCATTGCATTTCCTTTGGCTGATGCTGTGGGCCAGATATGACCTGAGTGAATCTATCAGGGATGCCAAGAGACAATACAGACTGAAGTTAATATACTGCAGTCCCCCAGAACAGGGAGCGTCCTTTGCAGCACGGCACAGATTACCAACAGAGGACCAGGGAGGGTCACAAGAGGCAAACTGCAAGATCACTTCAATAAGATTAATGCTTGCTCTCAGGCCGTTAATGGAGATGTTTCCTGGTCACAGGTGACACGCAAAACACGTCGCTGAGTGTGACATCAGCTGATGCGTGCAAGGATCTGAGGAGGATAAACCCACAGAAGGCATCAGGTCCAGATAACATCCCACGGTGGGCACTCTGTGTCAACACATCAAAGCTTCCAGACATGTTTATTCTTTCTCATGCAAAGGCTTTTTTGTTTCTACTTGTTTCTACTTGACCATCATTGTGCCCCTGGCCCTTTAGCACTGTAAGTACTGGAACCCCCCAGGGCTGTATGCTGAGCCCACAGCTGTACACGGTTTTTACACATTACCACGTGGCCTTGAGCAACAACACCGGCATCATTAAATCCGCTGATGACAAAACAGTCATGAGGCTGATACTGCTGGAGATGTGACAACATAATAAGGAATAAGGGGGCGGGCTGGTTTAACACAAATAATCTTTCCGTAAATGTAGACTAGACCAAGGAGATGATTTAAGATTCTAGGATGAAGAAGGAGCTGCACACACTATTCACTATACATTAGTGAGATGAAGGTGGAGGGGATGAAAACCGTAAAATTACTTGCCGTTTAGATCGGGACAACAGGATCTGACCTGGTCTCACAAGACACAGCGCATAATCAAAGAAATCCCAGCAGCGACTGCACTCTCTAAGAACGCTGAAGGAAATTTGGCAACAGAAGCAAAGTTCACTAAATTAATTTATCAATTCCTTGTGTTCAGTTGAGTTTTCATTTCTCACTTGAAGGAAACATTCAAGTGCTGGAATGGAATGTGAGAAATAATATTACAGTCTAATTCATAAAACCTGTGTAGAATTTCCCTCTGCTTCCACAAGCGCATGCAAGGTTACCTAGCGTTACCTAAAAAATTATTTTACAGAGCAACTACCATAACTGTCCATATAAGAACACACTGTCATCTCAACTGTGTTCCTTAATCCGCTCATCATATTCAAAGCACTGATGCTCACCAACAAAGACAAACCTGGACTACCAGATCCCACTCTGCACTATGTCCTCTCATCTCAAGGTACGCTGATGACCTGTATCAAGACTTATCTCTATCCTGCGCCAGTCGCTTTACCAATTACTTTAACATCCTTCTTCCCAACTTCGTCGTCAGAAGTGACTCTTCGTCCTCATAGGGCTGCTTTCGGGGACCAAACCTGTTGAAAGTCTGTTGAACAAACATCAGGACTATGCGGAGGATGCTAACACTTCAGAACCATGAGTGTCGACCTTTTGGGCAGAAGTGTGCAGACATGTCATGCAAGATGCCGACGCCCCTTGCCCTTGGATAGCAGTTCAAGTTTAGGCTTCAGATCTACAAGAAGCATCTTCAAGCTTTACAGTTGATGTTAATTTGCCTGGGCCTGTCTCAGCAGAAGACACTGTTGCTTTGCTGTCAGAGTGGCCCACACATCTCACATCTCTTTCATTGATGGCCCTCTGGCCACTCTGCATCACTGAGGACTTTACTTCACTACCCTACACTGCTAAGGATGTCACTCTGTCTCCCTGCCTGGGTCACAATGAAATTCATTCTGAATCCCTGAAAAAGAAACAACATTGTCCTGCCTTAATGCACAGCCGATGATGTCACGTTGCCTTCCTGCATGTGTGATGATGTCCCTCTGCATTCCTGCAAGGGTAATGACGTCTCTCTGAATCCCTGCATGGGCCTCGGTCTCCCTGCATCCCTGAGATCATCGCTCCTTTCACCAGATCTAATAAAAATGTCACCTTTTCTAAGCAACACCTCTCTCTGGGCTTCAGATTTTTTTTTGTTTTTCGTTTGAGGTCTTTGAACCTCCTGAGCCCGGAGGATGTCTGTAGTGAATTCAACCTTCCCAGCCTGCACTTCTGCTCTCCTGGTGTGAACAGTACTGCTAGCATGTTTCATGCTTGGATTACGTCTTGTTTCCACCCTGTCTTGGCATTCATATATGTATTTTATCATCTTGCTTATGGATTATCTCCGTATGTTTCTGCCTGGGTAATAAGGATAGACTTGATTCATGTGACCCCAAGAAAGATTTTGTTACCTTTTAATTAAACATCTAATGTTGTGGAATGTCCATGGAATGAGTTGTCTCTTGGTGTCACTCGCATTACAGCAGCTTTGCAAACTCTTACAAAGAAATTCTGGCACGACAGACGATGCTTTCTAACCACAGCAGTGACATCATTACTGACATCCCATCACACAGTCTGTGTTGAATCGTAGGAATGAGCAGATGCTCAGCAGCTGCAGAAGTGACAGTGGTGTTGGAGAGAGAACACAAAACATGCAAACGACACTTTTACGATCGATTTTAATGGGCATTAAAAGCTGTGTTGCATTTAAAGCGAGTGCAAAAAAAAAAAAAAAAAAGTACAGTAACGTTTAGATGCAAGGTGTTTAACTCAGTGAAACCTCGTCTAGAAATGTTTAGAGGTGATGATGCAAAATTACACGGCATTACAGGTCACATTTCAGTCTCATATTTTTTTTCTCTCTCTCTCTCTCTCTCTCTCTCTGAACTGAACTGTTTGTCTTTTTGAGGTTCTGACTTATTGACCTGAAGGATGTGAGATTAAATTTTAAGATCTCTTGCGTAGATCTCTCAGGACCCACTTTGGCATCCTAAAGTGTCCCCTCACTGAATAAGCCGGCACTGACATTTCTAACCGCACGTGACCACTGCATAATGTCATTAACAAACCGGCGAATCCACCGAGTCCACGTGCGAGAGCACAGCAATCAGGTTCGGTAATCCGAGAGATGATTTAACGGTTGCGTATTTTGGCCTTACGTGGTGGAGTGAGTTAACCGCGCCAACTCTAACACTCTCACTCAGTTTGTGTGATTTATACAGTCCGAGGAGAGTTGTTTGCTCGGAGTAGGAGTGTGTATTCTCCGGATCCCGTTCTGTTTATTCTGCTCTTTAATGTAGCGGAGTGTTTGAGATCCTCCTTTCCTTCCTGTTGATTATTTCCCCTCTGTGTGAAGTCTAACAGGAGCCTAATGCTCCACACTGCCATACAGCAAACCTGTTATTGACTAAAAGCTAGACTAGGTGACTAGACACATCACGAAACAGGCTTTTACACAATTACACAATTGTGAATGTACAAGGTCAAGGACAGGTTCTGCATCCGGAAAAGAATATGTAGAAAAGAAATATGTACGCTAAACAGCAACTCTGCATAAGAACGGACAAGAATAGAAATGAGCTAGACAGAATAATTGCACACTCAGTAATTACACGTCTGCTCCTGCAAGGGCTCTGTCACGGATTAGGAAACCTATTACCTTCGCTAATTCCCAAGTGCTACGGGGATAAACAACACCTGGAATCCGGGAACATACAATATGACTACCCCTGCTTTCTCAAACAGTTGGCAGGGTGTTGCTAATGTCCGTGGTGTCTAAGGTGTTGTGTTGTTAGGGCGGTCCCGGGGATTGTGCAGTGGTTCCTATGGTAGTTTGTATGGTCCTACTGAGTTGCTGCTTGTTCATACTTCTACTAGACAGGTGGTTTCTGCGGTGCTGTTTAGTTGTCCCAGGGTTGCTACAGTACGACGCTGCTGGGTGATTGACAAGTGTTTACAGATGGGTTCTTATGTTGTCTCTAAAGTGTTGTTAGGTTAGTGCTGGGTGTTTGCTATTATACCTTGGGTAGTTGCAAGGCTCTTCCTATGTGATTCCTTACTCTTAATTCAACTAGATGGTTGTTAAGAGGGTATTGCTTAGTTGCAACAGGTGGTTGTTAGGAGGTTGCTGGGTGCTTGCTATGGTATTCCAGGCGCCTCTTGGAGGGCAGGGGTAGCTCAGTGGTTAAGGCATTGGACTACGGTTCAGAAGATCCCAGGTTCAAACCTCACACCCACCAAGTTGCCACTGTTGAGCCCTTGAGCAAGGCCCTTAACCCTCAATTGCTCAGATGTAATGAGATTTAAAAAATGTAAGTCGCTCCGGATAAGGGCGTCTGCCAAATGCCTAGATGTTTCTATGGTGGTTTTATGTCAGTGCTGGGGTTCCTAAGTGGTTCCTATGTTATCCCAGTTACTAGATACTAGGTGGTTGCTTACTTTTCTTTCTACTAGATAGAATCCCAGGTAGTTGCTAGGGTATTGCCAAGTTATCCTAGTCAGTTGCTAGAAGGTGCCTCTGTGGTTGCTACTGTTTGTGTTGGCTCTGGTATTCCAGCTGGCTTTTAAGATTACTTCTTAAGTGCTGTTAGGTCAACAATGGCATGGTTGCTACGGTATTGCAGGTAGTGGCTACTACGGGTAGATGCTTACTACTGATCCTGGTGGCTCTTGTGATGGGTTCTAGGCTGTCATTAAGTCAGTGCTAGAGTGTTGCTAGGAGGTTTAAAGGCTTTGTTACGTCGGTGCTTTGGGGTTGCTGGGTGGTTGCTATGGTATTGCAAAGCCTTACTAGGTGGTCTTTTACTTTTACTAGATAAAACTTCAGGTGGTTGCTAAGAGAGTGTCACTAAGTTATACAGTACCAGGTTAGTTATACTAATTGTTAGGAAGTACCCAGGTAGAAGTACCCTATGCTATTGCAGGTGACTTCCAGGGTGCTGTTAGGTGAATGCCAGGTAGAAAAAAAGCTTCTCTGCAGTTTTACTGGAACAGGATGCTGTATACTTTTGTTCTATTAATTTCAAGAGTAAATGGAAAAACCTGTCTCTTGGACATGCCACTAATTATAACTATCAATATGTAAAAAGTCTCATTTGTTCTTTACTAAATGACAAAATGTTAACATATATATGTAGAACAAACTCTGCTGTTATAGAATAATAAACCTCGTGTCACAGTAATACATAACACCTGTCTATTCCTGATCATTTTCCTCTACCAGCACCACAACCCAGGCTGCGAATCCTTTCTATAGAAATAAGATTTTTAGAAACTATGACCACATGGTCATGTGCAAAGTTCAAAGGTTACCTGACTTGGTCTTGCCCCCAGTTTGTTTCCCTGAGGTTTTGGGTACGTTCTGAATGGGTGGTGAGTAAAGTTCACGACCTTCCACCGTGCTCTCCTCCTGGACAGGAACATGGTAATAATGCTCCCTGTTCAACAGCTCCTGCATGTAATAATCCTGATCCTCACTCAGGAATCTGTGAGAGACCCCCGGAAACAATCCCACGATGCCCAGCAACGAGAGGGCGAAAAGGAGGTGATGTCCGGGTACAGCTGAGAAGAAGGAGAACATCATCTTATCTCCTTGTCTCGTCTTTTCTGTTTCCCTTCTTCTCCACTTTTATATCGTTTTCTTTTCTCTTTTCTGTCTCCTTTTTTTCTCGTCTCGCTCTTCTACTTGCACAAGTTTTCAGACTCACCTCGATATCCTCAATGAAAACTACAGAGCCAAGAGGACCTTAAGAGAGAGAGAGAGAGAGAGAGAGAGAGAGAGGGAGGGAGGGACTGAACGAAAGGATATTAGAAATGTAAGAAGAGACAGCACTTTTTAGCAGGTGGGCAAAGCTGAAACTTTTTTCTTTCTTTCTTTTTTTTTGGGGGGGGGGGGGGGGGGGGAAGAGATGAAAACTGTAAAAGACTTTAATCTATGCCCTACTCAGGAAACACATGTGGAGTAAAAAGACAATGAAAGATTGTTAATGGTTATTAAGAGAGAGAGAGAGCATTTTTTTTAAAACACAGAAAGAAAGCGAGATATAGAGAATTTTTTTTTAAATGTCCAAACCAGTAGAAATCAGGCTGTAACACTAAACCATCTGTCTCAGAGCCTGTCTTCTTTTACTTTCTCATGTGTTAAAAAGAAGTGCATGTGGAGCAAATTAAACAAGAATGGAGAGAGAGCGAGAGAGAGAGAGAGAGAGAGATGAGCACCTCTGACCTTTAATGCTCACAGAGGTGGAGCTATATTACAATAATCAAGAATAATAATTCACTGTATAATAGGATACAATGTATCAATGTGTACAGATAAATGTAGGATGATGTCATGATTTAATGATTTAATGTTGACGTTGCAATAAATTATGGCGCGATTACTTTTTCTGATATCACTATGGTATGTCTTTATATATATATATATATATATATATATATATATATATATATATATATATATATATATACAGTATATTTTGTTTGTTTTGTTTTACTTTTTGGAAGCTATAGAATAAACTTTTGTAGGTAAAGGCTTAAGAGATGGGACTTCTCATCATAAGGTCACATAAGGTCAAACCCCAGCACCTACAAACTGCCACTGCTGGGCCCTTGAGCGTCTGGTTGAGAGTATGCGTGTGTGTATGTATGTGTGTGTGTGTGTGTGTGTGTGTGTGTGTGTGTGTGTGTGTGTGCCTGCCTAAATGCCATAAACATAAATATATACAAGTTGAATAGAGGAATGAAATAAAGTTTTGCAAATTGTTATTCACTGTTATGATTTGTAAAAGACTAAAAAATCACTTCTTGTATTGTTAAAGTGTTCACAGTTCCAGTCACGTGTTACACCTCTGAAGTGTCTGAAG
>QNUK01000394.1:0-52500 GCA_013621035.1 Clarias magur | reverse complement strand
GACTATCTGGGAAATCACAGATATTCAAACAACACCCATCAAACCGTGATACAGCACCCGAGCACTGACCTCACATCACCTTAGAAATCTCTTAGCAGTCCCACCTGGAATAACATAGCTAACACCTAGTTACTACCTGGAATAACCTCCTAGTAACAGCACCTAGTAACACATTAAGACTCCTGGGATACCATAATACACACTTAGCAACTACCTCGCAATCTCCTAGCAATCATTGGGTAAAATTTATTAAAACCCAAGCAACCACCTGAAATTTCCTAACCATACTGAGTCTAGCAACTAACTGGGAAACCATACCACTCCACAACCTGCTAGCCTTGAACTAACAACAATGTGGAAACAATGTAGAAACCACCTAGCAATGCCAGAAAAGCCTTTTGGAATAGCACAAAAAATCCCTAGTATCCATCTACCAACCTCCTGGAAAACATCATAGCAATCTCATAGCAATTTAGCAATCCAATAACAACCACCTAGAATGTCATAGCAATCATTTCTCAAAAACCTACAGTAGCACGTAGAGAACACCTACTACACCTACTGTAGCAACCTCATAAAAGCCTCCTGGAATGTCATAGCAAATGCCCAGCATGGTTATGATACTCAGGTTGTGACCTCATGCCTATGATCGCATCATATTGTAGCCTTGAGCGTGATATTGCTTAAATATACTATACTATATTATATTACAATATACTACACACTATTATATTATACTATACTATATTATACTGTACACTACTATACTACACATTATTATACTATACTATACTACACACTACTACACACTACTATACTATACTACACTATTCTACACACTATTATACTATACTCTATTATACTATACTATACTATACCACACACTATTATACTGCTGTATACTATACTATACTACACACTACTATACTACACTACACACTACTATACTACACTACACACTACTATACTACACACTACTATACTACACACTACTATACTACACTACACACTACTATACTACACTACACACTACTATACTACACTACACACTACTATACTATGCTACACTATACTACACACTACTATACTACACTATACTACACACTACTATACTATACTCTATTATACTATACTATACCACACACTAATATACTACTGTATACTATACTACACACTACTATACTACACTACACACTACTATACTACACTACACTATACTATACTACACACTACTATACTACACTACACACTACTATACTACACACTACTATACTATACACTACTATACTATACTACACACTACTATACTATACTACACACTACTATACTACACTACACGCTACTACACTACACGCTACTATACTACACTACACACTACTATACTATACTACACACTACTATACTACACTACACACTACTATACTATACACTACTATACTATACTACACACTACTATACTACACTACACACTACTATACTATGCTACACTATACTACACACTACTATACTACACTATACTACACTATACTACACACTACTATACTACACTACACACTACTATACTACACTACACACTACTATACTATACTACACACTACTATACTACACTACACTATATACTACATACTTCTATACTACACTACACACTACTATACTACACTACACTCCACTATATACTACACACTACTATACAATACCACACGATTGTACTATACTATACTACACTATACTACACACTACTACACTACACTATACTACACACTACTATACTACACTATACTACACACTACTACACTACACCATACTACACTACACTATACTACACACTACTACACTACACTACACCATACTACACACTACTATACGACACTATACTACACACTACTAGATTATACTACACTACACTATACTACACTATAAACTCCTAACGTTTACCTGGTATTGGAGTCACTCACTGAAACTGGAATCTTTTATGTCCTTCATCTCATTCTGCTGCACTATTATCCCCGGAAAGCAGGCGGATATTAACTCACACTACAGGTATGCATTTAAAATCAGAACCAGGACAAAGAAACACACACATGCAAAAACCGCTGAATAAATAAAAACCAGCAGTCCGACCCGATGCTGTGTTTCGGCTACAGGAAGGAACTGAATGTTTATGTGTTGATAAAATCAGCATCTGTTTGAAACAAAAAAAGGAGAGAAAAAGACAAACAAACAAAGAAACAACAACAGCAACAAAACTTGGTGCATCACAGTGTACACCTGTATATTACATTACTATAATCAAATAATCCTTGAATATGCTAATTAGAAACGCCCCGTTGATTCCATATTGGTAAACTGGTGTTGCATTGCCTGCGTTTGCACCTTAAAATGTTGTAGTCTTTACAAAATCCCAAATTAGCAAATAAATAAATAAATGTATATA
This sequence comes from Clarias magur, assembly GCA_013621035.1. Taxonomy (NCBI): domain Eukaryota; kingdom Metazoa; phylum Chordata; class Actinopteri; order Siluriformes; family Clariidae; genus Clarias; species Clarias magur. Next base: position 50,066 of record QNUK01000394.1, on the reverse strand, counting down.
AGTATCCTTCGGCCATAAGGTTGCGCAGACAAGCTCTGCCAGAGTCAGGCATTTCCTGTTAAAATCTCACAATGCTTTTCTAAAATGCACCAAGCAACATTAGGATGATTTAAAGCATGTGTAAGATCACGTTCTCTTCTTCTTCAGCAGGGCTTTATTCCAATTCTTTTAGTGCTGATGTTTTAGCAGATGTTTTCCCTTTTAATGTTTAATTTGGTTTGGACTGCAATCCATTTCTTGAGCAAATATGTGAAATATCTGAAGCAAATTCCTGCAGGTGCTTGTGTAAGACCTGGGCTTTTTGGGTGGATTAGTCTTTCCAGAGGTAACATCTGGAGCTAGACATGAACTTCTCTACTTTTGAGCCAAGGCTGTAATTAATTAATAATTTATTACCTACTGGACTTGTGTACAAATTGTAAACTCAAATCAAAATTGGTGTTTCTATTCAAAATTACGAGAATAAATGTATAAAAATGTAAGCTTTCTTATTTTATGGTTCTGTTTTTCAAGATTTTTTTTTTCATGTTTTTTACATGGTTTATATAATATTAACATTAAAACGCATCATATAAATCACATGATTTGTAAGCAGACAGAACGGAAACACACAAACCAAGAAACAATCAGGCGCAGAGAAGCTCTGGAGTTTGGCAAGAGTTCACAAGGAGAAGGAAATGAGGTTTAGAAAAATAACAGAACGAGATCCATGTGTGAGACAAATGAGACAGAAGCCAGAACTTTAATACAAGGAAGCAAACGAGGCACAGGTGAGATAGTGACGTAAATACTCATAAAACAAACTGTGTGCAGGTGAGAAAAATAAAACACTAGTAAAATAACAATATACACGGGAGCGCAGACTGTCTCAGATAGGTCTTAAGTACCATACACACTTCACTAAATAAGTAAGGAATGTCTGTAATCATGTTTTATGATGGACACAGCAGGTCAGAAAAGGTCAAATTAAAGCAAAGAAATATTAACATAACTGGAATTGAGTTAAAAACTATCAAACACGTTATTAAAACCTGAAAGAATCGAGCTGAACCGGAAGAAATGTGGACGAAAAAAAAACAATGAATGAACATGATGCGAGATCACTTAAATGATGGGTGAAACAGTGCTGTGTTTAATACTGAAAGTAAGAGCGTTTCCATATACACACACACACGCACGCACACACACACACACATGCAGTGTGATGAGAACTCACAGGATTGGGACTAAACAGCTGCGTGTCCATGAGAAAATCACGTGTTAGTGAGACTCAACAGGAAAAAGGCTTCAGTTTGTTAAGGAGAATAAAGACTGGATTTTGGAGTGATGGAAAAAGGTCATGTGACTCATCTGATGAGTCCTGAATGAGACTGTTCCAGAGTGATGGGCGTGTCAGGGTGAGAAGGGAAGCGCATGAAGCGATGCTCCCATCATGCATAGCGTCCACTGTACGAGCCTCTGGAGACGGTGTTATGATCTGGGGTCGCTTCAGTCGCTCAGGTCAAGACTCAGCAACGTTATGTGGAGATAAAATGAAGTCACATGACCACCTGAACGTACTGAATCACCAGCACATCACGTCTATGGAGGGTTTCTGCTTCCCTGTTGGAACGTCCGCATTGCAGGAGCATGAGGAAATATTGTCTCACATGTACCAGACACCAGTGTTATTAGAGTCTCTTCAAACATCACTGCAAGTGTCCAGACACAGACAGGGAACATCAGACAAGAAATCATGGCTTGGAAACATAGTTATACAGAAATGAACAAAATGAGACCTTTTTTGTGAAATCTTCCTTTGAACATGATAACTTTCACGTCTCTCTCTTTCCCTTCCTTTGAGCTCTTTCTCCCTCCTTATGTGGCTTTTATCCCTGGTTTTCAGCAGAACATGTTAAAAGTTATGGCTTTTGATTAAAACGTTATACAAATCATTTGGTGCAGAACATAAAAACCTCCTCTTCAGACACGTCATGTGAGTATGCGTGCGTTTCTCTCCCAGTTGCCAAGTGTGTCTGAGCTGTCCAGTGTTGCAAACACATCAAGCAATTCATATTGCAATTTCAAACCTAACAGTTAGTTACAGACAAACAAACGAAGAATGAAAAAAAAAAAAAAAAACACAGAAGTGGTGTTCATGACCAGGTAACATGAGGGCGGGGACGGGACAAAAGCCGCAACAAAGGTACAAGCAACTTTAAAATAAAACCACATGATGTGAACAAAATGACACTAGAGCCGTACTGCACACTGCATCAGGGTTTCCAGACAGTGGGAATTTGTGGCATGGCCTTACGCTTGATTCTCTCTGACTGTAGATCACTTCAGATAAAATGAAATCAAAGTAAATGTCAAGAGACTATGCATGGCTAACCCTGAGAACTCAGACAGCATAATGCATTTTTTTCCCGTAATATACAGTATGCAGGTTTCGGGATTGTGCTATAAAGAGTGTTTTATATCCTTTTTTTCAACAGAACCTGGGCAATATAAGGAAATAAATTATATTTTCTTATAACCTGTATTCTTTTTTAACTGTATAAACATGACTGATGAAAAAAACAAACGTGAAAAGTATGTTTAAATCAGGAAGACTTTTTTGTTATTGATTAAGTTCTTGTCAAACACACACATACACTCACTCAAATGAAACCTTTAATTATAATTTTTTATTAAATCTTATAATTATAATGTGAAGCCGGGGAGCGGGGTGTAAAGGCGAGAGTGTGTACACACATAGTAGACACGCTGAAACAGAGAGGGAGACGTTGATTATACCAGTAAGAGACGAACACAAAGACCCAGCAGGGGAGACGATTACCCACAATTCCGCAGCGCAAGAGAGAGAAAAACCATTGGCTCAGTTGTGATCACGTGACGCTCAGTGTCAAAACAAAAGCTCATGCGTGATACATGAAACTCGGCACTCATAAACCAAAACTTGCTCGGTCTTTCAAGTCAAAATTTATTAAAAATTTTTTGCTCGTCTTGTGGAACACTCGTAAACCGCGTTACTCGCAATCCGAGGTTCCACTGTATTTTATTTTATTTAATTGTTGTTCAACACACACAGATTAAACCGTATGTATAATGAAACAAAAAAGGAAGTAAAAACTAATACAAACTCCCTCCAAAAGGTTTCTTTTTTTTTTTTTTGCGGTAATCACTATACCTCATGAACACATAATACCTCTTCCGGTTTATGTGCCACTTTGGAGGCTAAGAAACACATTTCATGGTTATTTTTAGATTAGTTTATTACCAAATAAATAAATAAAATAAATAAATAATAAAATAATAATAATAATAATAATAATAATAATAATAATAATAATAATAATAATAATAATGAGAAAAAAGCATTCCTGTCCAAATGAGCAGTCCGCACTGGGTTTCCCACATGATTGCACAATAGCTTCTCTGGTCTACACACCACTTCCTCGTTCACACTGGCAAGGAAATACCATAGGCACATACGATCTATTGCATCGGTCTAAATCGGTCATTATGTTACTGGTCTGTGCTATTTCCTGTTCTTTAGCTAAACTTATACATGGCTTTGAAAAAAAACAAAAATGTAAACTTTTATTTGTCAAAATTTCGCCACAAAAGATTATCTCATTTGCAATAAGATAAAAAAAAAATTTACTGAGAAATTAAGTTACAAAATTTACTAATGAAAGTATAAACTATGTAATAATATAAAAGTATAGAAGTGTAAAACCAGCATGTGTGCATATGACAGCAGCAGTATCTTTGAAACATGGAGTTCGAACGAATATGAGATGTGTGTGTGTGTGTGTGTGTGTGTGTGTGTGTGTGTGTGTGTGTGTGTGTGTGTGTGTGTGTGTGTGTGTGTGTGTGTCAGCAGCAGGGACGAGACCAGCTCCCTGGGAGGAACCCGGAAATCGTGATATGAAAGCAATAAAGACAAAGGGAACATCTTGGGGCTATAATATAGAGCTAAAGATTTTCAAATAGCGACGAAGGATCAGCTCACAGACATTCAGGGTCAGCCGACAGGTCAGTGTTCTCTTGGTGAGATCCTCCTCATATGATAATAATAAATTCTCTAATCTCTCTAAATCTCAGTCACACCGAAGCTATTTTTGAAGTCGATATCATTCTTTATGCTTTAAGGGGAGGGCTGACAGCTGACACTGTCCTCATCTGATTAGCAGACATTAGCAAAGGATGGAAAGGTTCTCTTATGAGGCTCATAAAATACTAATAGTAACTGTTCACATCCATACCGGAGTGAACAGACAAGCAGAGAGGGAGAGGGAGAAGCTGGTTAGAGTCGTACTTTTATTATAATGCTAGAGAAGAGGTCAAAACCATAAAACATGTGAGTCAGGACAGGAACTGGGGAAATTACTGAAAGTGAAGATCCAGCAGAATGTGGAAATGTAGCACTCAACACGTCAAGACTTCACATAAACAAGTCACAACTGGGATAAACTCAGCACAAATAAATTAGACCCTGTGAGATGAAGCTGTCTAGCCAGCATCATTTGCTCTAACATACAGGTGCATCTCAAAATATTAGAATATATACCCATTTCCTGAGCCTTTAAATGGTCTCTCATTCTGGTTTGGTAGTCCAGCTGTTTACAGAGTGCTGTTTCCAAGCACATTAATGGAAAGTTGAATGGAAGGGGAAAAATGTGGTAAAGAAAGGTGCACAAGCAACAGGGATAACTGCAGCCTTAAGAGGATTGTGAAACAAAGCCTGTTCAAGAATTTGGGGAAGATTCAACAGCAGAGGACTGCAGCTGGAGTCAGTGCTTCAAGAGCGACCACACACACACACACACGTATGCAGGACACGAGCTACAACTGTCGCATTCCTTGTGTCAAGCCACTCCTGAACCAGAGACAATGCCAGAGGTGTCTTACCTGAGCTAAAGGGCCTTAAAAAAGGTCTGGACTCTTGTCAGTCAGCCTAAGTCAGCCTTTATTGGTCACACGTACATTACTGCACAGTGAAATTCTTTATTCTTCGCATATCCCAGCTTCTTGTTAGTAGGCCGGGGTCAGAACGCAGACTCGGCCATTTTTACGGCCCCATGGAGCAGAAAGGGTTAAGGCCCTTACTCAAGGGCCCAACAGCAACAACCTGGCGGAGCTGGGGCTCGAACCGCCGATCTTCCGATCCATAACTCAGAGCCTTAACACAATTAACACACTGAGCCACCACTGCACCATTGCTCAGTGGGCCAAAGTCCTCTGTTCAGATGAAAGGAAATCTTCCATTTGATTAGGAAATTAAGGACCCAGAGTCGGGATGAAGAGAGGAGAGGCACAGAATCCAAGCTGCTTGAGGTCCAGTGTAAAGTTTGCACAGTCAGTGGTGGTTTGTGGAGCCAAGTTATCTGCTGGTGTTGGTCTACTGTGTTTTATCAGATCTGAGGTCAGAGCAGGAGGTTTTAGAGCACTATATGCTTTCCTCTGCTGACCAACTTTATGGAGATACTGTTTTCATTTTCCAGCAGGATTTGGCACCTGCTCACACTGCCAAATGTAGTAATACCTGCTGGACCTTGTGCTTGATTGGCCAGCAAATTCATCTGACCTAAGCCCCATGGAGAATCTCTTAAGTATTGTGAAGAGGAAGATGCGAGGCACCAGAGCTGAAGACTACTATGAGAGTAAGCTAGGCTTCCATCACACATTCCATAAGGTTATAAACATCATCATAATACATCATGATAGCGGTCTGATTTAACTTTAAGTTTATTGACATATGCACAGTAAAGAATCATGTTTCCCCATAAAAAAGAAAAAAAAATTCTCTTTTCTTTGCTGTTCACAATAAATGCCACAAAAAACTAGAATAGATGATACAATAAAAACTATTTTAAAAGCAGTATTGAACAAAAAATGTGTATTACTGTGCAAAATATTGTGCATCAAAAACCTATTTGCTAGATTGCTGCATTTGGTTGTTTAAGATGTACCTACAAGCATTTTACTTGATTACAGAATGTTAAATACTGTATAGCTATCACACTATATCTAGACGTACAGTAGTGAGGAACCGGGCAGAAAGTGAATAAAAGCTCATTAATGTGTTTTCACAACATCATAATCTGTAACATGTCACGGTTTTCTACCTTTCAAAAAAAAAATTAGCTGTTGAGGTTTAGCTAACGTAACTATTAGCTAGTTTTCTAGGCAATTTACTATATTGAAATAACAATTTTTAATGATAAGAAGAAAAAAAACAACAAAAAATTAAAACCTACCTAATCTACTATGTAAAAATAACTCTTAAACAGCTAAATGTTAGCTGGAAAGACTTTGGAACTTACTTGCTCCATATCTAGCTCTACTAGCTAGCTTGCTAGGTAAATTATTGAAATTACAGATTTTATTTATTTATTTATTTTTGGCAATTACAGTGGCAAAAAAACCTAAAACACACAAAAATTAACTTATTTTAGATGTACCTACCTAATTTGTTTCGTTGATTACATGACATTAGCAGATCATGAAGCTAACATAGCTGGGGTAGCAACACTCCATTTAATGTGGCTAACTTTTGGCCGATGTTTTAGCATTACTTTAAATATATATTACGGTTTGCTAGCACAAAAAAGAAGAAACAAACTGTTAAAAAGCTGTTACTTTATTGTAGCTCCATAGTTGGCATTATTAGCTAGTTGGCTAGGTGAATTTATGATATCTAGTTAAAACATCTTTATTCATTACATGGGTGACGTGACATGCTCATTAGAATATTAGACCACACCCATCAGAACAACTATTAGATCAGTGGAATGTGTGTGTTTCCAGCATTTCTGTTCTCCTTTTTAAACTTAAACTTTACTGGATGTTCAAAAGAATTAGATTTCCATGTCTCAATGTTGTTGTCTTGTTCTTTCTGTTAAAATAAACAGAAACGTGTGCACGGCATCCCCACTAGAGACCACTGACCTAGAAAGCCGCCGCCTCTGGTCAGTTTCAGGAGCTGTTGGACATGTGCCGTGTGACTAGCTGATCACGGCGTGTTGTTAACAGCTGCAGTTAAACAGTACACTGAGCAGGCTCGGCACATACCGTTCACCCGGGAGGAAGGAAACACACACACCAGTGGCATCTCAGACGTGTCTTTAGCACTATATACCATACATTTCCCACCAACAGCCATCTTGTTAAAGAGGAGAATAAAAGTAAAGAACAGCAGTAATAAAAACATTGCAAGATTTATAATAATGAAGAATTTTCCTGAATTTATATTCTAGATTATTCTTATTATAAATTTAAGATGAAAATGAAATGATAAACTTTTAGAATTTTAAATAATGATGCCAGATTTTTACTGCTAGTTAACAAAAGCCTTAGAAATGTATTTTTTTATTTATTTATTTACGAGTTGGTTTGTTAGTTAGCTAATTTAGCATTATATATACAATATATGCCTTTCTATATAAGAATATATGGGTCATAAATGTGTATTTATTTATTCACAATAAGCGTGAAATAATCAACGTCTCATCGTCTATAGCGCTTTATCCTATATACAGGGTCGCGAGGGGCCTGGAGTCTATCCCAGGAGACTTAGAGCATGAGACATGGTGCCAGTCCATCGCTGGGCACACACATTCACACACTCAAAATGGACAATTTGAGAACGTCTTTGGACTGTGGGAGGAAACCGGAGTACACGGAGGCAACCCAGTAAGCACGGGGAGAACATGAAAACTCCATGCACACAGAAACGGGAATCAAACCTGGCCGGGAATCGAACCCAGACCCTGCAGGTGCAACGCAGCAGTGCTAACTGCTAAGCCACTCTGCCGCCACATGAAATAATATTTACACTTAATATAAAATATTATTATTATTATTATTATTATTATTATTAGGATGTCAACTATTGTTACAGGAATGTATGTGTTTAATAACCCATGAATTGTGTAGTGCAGCTTGCAGCACAACGCTAGACTTAGTTATTTTCATCAAGTTTTTTTTTATAAATTTATTTACTTTGCTATAAAATAAGACTGTGTTAAAATGAAAATAAAATGGCAAATATAAAAATTGCCATTTTATTGAAGTAATAATGTCAGGTTGTAAACTGCTAATTAGCAAAAGGTATATAATTAGTTAGCTAGTTAGCTAATTCTTTTTAAAATTTAAGTTTATTTCATTTAATTTAATAAAGAGGTAACATAATGCATTACAGTATAAGAATATACAGTTAATATTAACCATGAAATTAAATGTGTAATATTATTATCATCATTAATAATAATATTATTATTATTAACAATAATAAGAAGAAGAAGAAGAACAATTTATGTGTGAAATATTTCAGAAGCATCATAGCTGAAGAGTGCCAAAGAAATCATGTTACTTTTGCATTTATTTATTAATTTATTGAAAATGTATTTTTATATATTTTTTCATTTAATATTATTTAAGTGTATTGATTTTTAAAATCAGTTTTGAAGTACATTTTTAATTTTATAGCAAAAAATACTGTGAATTATTCATATATAAAAATACAATTTTTAAAGTTAGAAAACATTTCAGTTTTAGGTTTTTATTGTTGCTTTAAAACTCACAATAACCAGAATGTGAAAAAATATTTTTTTAAAAAGAAACAAAAAGAGACTTTAAAAAGAGAAATTAAATGAACCTAGGTGCCAGAACTTTTGCATATTATGATTCCTAGAATGAATATTGCGTAATAAAAAGTAAGCATCACGGTTCGTTCTGAGACGATCCGAGCACCCATTTAAACAAATCGACCAATTAGAAATGAATCAGTGATTCAGTCCGGGTGAATCATTTAGCTGACTCGTGTCATGCGACTCTGTACTGTCATCTCTACTTGAAAGTGCACTACATAGTGTAATCTCTCGAACAAGAAGGAGCACTGCAGAGAACATAAGTCCAGCAAATAAATCAGTTTCCTCACGGTGGAAACATGCACGAAGAATCATTTAGAACAATTTCTGAATTTCTAGAAACCAAAAGACAAAAAACAAATGCCTTTGAACATCCTCGCTCTCCTTCCTCTGTGTGTCGGACCCGAATGTGCTTTTAGTTAAAGAAATGAAAGTATAATTTATAGTTACTTTGTTGAGACGATTGATGAGAGCCGTGAGTCCTGAGGCCCAGAGCTAACCGTTTAACGCAGGAATGCACTCAACCATCTGGGTTTTATTACTCAAGAGATCTGTGTTTGGAGAGAAGAGTATGTGTGTGACTTAGAGTATCACACACTGGGATATATTTCACATAATATATTCAGGAAGTTTTTGAAAATCTCCACATGTTCCCCTGCCGAGCAAAAAAGAAATAAAAATAAGACATCATCCTGGGCTTAAGACCAAAATCGTCGTGTCTCAGATATTTAATGAGCACAGAATTCTTCACTTTCTGATCAGAATGTATCATATAGTTTGTAGTTTGATTTGTAATAATGGAATAAACTCTGTCACACCACTGCATCAGTGTACTGTACTCTGACTGGTCAGAAGGAGTTGATTAGATTTCTATAACAGCAGCTCAGTAGTAGTGCAGGTTAAATAAGTTTATAATTAAGTTGATTGTTTTAAGACGTTTTTATTTCTACAGCAACAGCTCATTCATTCAAGTGTTGTGTAATGTTTGGAAGGAATCTCCAGTGTCAGTGCTTTGTACCAATCAGAAGTAAAGCTGTAATTAAATAAATGTAATTAAATCATCAGGAATTCATCTCTTTGTGTTTCTCAGTCACGTGACAAGTGGTGATTTTGTTTGTCCTACAAACTTCACAAGAGAAAGAAACGAGCAGCTGCTCAGGGAATAACTGTTTTTATAGCTGCTATAACACTCACATTACAAGTCACATTGTTCCCTTTTATAATCACAAGTGACTTTGATCTGACTCTAATAAGGAGTCAGATACGCCGTCTGTCCTCTGAAACCGCACTTCTGCGCACATCCATAGATTTACATCTTTGTTTGACTAAAACACATCATATTTGTGAAAGCGCTCATTACTCTCAAACAACGGGGGTAATTTTAGCAAATAATCCGCTTGGGGTTTTGCTCTCGAGGACGGTGAGCAGTCAGTCGACTGTGTTTGTTGACGTCCAAAAGAATGAAGAAAGCCAGACACCTCTCTTTAGCTGTTTTAGCAGCTGTTGCTAACAATGCTATGAAATTCCCGAACTGCCGTCGTTGACTTCGACGTCACACCCTACGCATGCGCAGAGGCACAAAGTCACATCAATTCCAATTCGCCCGTTCCCAGTCAAGTCACATGACAAAAAAAAGTGACTTAGATCTGATCCCCTAAAAGAGGATGGGCTCCCTGTCGAGTCAAGGTTTCTTCCGAGTGCCGCCGTCACCCTCGGCTTGCTCATCAATGACAAGCTGATCATTTTGATTCGTACATATTTTCTCTCACATTTCATACACATTCCATAATTTTCTTTTGATTCTGTAAAGCTGCTTTGCAACAACGACCAGTGTTAAAAGCGCTGTACAAATTAAATAAAATTGAAGTGATCTGAAAAACATCAGATTTGTGCATTCACACAACACTAAAAAAGTCAGACCCATGTCGCGTTAAGGTAAAAAAAAAAAAAAGGATTTGAGTCGCTTCAGGCTGGTGATGTGAACGCAACCAAAGTGAACTCCAGTTCTGTGGATGTAACATGGACATGGATGTAACTGTACTAGTAAGTCGATAATAAGATAAGATTTAAAATCTGTGCATCATCCATTCGTTATTCGATCAAAATATGTAAATGTACAAATATATAAATAATTGTGTGTGAAAAAGTTTGTAAGATACAGATTTATATGGTAATAAATAAATAAATAAATAAAATGGAAAGTCAGTGCTCGTTATTTTTTCTTTAAGCACAAAATAAAAAATTGGAAACAAGCCGCGGTCTGTTTTTTTTAAATAAAAATTTTGGAAACAGATATTTAAAAAAAAAAACTGTTTTTATATCACAAACGAATGATACACCGATTGATGTGGTTACAGTAACTCTTTTTTTAGACTACTGATAATTTACCTAAACGCGCGCAACATGCTGGTTACAGTTAAAGCTACAAACGTTTTAAATTCTTTATGTCTGTGTTTGTGTGTGTGCTCATTTGTTATTCTATCTTAATAAAGTAACTAGCAAGCAAGTCAACTATGTGCTAATGCTAGCCACCTGATATTCCCCAACTAAACACAGTCTACTAGAGAAAAAAAAAAAAAAATTCAAAGGACAAACCACAAGGGCAACAAAAAAAAAAAAAAAACCAGGAAATCAGAGAGGCACGAGAGCAAGAGAGGCAATCAGAACAATCACGACTCCGAAGTGCGCTGTAATAGAAGCTCAGAAGTGTTTCTGCTCACTGATGAGCGCACTCGAGGGAACTGAAATGCCTGATGGGTTTATAATGAGCTTATAATGTCACGCTCACAGTCTGCAGCACAGAAGTCTGAACAACTGCAAACTTTCTACCTGAACTTCACCACAGCTCCTCCGCTATTCACAGCAAGTGGGCGGGGCTAATCAGAGGGTGAAAACTTCCACAAGCATCACTCTCACCAGTCACAAAGCTTTATTTACATAATTCTTTACTATAGTAGCAGCAGCGTTATAGAGCCCTTAGAGACGTGACGTGTTAAAAATGAGGAGTTTGTTTCTGGGGGAATAGGAATACAGGATAATGTCATTCACTGCTTTAGCATTACAGCTGTTACAGAGTCTGTAGCTGTCCTGCGAGTTTGCTGTCCTTCTATTGGTGGATTTTAAGTGAGCATCTCAGCAGCGCTGACACTTTTTCAGTGTTAAAAAATGAATAAATCAGACCAAAAATTATACAGTGCAAAACCTTTTAAATAAATGAACAAGTGAGCTAGCAAGATAAACCTTACCTAGCCTGGCAGGAAAGAACGCTAATTATTAAATTAACTCTAACCTAGCAAGTGGAGTAATCTATAAAATCAACTCTAAATTAGTGATTAAAAGCTATTGTACCTTAGCAACTGAAACATAACCCTGAGAGGTACAGCTAATGTAATGAGTGAAGGTTATTTTAGCAAGTCAAGCCAAAACTAACCTAGCAAATGAAAGTTAATGTAGTGAGTCAAAGATAAAAGAATGACAGAAATATGGTAAAAGTTAGCCTAATAGAAAAAAGTTGACCAAGCAAATGAAACACAGGATGTGATATCTAACCTAGCATGTCTTGGGTAAACTAGTCATTAAAAGCTAATTTAGCAGGGGCATGTCAATATAGTGAGTGACAGCTAACCTAGAGTAAACTTAACCTAGTAAGTGATGACTAACCTAGGGAATCAAACTCTAACTTAGGAAATTAACATTAACCTAGCAAGTGAAGGCCAAGCTGGAGAGTCAAACTAACCTAAGGAGTGAAAGCTAACCTAGCAAGTCAAAAGCTGACTTAGTGCAAGCTAACTACCATAGCAAACAGCAGGTTAATTAGCAATAATAGGTAACATAGGATGTTAAAAACTAACCTAGAATCCCAGTGGAAGGCTAACATAGCGGGTAAAAGTTAAACTAGTGAGTAAAAGCCAGTCAATAGCAACTTAGTGTTACTAGCAAACCTTAAAGTGGCTAGCAAGAGCCTTGAGGCAGAGTGCTGTCAATCAAGTGTGTTGTTTAGAATATTAGGCCACACACACTAGGACTCACTCCAGTGTGGTCTTTGACTTGTTTTTCTTACTGAACGCTCTCCTATAGCATTACAGGCTACTGTTCCTCTCAGGTCAGAAACTGAATTGCTAAGCTAACACGGCTTCCTTGCGTAAACATGTTGGAGTCAAAATCTGCTCTTTCAACTTCAAGAATTTCTTCTATCAACACCAAGAAAGCCACGGCGTCTAAATGTATCAAAGCTACAAGATGTGACTTGACTCAGAGACGCTGGCACACTAACACACACAAACACACACATGCGCTATCAAACATGAAATGCTGGCATAAGACTCGCATCACACGCGCTGATGATCTTCACCACACTGCAAAGGACTTCTCCTTTCCCATTTCTGGGAACCAGTGTTCTGCTCAGAAAAGGTAGCGAGATGGGATGAGACGGTGAGAAGAAGAGTAGTAAGCAGGTGAAAAAAGGAGAAGAACGAGGAAGAGGAAAAAAATGAAGGAAGAGGTGATACAAAGAAGGCGAAGCTACTGTAGGGCGATATTAGGGCGATAGCGATATGTATCGCAATAGGCACGTGATCGATATCAATAAAAAATGTGTTCGATAGAACATTCGATATGATTTATTCTTTGTCGGAAGAAAACAGAGGTAGCGAAGCTAGTTTGGTTGCATTAACAAAGGCACTCGTTCTCTAGCGACCTACCTAGCGACGTAGGGAGTGATACGCTAACAGCCAATCATGTAACAGTATTACGTTTGGTTGCGCCATATCGTTGTCTCGTGCTGGTCTGCTGGATTCCTCTTCATAAGCAGAAAATGAGCGCCGTGGCGAGCGAGGGAATTGTAAATAAAAGAGTGTTACAACCCGCAACATGATGGTCACTGTGTGTGTGTTTTATGTGTCTGTGTTGCTGTGCTTTGTCGCTGTGTGTATATTGTTTTGTATCCAGGTCGCGCGCCGCTGATCCAGATCCACTCCAGGTTTTCCGACTGCCACTACACCGGCAGCTGCCTGACCTTCCACACGTGCGCTTCCGCCCTGGGTGACGTCATCAGCGGACCATTTATAAACCGGAAAGAGACGCGGGAACGGGGAGGCGTGTAGGCGAAGTGTTGGTTGTTTTGGAGAGGTTTGTTGTGATTTGTGAAATTGAGATTGGATTGTGTGTTCTGGTTTTTGACTTTTGGCTTCCATTTTGACTTTGATTCTTGCTTTGTCCTTTTGGTTTGTTTGCTAGCGCTTTGTAAATACTGTTTGTTTGTTTGAATTCACAGTATGTTTGTGCACTCACCGGTAGTAGTGGTGTGGCTGCCCATTATTTTGGGGAAAGGTTTTTTTGTTCACTGTTTTTGGTTTAGGAAGATAGGGAAGGCATTTGTGTTTTGTTTGCTAGGTAAGCTAGCTGCTAAAATACAGATACCTTTTTTGTTTATTGTTTTGGCCTGCGTCCACCCTGAAGCTAAGCCTGGTGTTGTGTACGTGTGTTTTCATTTGCATGATATTCTTGTGTAAAGCAATACAAACCTCACTTGATTGTAAATGTACCTATCTGGCTAGTTTTTGTTCCATTACACCACTGTGTCCCACGTTCAACATACAGTTTAAAATAGAATCCCGACCCAATCATTTGCCGTACGGCCCAACCCTAGACTGGGACGTAACAAGAGGAAAAGTCAGCTCGCCAGTATGGCAGTTTTTTGGATATTAAAATTCTGACCTTAGTCAGACCAATGTCGTCTGCAAATTATGCAAGACCGTTGTTCCCACCAAGACTGGTAATACAACGAACTTGATGTACCACCTTATACCCGTAGCAGAACGTCGGCGGGCAATCGCGGCGGCTCACGGTGCCTAACACCCCATCTCACCGCGAGTCAAACCGAATAGGTGAAATAGGTCACCCTTTGGAGCACAGCTGAATTCAACCAACAACATCTGTAGCTGTAACACCGCACAAGCAGCAGACCACCATGGAGAGGTTCTCTGCATCAGTGCCTTATGACAAAGAATCTAAACGGTACAAAGAAATAACGGAGGCACTGGCATATCATAAAGCCAAAGGCATGCTTCCGCTTAGCACTGTCGAGAAGCCAGGTTGTAGAAAGCTCATACTAAACCTCTCAGGTTTCTGTTTATATTTACACTTTGCACTATTTTATTACACTTTATTAAGCATTTCTTACATTTTCTTTCATTTTGCACCTTAAATGCTAAGAGATAATTGTTATGTGTTCATTGTGACTTTAGACTTATGTTTACATTTTAATTATTTGAGTTTTCCGTTGTTGTTGACATTTCTGTCTTAGTAACTGAGGGGGTTATGATCAGAGGAAGGTTAAGTTTAAAATAAAAATGTTTAAATGTAACATTTTTCTCCTGGTTCTTATTTTAAATGGGTCATAAAAATATCAATAATTATCGATATCGACCGATATGAAACACTGATATCGTGATACAGTTTTCAGCCATATCGCCCAGCCCAACTGTATATACATTTGTTCATTCTCTATTTCTATTTACACTGTGCAGAGTTGCAGTACGCTCTGGACAGGTTGCCAATCCATCACAGGGCATACACTCACACACCATGGCAATTTGGACATTCCAATGAGCCAATTATCCGCTTGTCTTTGGACTGCAGGTGGAAACCAGAGTACCCAGAACGATTCAATTCAATTTTATTTCTATGGCACTTTTAACAATAGTCATTGTTTCAAAGCAGCTTCACAGAAATGAAGAGAAAATGAAAAGAAAATTTATGAAAGTCTATATGTGTAAGAAAAATGTGTCTAGATAATGAGATTGTCCTTGATGAGCAAGCCAAGGGTGATGGCGACAGTGGCAAGGAAAAACTCCCTGAGATGGCAATAGGAAGAAACCTTGAGAGGAACCAGACTCAACAGGGAACCCATCCTCATCTGGGTGATAACAGAAATTGTATAACATCATGTGTGTTATGCAGCTGAAAGTTCGATATAACAGAAGTTTTTTAAATTAACATGAAGTCCAGTTCAGCACAAGGATGAGTCAGCAGGTGCAGAGGGCAGATGGGGGTCTGGATCACTGGGAGCTCAGGAGCAGCATGTGTAGATCCAAACCAACATGAAGCAGAATCCAGCTGGAGCAGGTCCTTCTCTGGATGCCTCAGGAACCTCGCAGGGTCGGCCTCGGTCTGCTGAAGCTGGCACGATCTCCAGATGCCTCGGGATGGGTGGAAAAATAACAAACCCAGCAAGCGCAGGGAGAACATGCAAACTCCACACTCACAGACCCAAGGCGGGAATCAAACCCTCAAACCTGGAGGCACGAGGCCACACTGCAAACTCTGTGCAAACTCAGTGCAAATCACAACACCACCATGCTGTTGGGGTCACTACAGTTTTTCTAAAAAAAAAAAAAAAAATCTTATAGCAAACTGCCATGGCTGGGTAGAGCCAAGATCACGTGTGCTGCATCTTCAATGATGATGCCCAATGCCACATAACAACCTTCGGCCAATCCGATAAAGAGCGCTTCATCATGCACTGGACCAAAGATTTGATATTTGTCCACTTGAGGGCTGGTGAGGATATGAATCTCTATCTCATGATTTGTTACAATGTTGTGTTCCACCACTCTCGCCCTGTGAGTGAATGGATTGCAGCACAACCCTGTGTAATGACGCAGTTTCTTTCTGCGTATGCTCCTTTTCTAATCCTGCCTGGGAATGGAAGGTGTGTTTTAACCTAGAGACGCGTTGTAACAGACTCAAACGTCTCACACCACAGTATCAGGTGAATTGCTGATATTTTATGATTCGCCATGCCTATGCCTCTTGTAATGAAGACTATAGCATGGACCAGAGCTTTCTCCTACAAAGACCCATATGTATGGAATAGCTTTCCAGGTGGTGTACATGTATGTTTATTCAAGCCTTTTGTGAATAGATTTGTTCTTAGATAAAGCTGCAGGTCTGGGGGCTCATGGGCATAGAATGTTATGGTGATCTGATAAGTTTGGATTTTGCCTTTCTTCCATTATTATGAGTTCAGTCAGGTAACTTGACCAGTTTCTTTACTTCACAGGTAATGCTCGTGCCTCATGTGTTTCCTTCTGGTTCTCCCTTTTAGTTATGCTGCCATAGTCATACTTCTGCCAGAGT
This sequence comes from Clarias magur, assembly GCA_013621035.1. Taxonomy (NCBI): domain Eukaryota; kingdom Metazoa; phylum Chordata; class Actinopteri; order Siluriformes; family Clariidae; genus Clarias; species Clarias magur. Next base: position 33,288 of record QNUK01000394.1, on the reverse strand, counting down.
CCCTGCTTGCACCCTGTACAAAATATACATTAACTTACACATAAAGTGACTGCTAACATATGTACAGTAACTGTTCTCTCTCTCTCTCTCTCTCTCTGTCAAGCTGCACATGGCACTGTTGAGATATCAGTGATTCTTCCCCCTTCTGCCCCCTGGACCTTCCTGAATAATCCTGATGCCTTACTCCGGACCAGTCACTGCTGCTGAGGATGACTCCATATGGTCTGTGTAAAGATTTGATAACTGATGATTTAGAAACCATGACGATGACCGAATTGCATTTTTATTGAATTGATACAAACAGTTTTGTTCCGCTGGTTTACGACTCACTTACAGTCACTCTGATCATTTTAGGACTGAAATTTCTATAAACAGTTTTGTATCCAAATCTCCATCAGTCAACAATTGGTAACTTCAACAAAAGGTCATACAATTTGATTTTGACCTCGTAGCATATAGTTATAGAATCAACCTATAGAATATTACCACGATGAGGATGGGTCCCTTTTGAAGGTGGCTCTTTTCAAGGTTCCTTCTTCATTGTCTTCTCAGGGAGTTTTTACGTGCCACCATTAACTCCAGCTTGCTTTTTAGGAACTGAAAAGGCTAAGATGTATATATATACACACGTGGACAAAATTGTTGGTACCCTTCGGTCAATGAAAGAAAAACTCACAATGGTCACAGGAATAACTTTAATCTGACAAAAGTAATAATAAATAAGAATTCTATGAATGTTAACCAATGAAAGTCAGACATTGCTTTTCAACCATGCTTCAACGGAATTATAAAAAAAAATAAACTCATGGAACAGGCCTGGACAAAAATGATGGTACCCCTAACTTAATAGTTTGTTGCACAACCTTTTGAGGCAATCACTGCAATCAAACGATTCCTGTAACTGTCAATGAGACTTCTGCACCTCTCTGCAGGTATTTTGGCCCACTCCTCATGAGCAAGCTGCTCCAGTTGTTTCCGGTTTGAAGGGTGCCTTTTCCAGACAGCATGTTTCAGCTCCTTCCAAAGATGCTCAATAGGATTGAGGTCAGGGCTCATAGAAGGCCACTTTAGAATAGTCCAATGTTTTCCTCTTAGCCATTCTTGGGTGTTTTTAGCTGTGTGTTTTGGGTCATTGTCCTGTTGCAAGACCCATGACCTGCGACTGAGACCCAGCTTTCTGACACTGGCCTGCACATTTCTCTCTAGAATCCCTTGATAGTCTTGAGATTTCATTGTACCCTGCACAGATTCAAGACACCCTGTGCCAGATGCAGCAAAGCAGCCCCAGAACATAACAGAGCCTCCTCCATGTTTCACAGTAGGGACAGTGTTCTTTTCTTCATATGCTTCATTTTTCCCTCTGTGAACATAGAGCTGATGTGCCTTGGCAAAAAGTTCCATTTTTGTCTCATCTGTCCATAGGACATTCTCCCAGAAGCTTTGTGGCTTGTCAACATGTAGTTTGGCATATTCCAGTCTGGCTTTTTTATGATTTGTTTTCAACAATGTTGTCCTCCTTGGTCGTCTCCCATGTAGTCCACTTTGGCTCAAACAACGACGGATGGTGCGATCTGACACTGATGTTCCTTGAGCATGAAGTTCACCTTGGATCTCTTTAGAAGTCTTTCTGGGCTCTTTTGTTACCATTCGGATTATCCGTCTCTTTGATTTGTCATGAATTTTCCTCGTCGGCCACGTCCAGGGAGGTTGGCTACAGTCCCATGGATCTTAAATTTCTGAATAATATGTGCAACTGTAGTCACAGGAACATCTAGCTGCTTGGAAATGGTCTTATAGCCTTTACCTTTAACATGCTTGTCTATAATTTTCTTTCGAATCTCCTGAGACAACTCTTTCCTTCGCTTCCTCTGGTCCATGTTGAGTGTGGTACATACCATGTCACCAAACAACACAGTGACGACCTGGAGCCCTATATATAGGCCCACTGACTCATTACAAGATTGTAGACACCTGTGATGCTAATTAGTGGACACACCTTGAATTAACATGTCCCTTTGGTCACATTATTTTCAGTATTTTCCAGGTATTTTCTTTTTGTCCAGGCCTGTTCCATGAGTTTTTTTTTTTAATAATTCTGTTGAAGCATGGTTGAAAAGCAATGTCTGACTTTCATTGGTTAACATTCATAGATTTTTTTTATTATTATAAAAAGTTATTTATGTGACCATTGTTGTGAGTTTTTCTTTCATTGACCGAAGTACTAACTATTTTATATATATATATATATATATATATATATATATATATTTTTTTTTTTTTTTAATGCTGAATGTATATTTCTGTGAAGGTGCTTTGTGACAATGTCTAATGTTAAAAGTGTTTTACAAATAATTTGAGTTGAATTTAAGTGAATATAACCAGATGTTCATCCTGGAGGCAGTGAATGCTGGTTGACCGGCAGTGCAGAGGACTGCCAGGGAAAAAACATTAACTGTGATGCAGAACCTGGTCTTAATCGTCAGGACAGAATGGAGTAAATATGATCATTTCTGACTGCAGATTTGGAAGTTCTTTCTTAGTTCTTTGGTTACATAATACCAAGGACAATGCAATATGAGAACCATAACGAATGTCTGAATTTGGACATGGTTAGACCTGCAGACAAGAATAAACTAAAATTACTAAAATGATAAAGTTAAAATAAAACGGTATGGTTTGTTATCTCTTTTAGAATAAGCTTTGGAGGAAAGTCCCAACTGTAACATGGTCATATGAACTCAACTGCTCAACTGTATATGAACTTTTTGGCACATACTATACTATAATTATAGATCATTTAATTAATAGCACACTCGGACAGCATGCATGAAGGTTGAGGTTTATATCGATATTTATTTATTTGTTTGTTTGTTTATTTTTGCATTTTTGTTGTTCACTGTGTAACAACTAATTAAATATTCATCTGAGCATGATTTTTCATGTTTGATTAGAATATTGTTGCATAATGTTTCATATTCTCAAAGTTTTTTTGGTGCTTGTCCAGTGACTTCAGCTTCAGCTGTGTGTGATGTGTGCATGTGTTCTGCAAATTTCTGAACAAACAGATGTGTTTCAGCTGATGAGAAAACTGTGAAAAAAATGGAAAAGAAAAGGTGAAATGGAGAAGGTGACAAAGAATGTAAGAGAAAAGCAAATGGAGGACGGGGGAGGAGGGAACTTGATGAGGAGGAGATGAACGAGGGGAAATGAGAAAGAGCATGAGGACAAGCATGAATTTAGGAAGAGATTTATGCAGGGGGAAAAAAATAAGGAATAGAAAAAAGAGGAGAACGAGATGAAAAAAGGCTAAGAATACAAACATGTAAGGAAGGAAACTATGGAGTATAAGATGGTAGAAAAGGATGAAGATTATGGAATGGTATAGAGTCGTTGAAAAAGTGTGTCGTTGAAAAAGTGTGATGGCAGTGAGATGCTTGTGGAAAGAAAATGGAGTGGTATTTTCTTGTGAGAAGATTGGATACTTGTAGTGAGAAGATGCTGAGAAAGTGGTGAGAAGGTTGTGAGATGTTGGTGATGAGAAGATGCTGCAATGGTCGAGATGCATTGAACTGCTGAGATGTTATTCAAATATTAGTATGCCAATCATCTTACCCTGCATGTCATGGGACAGTTGGAGGAAACCTGATGACTAAGAGGAAAAGTAAAGTATGGGGAAAACCTCCAAACTAAACCCCAAACTCTGAAGGTGCGATGCGACAGTGCTAGCCTAGCTAACTTTATTCAGGTTGTAAATGATTCCATGGTGATATCCTCAATTCTGTGATATTAAAACATCATGACATGAAATTGTGTACAAGCAACAAATTTGCAAACATCAAAGAAACTCCAGGTTATACAGTATATAAATATTTCACCTAACTAGATTATCTCAATCCTGTTCCTAAATGATAACTCTTAATGTTAGAGTCCGGTTAAAATTCATCTTTTTTTTTTTTTTTTTTTTTTTGAGGATCCATCACACAGGTGATAAATTTCATTCCTGGAGATCTTCAGCACTGTTGTTGTAAACTGCTAACAATTCATGCTTTGGGATGCGTGTCTCCCAATATTCCTGTAATCATTTCATCACCGTGTATTATCCACAGAAATGACTCTTCTCTCATCTGCAGACTGTAAGCACAGTGGTTCATATTTCTATCTATTATATGGCATATTAAATGCAATTCTTGTTTTGACACTTAGCCCTAAGAGGCTGTTCTGGAGCTGTGCTGCACCACAGGGTTCCTACAGGCATCCCAGGAAACGAAAACAGGACCAGAAGTAATTTAAGAAAAAGTAAGAGAGAAACTTGGCGAAACAGGAACTTTGGTGAAGGGGGAAACAAAACGTCTCTGTGTTTCTAATCAAGAGAAACAGCTTGCCTTACTCTGCTCTCGATTTATTGTTCAGCTCTCAGGTCCGTTACAGCAGCTGAAGTCATCACAGCTGCCAGGGGGAAATAAATAAATAAATAAATAAATAAATAATGTACTGTATTATTTTTTATTTTTTTTTATTTTTTTATGAACATTCAGGCCAGTTTTCTGACTTCTAGAAAATGTTTAAACCATAGATGGTAATCTGAAACTGTCGTTAGTTTTGTGTGTGCCAGGAGCACTGTACTGTACATAGGAGGATATACAGTAGGGTTAAAATGATCACTTGCTGACTGGCTCTGTCTCGGACCGGCTGCTTAGAAAACTGGACTCCTTTTAATTTAAATTTGAACACATCTCCTGTTACACTGAACTTCCAGTACACAGTATTATGCTGATCATTCTCTGCTCTCCGTTATCACCCAGATGAGGATGGGTTCCCTGTTGAGTCTGGTTCCTCTCAAGGTTTCTTCCTATTACCATCTCAGGGAGTTTTTCCTTGCCACCGTCGCCCTCGGCTTGCTCATCAGGGACAATCTGATCATTTTGATTCATACACATTGCATAAAAACTTACTTCTTTTTATTGTGTAAAGCTGCTTTGCGACAATGTCAATTGTTAAAAGCGCTATATAAATAAAATTGACTTGACTTGACTTAGAGTTTCAAACTGATTTGGGTTGACCACCGATGGTCCAGTTTGAAGGTGATTAGTTTTATACTCTTATCACTTGACATATATCACTGCCAGATTAGTTTTTATCACCGGCAAAATAACATTATCACTGACAGATTAGCTTCACTGAGATTAGCTTCGTCAATGATAGATTTAGACATTAATTTCTGATGGATTAGCTTCATGATTAACAGATTAATTTACCACCGACAGATTAGCTTTATCACTGGTACATTGGCTTTCTCTCAGACAGATTAGCTTCATTGCTGAGAGATTAGCCTTATCAGTAACAGATTAGCTTCATCCATAATAGTTTAGCTTTTTATCTTTTATTTCATTTTTTAGACTCAACACAGCTAGCAACAGGAATACATGTTTGAACCTGAACCTTGGGCAAACTGGTCACTGATGTCACCACAACAACAACGAACCGAACAATTTCTTTATACGCAATAAAGCCTCAGTCACAAAAGCACGGTTCTAGAACTTTCCATCTGGTCTACTATTCACTCCTCCCCACCGTCCTGTTTGACCAGGCTAATGATTAGGCTGGAGAACAGCTGGTTCGGGTGTGTCTGGAGCAGGGAACAGACATGCATACATCTTTCACTAATCTTGTGCAGCCTTCTATTTGCTACTTTTGACAGTTAGCATTAAGGAGGCGCTTTTTTTATTTATTTATTTATTTATTTATTTTAGGGAGCTGCGTGTACACGAGAGGATTCTGCCTGCTGTTATGACACTTGTGGGGAAGTTTTGCTGTCAGAAATCCAGTAAAATGTGCCAAGACTGTCTAGATTTGCTTTAGTAAATTCACAGCCAGTCATGGGGAACAGTGGTGATCCCTAATTAGTGCCTTAGCTTCAGTACTGAGCAATTAAAGCCCGGTCCTGACAATCGCCTACGCAGCACAAGGCCTGAGAATTCAGCTGAAACTTCCCAAGGCTGCGCCTCTGCTGATTTTCCACTCACATATTTTCCACGTAGTCAGGTATAATTGGCTGCACAAATTGCTCGAATAATTATTAGCGGTTGAAAAAAGAAAGAGTCAAGGATTTGAGACGAGGCTTTGCTTTCAAGTCTGTTTAAATTATATGCAGTTGATATTAACATGTCGTCAGTGGTGAAGGAAGTACCATAACTCCGAACGTGACATTAACACCACCACCAGGTGACCTGAAAAACGCTGATTATCAACCATATCCCACTAAGCCGGTGACAGGATCACAGGCACCCAGGGTAAATACGTGCCCGTGGGGAGCTAATCCCTGCCCGTCCTGTCCGATCCCACAGAAAATCCAGTGCAGCACAGCTTGCTGTGTATGGAGCTCAGCGTGCGAAGAGGTCAGCGTTGTTGATAGTCCCGCCGATTTCCCCGGATCTCAATCCGAATGAGCACCCAATGGGAGGCGCCAGAGAAGTGGAGGACATGAAGGCGCCATGCCGAAACCCAACCTCATGGTGCCAGACAGCACAGCACCCACCAGAGGTCTTGTAGAGTCATGCTCCAAAGTGATCAGAGATGTTTTGGTGGCACAAGGGGAACCTTACACCTTTGTGGTTATAATATTAATGGTTTTATGTTGGTTGTTATGTACAGTATATCAGGATCTCTTGGTGGAATAAACATATTCTTTTAGCAGACATTTGCTCCACATGGGGGTAACAGTAGGCGGCTTGACTTAGCGTTCTTGATGAGCTGAAAAGGTCTTGAGATGCTCATGAGATCACTGCTTAATTTGAAAGAAAGGCTGAAATTGCTCAGATTTTCCCCACAAATTAATTGGATTTTTTTTTTTAAATCTCTTTTAAATGTTTCTTTTTCAGTTATATCTCCAGTATATTAAACCTTTTGCAGCAGGCTGTCACGAGCTATAGTAGGGTAAGCACAGAAGCCTTAGCAGTTAGCCCGTGTAGCGTGGATGGTAAACCCAAACGCGGAAGCAACACGAGTAGGCAGGATAACCACGCAATTTATCTAAGAACTCTCTTACACGAAGAGCTAGGATCTACACAAATAAATCCGCGTTCTAGCAACACACACTCAATCAAAGAAGCAACCCAAATAGGTGAGTACTCACAGAATAGTCGGCAAAGCGTCAGGTAAGGCATGGGCGAACTCAATGACTGAGCAATGTGAAGCGCCATTTTGTCTCCTTTTATGCTTCCTGAAAACCCGACCGTATTACTTCCGGGTCCTAGTGCCGGTCGTGTTACGAGTGTGCATGACAGTACCCCCCTGTCCAGGACCGACTCTCGACGGTCCTGGGGTGGAGGATACCCGACAACGGTAGTCCTGGATGAGTTCGGGGTCTAGGACGAACCGAGCCGGAATCCAAGATCGCTCCTCGGGACCATAACCTTCCCAATCCACCAGGTACTGCCCCGAGGACGTGAGTCAAGGATCCGGCGAACGGTGTATGCGGGACCACCCTCAATGATACGGGGAGGAGAAGAAGGGGGGGTGGGGGGAACCATTGGTGAAGTGATGAATGGTTTGAGCTGGGAGGTGTGAAATACCGGATGGATCCGGAGCGCCGCAGGCAGCTGGTGCCGGTAGGTGACAGGATTGATACGGAGGGTGATGCGGTATGGACCGATGAACCTGGGTGATAGCTTTTTGGATTCCGTGTGAAGGTGAAGGTTTCTGGTTGAAAGCCATACTTTGTCACCTACATTGTACAATCGTCCCGGCGGGTGTCGACGGCGATGTTGAGTGGCGTAGCGGTTGTTAGCCTGTTGGATGGTGGCGTTTGCTTGGTTCCACAGCCGTCGACAACGACGAACCAACTGACGGCACCTCAACCTCCGGTTCTTGATGATCGAACATCGAAGGTTGGAAACCGTGGCATACCTCAAATGGACTGAGATTAGTGGCTGAAGAGACATGGAGATTGTGAGGTAACTCAGCCCATAGGAGGTAGCGGGCCCAGGAGCGCTGGCGATCAGCAACAAAGCATCTCAGGTAGCGCTCCAGTTGTTGGTTGGTCCACTCCGTCTGACCGTTAGTCTGGGGATGATAACCAGAGGATAGACTACAGGTGGAATTGATCAGACGGCAGAAGGCCTTCCAGAACTGGGTGGTGAACTGGGGCCCCCTGTCCGAGACGATGTCTTTTGGGAACCCATGCAGTCGGACTACGTGTTCTAAAATCAGCTCTGCTGTTTTTTTGGCTGACGGGAGTCCGGTGAGGGCCACCAGGTGCACGGCTTTGGAGAACCGGTCGACGATGGTTAAGATGGTGTTTTTCTCTTCGGAGGCCGGCAGGCCCGTGATGAAGTCGACGGCAATGTGCGTCCAGGGCCGATGGGGAACGGGGAGTGGTTGGAGTTCCCCCGGTGTCGGTTGGTTGGTATTCTTGGACCTGGCGCACACTGAGCATGCCTGGACGTACTCTTTGACATCACTCGCCATAGATGGCCACCAGAAGGCACGTCTGATGAATTGCAGGGTGCGGTTGGTGCCGGGGTGTCCGGATAATGGCGAGGAATGACCCCATTGCAACACCTCGGTCCTTACAGTTTTTGGCACGGAGAGTCGCCCAGGTGGCACACCTGCCGGTGCGGTCTCCATCGCCTGTGCACGGCGAACCCTCGTTTCCAGTTCCCAGTGAAGTGGTGCAATGATCTTGGTGGGTGTGATGACAGGCGCGGGGTCCGCCCGGGGAACGTCCTCTTCGTGTTGTCGGGAGAGGGCATCAGCTTTGGTGTTCTTGGACCCCGGGCGGTAGGATAGGTGGAAGTTGTAATGTTCAAAAAATAGTGCCCACCGCGCCTGTCTCGGGTTGAGCTGTTTTAAGTTGCGGATGGTGATCAGGTTCTGATGGTCGGTCCAGACGATGAACGGCTCTCTGGCGCCCTGGAGCCAGTGTCGCCATTCTTCCAAAGCCCACTTTATGGCCAGCAGCTCGCGGTCCCCTACCCCGTATCGCTGCTGAGTGGGGTTAAATTTTTTGGAAAAGAAACTACAGGGATGTAGCTTCTGGTCTGGACCTCGTTGAGAGAGAACAGCCCCGGCGCCCACATCCGAAGCGTCCACCTCCACAACGAATGGTTTACTTGCGTCTGGGTGCAGTAGAATTGGGGCATTGGTGAACCGGTGGCATAGGTCATGAAAGGCGGTGATGGCGGCAGGGTTGAGGCTGAAGTGATGAGAAGAGGGTCAAGTCAGAGCGGTTAAAGGGGCGGCAACCGTACTGTAGTCCCGGATAAAGCGACGATAGAAGTTCGCAAACCCGAGAAACCGTTGAAGTTGCTTGAGGGTCTTGGGTAGGGGCCAGTGACGCACAACTTCCAGTTTCTGCGGGTCCATGGCCACACCCTGGGGCGAGATGACAAAACCCAGGAACGTGGTGGAGCGCTCGTGAAAGGCGCATTTTTCCAACTTACAGTACAGTTGGTGGGCGAGTAATCTCTTAAGGACCGCTCTGACATGCTGGGTGTGTTCCTCGGCGGTGCGTGAATAAATAAGTATGTCGTCTAGGTAAACGAACACCCACCGCCCTAGCATGTCCCTAAGGACATCATTGATGAACTGTTGGAAGGCGGCGGGTGCGTTGCAGAGTCCGAATGGGATGACCAACTAAAATGCAGAATACTTCAGCCAGGTCTCGGTAGATGACGGGGATGGCATTGGTGTCGACATCGGGTGCCTCGGACTCCCTAGAACACGTCCCAGCCGGGCCCCGCAGGCAGAGTTCGGTGCAGGTCGGCCCCCACTGCAGGATCCGGTTCTGCGTCCAGGAGATGAGGGGGTCATGTTGGAGCAGCCAGGGGTGTCCGAGGATGATGGGTGGCGATGAAATGGAGGTGAGGTGGAACTGGATCCGTTCGTGATGTTGGCCGATGGCAAGGTGAGCGGCTGAGTCTGAGTGGTGATGGGGCTGGAGGAAAGGGGCCGACCGTCGACAGAGGTGATACGAACGGGCTGGGATAACACCTCAAGTTCCACTCCCAGTTCTTTGGCAAACGAAGAGTCAATAAAGTTACCTGCGGCACCGGAATCGATGAACGCAGTACTTCCGACCCGTTTGTGGCCAAACCAGAGGTGTACTTGGACCGTGAGACGGGAATTATGGGGTGTCGTGACCGAGAGGTGGAGGGGGCCCGGTGAACTGCCCCGTTTGCTCACCGGGCCTGAGCGTTTCCCGGGCGAAGTGGACAGAGGGCCCTGTGGTGCGCCGCTGACCCACAGTAGGCGCAAAGTTCTTTTCTGAAGCATCGTTCCCATTCTGCAGTGGTCAAGGAGGCGCGTCCTAGTTGCATGGGTTCCCCAGCTCCGGTGTTAACCACGGCGGGAGGTGGAGGTCCGACCGGTGCCATGGCGGTGGTGGTGAAAGAGGGACGCATCTCAGGAACCGGGGCGTGAGGGTATGAAGGTGATGTAGTGGGTGGCAGGGTCCGGGGGGCTGGCCTCGGACGAGAGAACAGGCGCTGGTCAATGCGAAGGGCGCGCTGAATCAGTCCTTCCAGCGTGGCGGGAATCTCTCGCCCGGCGAGTTCATCTTTAATCCGTGAGGCCAGTCCCTCGTAGTAGGCCATCCGGAGGGCGGCGTCTCCCCAGGTGGTCTGCACGGCTAGAGTACGAAAGTCCGCTGTGTAGCGACTCACGGACGACCCTCCCTGCCGCAGATGATATAATTTGGTGTCGGTCTCCACCTCAGCAGCAGGATGTTCAAATGTTAGTTTCAGTTGATGGGTGAACTCTCCGTATGAGTAGGCCGTGTCTGAATCTGATCTGAGGACCGCCGTGGCCCACTCAGCTGCCTGCCCGGATAGCAACGAAACGAGAAGCGCAACACGCAGTCGGTCTGTGGAGTATTTGCTGGAATTAAACTCAAACACAAGATCCAATGCAGTTAGAAAGACACTGCACTTCCCATCTGTGCCATCCCACTTATCCGGTAGAGCTATGAAAACATCAGAAGGGGGGTGGGGAGGCGGTGCCGCAGCCACTGCGATGGGCGTGGCAACAACCGAGTGAGCAGCCGCCCCACAGAGGGTCGCGTTCTCCTGCCATAGCTCCGCCACCTCGCGGCGCAAAGCCGCGACGTCTTGGAGGTCCTTTTGGAGAGACACGACTTCTCCACGAAGCTTATTGATCAGCTCGGCATGCTGGTCAACCACATCACAGAGGCGAGCAAACTCCGCTGGGTTTACTGCTTTTGGCTCAGTCATTCTGTCACGAGCTATAGTAGGGTAAGCACAGAAGCCTTAGCAGTTAGCCCGTGTAGCGTGGATGGTAAACCCAAACGCGGAAGCAACACGAGTAGGCAGGATAACCACGCAATTTATCTAAGAACTCTCTTACACGAAGAGCTAGGATCTACACAAATAAATCCGCGTTCTAGCAACACACACTCAATCAAAGAAGCAACCCAAATAGGTGAGTACTCACAGAATAGTCGGCAAAGCGTCAGGTAAGGCATGGGCGAACTCAATGACTGAGCAATGTGAAGCGCCATTTTGTCTCCTTTTATGCTTCCTGAAAACCCGACCGTATTACTTCCGGGTCCTAGTGCCGGTCGTGTTACGAGTGTGCATGACACAGGCAGAACCATCAGAATCATTTAAAATCACGTTAAAGGAATATTTTTCAGATAGGCTTTTGACTTGATATTGTACAGAAACAAGAAAAAAAAATGTGTGAAAGATGTGCGCAGCGGGGATCGTTTGATTTGTTCTGCAAAGAAAACAGGATGTATAGAAAAACGTAGTGCAGCTATTTGTATACTTAGCACAACCAGGAATCATGTAGTGCGTTTTTGTTCCCATCGTACCCCTTTGCACTCACACTCCCTTCTTAGCAGATGGATGAACCGGATTCAGCTGATTTCCTCTCAGACTCGTGCTCTTGTTGTACTATTCATAATGGAGAAAAAAAAAAAAAACATGCTTGAAAATATCAGAGCACCTACAGTACAATTACTCATTGATTTAAAAATAAAATCATGAAGGTTATACCAGCGACGTGGCTGCTGAAAAAAAATACCTTTAACCTCCTCATTACACCATCGGAAAGAAGGAAGAATACTGGAGCAAGTCATTTGAATGAAGCCAAAATGTTATTCAATTCAGTTTTATTTATATAGCGCTTTTAACAACGGTCATTGTCAGAATTAGGAAATGAGTATAAAATATGTGAGAAAATATGTATGAACAAAAATAATCAGATTGTCCCTGATGAACAAGCCGAGAACAACGGTGCAGGGGGAAAAACCCCCTTGAGAAAACCAGACTTGATCACATGATCAAAATGATCATATTTATCATATTATGATATATTATTGTTTGTTTGTTTGTTTGTTTGTTTTTTTCCCCCCAGATTTTCACCTTAATTCAGGCATAGCTAGTTCCCACCTGTTAGGGCTCCCATGTTCTCATGGTCTCCCATCAAGGCAACCAAGCAGGGAAAAGACGGTCACATTCTTCCTCCAAGACACATGATGACAACTGACAGAGTACACAGTGTAAAACTTCATTCACGCTCCTGCGTCATGTCCACACAGAGCTGCGTTCCATCCCAAAGTGTACTTCACAGGGTGCTCCCTACTCCCTGCTCCCTATGCCGTGAACGTCGGTGAAGGGAACGGTCCTAGACAAAACTCCACCACCCGGAACACCCTGCAAAGTCACCAGCGCAGACGTCACTTCTTCCATGCGTTACCATGGTAACATAAGCCCCTCGGATGCCTGTCGCTGCTCCTGTGGACGTTTCACACTATAGAAATTAAATATTGAATATTTATTGAAACAAAAACTGATATCATTATAAAACATACCACTGAAACATGTATAACCTGTAAATAAATTATTGATTAATAATAAAAATGGATTAAATATCTTCGCAGATTTATTTATTTTTTACAAAGTGCTATCGGTTTAGAGCGCTATATACAGTACTGTAACACTAAGGATTTAATTTTTTTTTTTATTGTTTTTGATTAAATAAAACTTTTAATTATTGTGTCCTTTTAATATGTCGTCGTCCTCAATAATAATAATAATAATAATAATAAATATATAAATCCTTTTTTGAGCTCTATTTTTTTTCATGCTCCAGTGAGACTCAATGACTTATGGGACATTTTTATACCCTTTTCCGGTGAAGTGAAGACCTGATGTTCACTCGTTCCCTACACCACTCGCCGTTCCCTTTGAACTGAATTTTTTTTTTTTTTTTTTTTTTAGCTCCCTGCGTTTTGGAATCACGCTCAACATGGCTGACCAGATTGTGAAGCGCACCTCACAGGGTACTTCTGATTCAGATTAAAAACACACCTCGAGTCTGTGTCGCTCTGCAGTCTCGGGTTGGGCCGTACAGCAAATGATTGGGTCGGGGTTCTATTTTTAACTGTTAACATGCAAATTTACAATCAAGTGAGGTTTGTATTGCTTTACACAAAAATACATGCAAATGAACACACACACACACACACACACACACACACACACACACACACACCAGGCTTAGCTTCAGGGTGGACCCAGGCCAAAACAATAAACAAAAAAGGTATCTGTATTTTAGCAGCTAGCTTACCTAGCAAACAAAACACAAACAAAAACACAAATGCCTTCCCTATCTTCCTAAACCGAAAACAGTGAACAAAAAACCCTTTCCCCAAAATAATGGGCAGCCGCACCACTACTACCGGTGAGTGCACAAACATACGGTGAATTCAAACAAACAAACAAACAGTATTTACAAAGAGCTAGCAAACAAACCAAAAGGACAAAGCAAGAATCAAAGTCAAAATGGAAGCCAAAAGTCAAAAACCAGAACACACAATCCAATCTCAATTTCACAAATCACAACAAAACCCTCCAAAACAACCAACACTTCGCCTACACGCCTCCCCGTTCCCGCGTCTCTTTCCGGTTTATAAATGGTCCGCTGATTGATGACGTCACTCAGGGCGGAAGCGCACGTGTGGAAGGAAAGTGGCAGTCGGAAAACCTGGAGTGGATCCGGATCGGCGCGCGACCTGGACACAACACACACACACACACACACACACACACACACACACAGCGACCAGCATGTTGCGGGTTGTAACACGCCACACCACTAGTTGGCCGTGGGGTTTTGTATGACACTGTGCTGAGTCTCTTCATCACTGTCTGGTCAGTGTTTTGCCGGTGTACAACAAACAATAGTGAACAAAACCCAGCGCATCTTGTTGGAGTTAGTGCTAACAGATGTTGAATAACACTTTACTTTCACTAAAAATGAAATGAAAACTTATTTTTTACGCTTGAAACGCTCCTAGAAACACAGTGCTGTGTTCCTAAGAGGGGCCAATACTTTTTCACAGCACTGTAGGTTTGAGAATCTTCCGAACAATCTAATGAAGGTAATGTGTGCAAAATATTCGACCTCATAAGGTGAGGAGTGTTTTCTTGCTCTGCATTAAAGTGTGTGCCAGTCGGAGCCCCGAGGAATCGCTGGGTTCGCGCGCCCTCTAGCTTCTCTTGTAGGAATCAGAACATCTCACACGCTGTGCTTCTCTGTGGTCCGAAACCAGCCATCTCCATCTGCGCTGAAGCACGACTGCAAATTCAGCTGGCGGGAAAGCATGACACGTCGCTTCATCTCCTGACTGCGAGTGTGAAACGATGAATGCTGAAAAGAAGGTGATGTGTGAGGAGGACCTGGGTTCCTCTGGGGGTTTTGGAGGAACTGATTCAGCCTCAGTGTCTCGTGTCGATCTTTAATAGAAGCGGACGTATTAAATAAAATCTCACTCACACTAAAATGAATCCAGGCATAAATTTGAAAAGGATTCAGGCTGTAGCTCCGAAAGAGATGTTGATTAATTCTCCGTTACAGCAGCTCTGACGCACGGTGCCGCAGGTTCTTAATAGCACAATGACTCTGATAGCTTGTCGTTTCTATAGCAACAGCTTTTTTAGGGGGGCGTGTGCAGCAGACGCTCCATGGAAACGTTAAAGAGCGTTACGTATAATCATGTTTTTCATGTTTTGTTTTAACAGTTATGGAAGGAGTCTCCCGTGTGAGTGCTTTGTAACAGACGGAGTTGAAGCTGTAACGTTTGTATCCTTCCATGCAGACAAGGGGACACCTGAAGAAAAAGAAGAAGGCGAGGCTGATGAAGGAACGAGTGTTTACAGCTGCTATAAAGTTTTATTGTTATATTAAATGTAAAAAGTATTATGTGTTCTCTATTGTAAATCAATAAAAATACATTTAATACATTCTAAAACTTGGTGTGTGTGTGTGTGTGTGTGTGTGTGTGTGTGTGTCATAATACTAAAAGGTAAAGTGCAAGTTAATTTGTTTTATTTTTACTTTACAGCAGTGATTCCATTAGTGTGTGCGTGCGCTCGAGTGTCATTAGAGAGGTTTCTTGTTTATTTTCCTGGTAAAACAGTGTTCCTGTTAGTGTGTTTGTGTGTGTGAAAGTCCCACACAGTAGTCCTCACCCCTCTCAAATAAGGCCTCGTCCACACGAAGCCAGTGCGTTCCCTATCCGATCATTTTTTTTCCTCGTTCGGCGTCGTCTCAAGAAATATCTGCGTGCACACGAAACCACTGAAAACGGTGTAGTACATATATGCCAGACCAGTATGGGGCGCTGTAATTCTGCCATAGAGATACACTATACACGGAGAAGAAGACATTGAGCATGCGCATGACATCATCGTTTCACAAAATATACGGATTGGCTGTACATACGAAACCGCAAGGGTGGCGTTTTCAGATTTATCCACCTTGGGACCCGGTTTCAAAAAATAGCAGTTTCAGTCTCCTAAAACGCCGGATCCGTGTGGACGAAACGCCAATACGATAAAAAATTTATACGTATACAGCGAAACACGTCTCCGTGTGAACAGGGCCTAAGAGAGGAGAGACGAGAGTAGGGAGAGGGAAGGGAGTCATTCCTCCTCTCGTCGTACTTTAGCTTCACACGCACACGCAACACGAAAACAATTACCTGATGGGATTTATTTTTACCTTTTTTAAAGGTAAAGAGCAAGTACTCTTTATAGTTTGTATACATTTTTTTATATATTAATTTTTTGGGGTTATGGAACAAATTATCTGAGTTTTCATTATTTCTTATGGGGAAATTCTCTTTGATTTACAAGTGTTTTGATATACAAGCACACTTCTGGAATAAATTATGCTCGTAATTCAAGATTCCACTGTATAAACTAATAATATTATATTTGAATGAATTCCCCTCCTTTAAACCAAACAAGTAATGAGTTACAGAGCCTTTACCTGAACTGTGAAACATCATCACAGTGGCAATCCATCAATTTTCTGTTTGGCAGCTCTCAAACATACACACATACGCATACACACACATAGCCTGCAGACACACAGGTTCATATTAAAGAATATAATCTCTCGTGTGTTAAATAGGCTTCCAGTGCACAGGGTTTAGATCTGAGGAGGCTTTCGTGTGATCGATTGATGGGTTACATGCTGAGGATTAGCACTAGTGCTGTGTAAGCTAATAAAAGCATCATAGAAAAGACTAATGACAGGAGGAGAGGCCTCAAGTCAAGTTCGTGGTTTGGAAAAAGTTCCTCTGCGATGATGATGAGAGATTTATTAGCAGAACTTGGATCTGCCATTCATACTTTCACCTCGGCCGAGTTTTCAATAAGCCTGGGAATGCACTAAGCGCTTTAACAGCAGTGAGGGATTTTTCCAGACACACTGAGGTTTCTCTTACTTAACCATAAAAACATTTCCTTTTTTTTTTTTTTTAACATTCTGGAATTTAATATCCAGTTAAAGGAGCATGAAGAGAAAGATTGGAAGAAATGTACAGGGAGACAGCTACAGAAATGTCATTCTTAAATTTTGAATTGTGTCATGTGGAAAAAAGCCACATGGGGTGCCAATACCTTTGCACTCATTTAAGAATCAAGTTCTATATTAATATGCAAAGTGTAAACTTGTTACTCTGCTGTCATTTGTGTACTCTATCCTGATTGGTTCTTAGATTTTATGATGCAATAACACGCACTTGCTCAACACAAATTCGATGTCTCTAATTAATTAATTAATTTCTTCTTAATTTTACTGAAGACTTTAAGTCCTTGTGTACAACTCCATACGTGCAGGATTCCACTAAAACTAAGTAATTATCTCTTCTGACCAACCAACCATAAAAAAAATATATAATTTTTTTTTTTAATATAAGCAGCGATTT
Organism: Clarias magur; assembly: GCA_013621035.1. Taxonomy (NCBI): domain Eukaryota; kingdom Metazoa; phylum Chordata; class Actinopteri; order Siluriformes; family Clariidae; genus Clarias; species Clarias magur. The sequence continues at coordinate 16,049 of QNUK01000394.1, read as the reverse complement.
GATCACCTTGCTGGATCTTTTACAGCGTGCCCAGTTATTATTGCCTCTAGTGGCCACAAATGGGAACTGCATCGACCACAAGCTATAAATGGGTCTCTTGGAGCAAGTGTCAAGTGTTGTGAAATTATGAACAAAATTAAAGAGTGGATAATATCTATTCATCGGAGATCCTTGTGAAATCCTTTAATACCCATGTAAAGGCTGAGGAATAAGAATATCCTTTTTTTAATTTTTTTTATTTGTTGGGTAAATTGTTTGCGGGTTAGGTCTGGGTCATGAGTGGAAATGTAACGTTACAAATTTACCCAGTCAGCCCTGGGTAAAGATATAAATGATATTCAAATATGTTACTATTTAATACAGCTGTGATGATAATAATAATAATAATAATAATAATAATAATATTAAACAAGCTGCTATATTTGTACACTAGGAGGTTGTGTGAACGTGTATGAGTGTGTTGTTGACTCTCAGTGTTCACTGCACGGCTAGGTAGTTCATAAGTCAATGTAATGACATTTTTGTTGAAGACTTGCTGTCAATTTTAATGGAAAGGAAACAAAGATTGTGAGTAGTTGTGATTATGGTGTGTGTCCAGCAGAGGGCACTATTGCACTATCATAAAGAAAAGAAACAAGGTCATTGGTTTTATTTTTCTTATTTTCTCTTTTTGTTGTAGTTTATTTACAGACATTGCATTTTTTAGCTTAATAAAACAATATAAAACACTTGATATAAAACTTGTGTGCTTTCCGTTGGATCCTGATCCAGGTTATAATTTAAGAAAATAATTTTATTTACATGATGACGATTTGAGTCTCTCAGTCTCTCAGGAAGCAGTAATAGTGCACGGCTGTTTCTGGTGTGTGTGTGTGTGTGTGTGTGTGTGTGTGTGTGTGTGTGTGTGTGTGTGTGTGTGTGTTAGGTGTGTGTGGAGTGGTCGTTCCACAGGAAGTTGTGATCGTGCAGCATGGTGGCCAGTTTCCTGTTGAAAGGCGAGTAGAAGTCGGTGAGGAGGCGGCGAGTCGGAGGCAGCATGGGGCCCAGGTTCTTATCAGCCAACCGGCGAGTGTTAGAGGCAGGATGCTCCGAAATCTTCACCTGCTGCTGCTCCGAGAGAGGGCCTGTCTCACACACACACACGCGCACACACACACACACACACACACACACACACACACATATTTTGCTAGACAGCTCCACAAAGACTATCATTTTCGTACCCTTTTTCACTGTCACTAATATTGTGTGTGCGTGAGTGTATGCTCTGTGTTTTTGTGTGTGTACATCATGTCTGTAAAAGCACAAGAAACACACGGATGAGTGTAATGATATTGCGCATGGCTGTGAGATTCTAGTGGTTAATCAGAATAATTACATGCATGTTTGCATTTTTCATTCCTTGCTCTCTTAACTTGTGTGTGTGTGTGTGTGTGTTTGTTGGTTCATACCGAGCTGCAGGAAGCGGAAGACTTTGTTCATGGACGCGTTCTTGTCCGCTGCGTGATCTTCCAGCCTCAACACCAACAGCTGCTCACGACTGAACACTGACAACCAGTCCAGCACGTACACCGCATACACACCAACATGCAGACGCACCTACACACATACACACACACACACACACACACACACATACATACATACACACACTTAATTACACATTGATTTCCTTCCTTGTTTCTTCTTCCTTTAATCAAGACCCTGAGGTCCAGTAACATCCTGTGTGCCATCAATCACACACACACACACACACACACACACACACACACACACACACACACACACTCACGCACACACACATACGCACACACACATACGCACACACACACACGCACACACGCACACGCACACACACACACGCACACACACACACGCACACACACACACGCACACACACACACACACACGCACACACACACACACACAGACCCCTCATCCGACCAGCTGTGCTTTTGTTCCTATCTAATTACTTACAATCATGCTGTCATGCTAACAGCTTGATTGTTGTGTGTGTTTGTGTCTCGTCCCCAAAACATCACAGCATTGGTTCAATGTAGACGCCGTTACACGCAAAATGGTTAAACTAGTCCTCATAAGTCCCTAGATTTTAACTTTCGAAACCTGTAAACAAGTGCTGAATTGATGATCTGCTCCGAGGTGTATCTCGAGGAATGTTTATGGATAGGTGTTTGGATTAGACCCGAATGAAGATTCTGTAAGCATTGTGTTGTGAGGTGGAAGAGAACATGTGGCCTAAACGACAGGAACATCAGGAACTACAAAGTACAGTAACAATGCTGTAATTCCCCACACTGTGACACACGTACAGTTCTGCCTAAGCAGCGTTTCCTGTGATTATATTTCTAATTTAGGGTTAACAGGAACAGAAAGAACTACAGAATCCCCTCGAAATGAATAAACAATCCCACAATCCAACTACAGAATCCGACAGAAACAACTACAGAATCCAACAAAAAACAACTACAGAATCCGACAGAAACAACTACAGAATCCGACGAAAAACAACTACAGAATCCGACAGAAACAACTACAGAATCCGACGAAAAACAACTACAGAATCCGACAGAAACAACTACAGAATCCACAGAAGCAACTACAGAATCCGACAGAAACAACTACAGAATCCGACAGAAACAACTACAGAATCCGACAGAAACAACTACAGAATCCACAGAAACAACTACAGAATCCACAGAAACAACTACAGAATCCGACAGAAACAACTACAGAATCCGACAGAAACAACTACAGAATCCACAGAAACAACTACAGAATCCGACAGAAACAACTACAGAATCCACAGAAACAACTACAGAATCCACAGAAACAACTACAGAATCCACAGAAACAACTACAGAATCCGACAGAAACAAGTACAGAATCCGACAGAAACAACTACAGAATCCGACAGAAACAACTACAGAATCCACAGAAACAACTACAGAATCCGACAGAAACAACTACAGAATCCACAGAAACAACTACAGAATCCACAGAAACAACTACAGAATCCGACAGAAACAACTACAGAATCCACAGAAACAACTACAGAATCCGACAGAAACAACTAAAGAATCCACAGAAACAACTGCAGAATCCACAGAAACAACTACAGAATCCACAGAAACAACTACAGAATCCGACAGAAACAACTACAGAATCCACAGAAACAACTACAGAATCCGACAGAAACAACTACAGAATCCACAGAAACAACTACAGAATCCACAGAAACAACTACAGAATCCGACAGAAACAACTACAGAATCCACAGAAACAACTGCGGAATCCGACAGAAACAACTACGGAATCCGACAGAAACAACTACAGAATCCACAGAAACAACTACAGAATCCGACAGAAACAACTACAGAATCCGACGAAAAACAACTGCAGAATCCGACAGAAACAACTGCAGAATCCACAGAAACAACTACAGAATCCACAGAAACAACTACAGAATCCACAGAAACAACTACAGAATCCGACAGAAACAAGTACAGAATCCGACAGAAACAAGTACAGAATCCACAGAAACAACTACAGAATCCACAGAAACAACTACAGAATCCGACAGAAACAACTACAGAATCCGACGAAAAATAACTACAGAATCCGACAGAAACAACTACAAAATCCACAGAAACAACTACAGAATCCGACAGAAACAACTACAGAATCCGACAGAAACAACTACAGAATCCGACGAAAAACAACTGCAGAATCCGACAGAAACAACTACAGAATCCACAGAAACAACTACAGAATCCACAGAAACAACTACAGAATCCGACCAGAAACAACTACAGAATCCGACGAAAAATAACTACAGAATCCGACAGAAACAACTACAGAATCCGACAGAAACAACTACAGAATCCACAGAAACAACTACAGAATCCGACAGAAACAACTACAGAATCCACAGAAACAACTACAGAATCCGACAGAAACAACTACAGAATCCGACGAAAAACAACTGCAGAATCCGACAGAAACAACTGTAGAATCCACAGAAACAACTACAGAATCCACAGAAACAACTACAGAATCCAACAGAAACAAGTACAGAATCCGACAGAAACAACTACAGAATCTGACAGAAACAACTACAGAATCCACAGAAACAACTACAGAATCCGACAGAAACAACTACAGAATCCGACAAAAAACAACTGCAGAATCCGACAGAAACAACTGCAGAATCCGACAGAAACAACTACAGAATCCACAGAAACAACTACAGAATCCGACAGAAACAACTACAGAATCCACAGAAACAACTACAGAATCCGACGAAAAACAACTGCAGAATCCGACAGAAACAACTACAGAAGCCACAGAAACAACTACAGAAGCCACAGAAACAACTACAGAATCCGACAGAAACAACTACAGAATCCGACGAAAAACAACTGCAGAATCCGACAGAAACAACTACAGAAGCCACAGAAACAACTGCGGAAGCCACAGAAACAACTACAGAATCCGACAGAAACAACTACAGAATCCGACAGAAACAACTGCAGAATCCGACAGAAACAACTACAGAATCCGACAGAAACAACTACAGAATCCACAGAAACAACTACAGAATCCGACGAAAAACAACTGCAGAATCCGACAGAAACAACTACAGAAGCCACAGAAACAACTACAGAAGCCACAGAAACAACTACAGAATCCGACAGAAACAACTACAGAATCCGACAGAAACAACTACAGAATCCACAGAAACAACTACAGAATCTGACAGAAACAACTACAGAATCCACAGAAACAACTACAGAATCCACAGAAACAACTGCAGAATCCGACAGAAACAACTACAGAATCCGACGAAAAACAACTGCAGAATCCGACAGAAACAACTACAGAAGCCACAGAAACAACTACAGAAGCCATGAAACAACTACAGAACTGCATACAGAAACAATCTGTAATCCCATACAGAAACAACTACAGAATCCAGAACAACTACAGACCTGGACAGAAACAACTAAGGAATCTATAATATGAAACAACTACAGAATCCAACAGAAACAACTACAGAACTGGTTTTAAAACAACTGCAGTAACTGACAGAAAACAACTAAGCAGAATCCCGATTTAAAAACAACTGCAGAACTGGCGAAACAACTGCAGAATCCGACAGAAACAACTACAGAATCCGACAGAAACAACTACAGAATCCGACAGAAACAACTACAGAATCCACAGAAACAACTGCAGAATCCGACAGAAACAACTGCAGAATCCGACAGAAACAACTACAGAATCCACAGAAACAACTGCAGAATCCGACAGAAACAACTACAGAATCCGACAGAAACAACTACAGAATCCGACAGAAACAACTGCAGAATCCACAGAAACAACTACAGAATCCACAGAAACAACTGCAGAATCCGACAGAAACAACTACAGAATCCACAGAAACAACTGCAGAATCCGACAGAAACAACTACAGAATCCGACAGAAACAACTACAGAATCCGACAGAAACAACTACAGAATCCGACAGAAACAACTACAGAATCCACAGAAACAACTGCAGAATCCGACAGAAACAACTGCAGAATCCGACAGAAACAACTACAGAATCCACAGAAACAACTACAGAATCCGACAGAAACAACTACAGAATACGAAACAACTACAGAATCCACAGAAACAACTGCAGAATCCGACAGAAACAACTGCAGAATCCGACAGAAACAACTGCAGAATCCGACAGAAACAACTGCAGAATCCGACAGAAACAACTACAGAATCCGACAGAAACAACTACAGAATCCGACAGAAACAACTACAGAATCCACAGAAACAACTACAGAATCCGACAGAAACAACTGCAGAATCCGACAGAAACAACTGCAGAATCCGACAGAAACAACTACAGAATCCGACAGAAACAACTACAGAATCCGACAGAAACAACTACAGAATCCGACAGAAACAACTGCAGAATCCGACAGAAACAACTGCAGAATCCGACAGAAACAACTACAGAATCCGACACAGAAACAACTGCAGAATCCGACAGAAACAACAACTACAGAATCCGACAGAAACAACTACAGAATCCATAGAAACAACTACAGAATCCGACCAGAAACAACTACAGAATCCGACGAAAAATAACTACAGAATCCGACAGAAACAACTACAGAATCCGACAGAAACAACTACAGAATCCACAGAAACAACTACAGAATCCGACAGAAACAACTACAGAATCCACAGAAACAACTACAGAATCCGACAGAAACAACTAAAGAATCCACAGAAACAACTGCAGAATCCACAGAAACAACTGCAGAATCCACAGAAACAACTACAGAATCCACAGAAACAACTACAGAATCCGACAGAAACAACTACAGAATCCACAGAAACAACTACAGAATCCGACAGAAACAACTACAGAATCCGACAGAAACAACTACAGAATCCGACAGAAACAACTACAGAATCCGACAGAAACAACTACAGAATCCGACAGAAACAACTACAGAATCCGACAGAAACAACAAAAGCAGACTAAAACATGATGTTCTGAAGCAACAAAGTAAAACAGGACATGAGCGTCAACAGAAAAAGTCCATAAAACACTAAAGTCTAGCTGACATATGCCGCCCTCTAGGGGACGACCCTGGCAACAGATTTATTCTTAAACAACAAATAGACTCAGTTCCAGTGTAACAAGCGGAGAAACATTTTACTTCTACCATGTATAACTCTCTTTAGAGATCACTCAGAACTATCAGTGTGCCTAAAACAAAAATTCCAATTTGCTATGCTAATTTTGAGATGAAAATTAATTATCAAAGTGATTCAGAGGCCCACAACGTATTTCAAACAATTAGATTAAATACGGTCCACAGGAATATTAACATGACACATTAGAGAAGGCCTCACAGCGCAGCTCTGTCAGGAGGCCCAGTGATGGAGAGGAGGAAAGAGGAACAGTGACAATGAGGGAGAAAGAGAAAGGGTTTGTATCCGTGTGTGTGTGTGTGTGTGTGTGTGTGTGTGTGTGTTACTTACAGGCATGGCGCTGTTGAGTGTGTTGTTGTATACACACGCTCTGAGGCTGAACTCCTGCAGACACGCATCAAACAGCTCCAGAGACTCGCAGACCTTCTCGTGGAAATCCTCCGCTGATTTATTAGCTAAGCTGAAGTACAGGTAATCTGAGTATAACCTGCACGAACACACACACACATACATACACACACACACACACACACACACACACACACAGGAATACAAGCTAATTTATTTGTGGGAGGAGAGATGTGCCATTCATGACAATCATGAAGATTAGTTTGGATAACAAGTTTACACTTTTTCACCCTTTAGTTTGCCATTTCCAGCTTTGCCTTTTATGGATATATGTGGGCGTGGTCACATCTAAATTAGCTGAGCTGCTTAGCAATTCTGAGTGGTATTTATTTAAATAGCCACATGAGAATAAAGATGCTTCGCTCATTTTTGGTCTGTGAAAACAACTTTAACACAAGGATTCTTGGAAACTTTCAAGCTTTCCCTCTTAATGAGCACTTGACAGCTTTTGTCATGTGGATTTGGGTTATCGAATAAACTCAAATAACCCCAAGCCAGAAACCCCACCATGAACTCAACTCCTGAGTCTCACCTCAGTTCCCGATGCTCTGCACAGTTCTAGCTTTAAAATGATTTCCATATATTCCTGAATTTCCTTTTTGAACTGGTACAATCTTAAGGTTGTTGAAAATCGTAAGAGAGAATTTCAGGACGTTTGTCAGAATTCAGTAAGGTGTTCGTGCTCTGGGACAAAGCAGAGACGTTAAAAACAAATGAAGCAAACTTGTAAATGTCATCACTGACTACAAAACCATCTTAGCAATGCAAAAGTTATTCATAAGTGGATCGGGGCTGGCGTCCTAGACTTTGTAGGGGGTTTGAGTCCAAAAATGTATGAAGAAGAATTAATACAGTTTGTTGCCGCAGACCTTTCTGAACTGGTCCTGAGTCCTGCTTCCTTATGATCACAGACAGTGGATATTGTGGATGATAGCGCGGTGATTCCCAACCTCTACAGCGCTACTTAGTGAATCTACGTGGCTGTATTTCAGCTTGACATGTAGTGCCCTACCTGTGGAACCTGGACTACAGTGCACTTAAATAGAGAAGACGAATCGATGTGAGGCTCGACCCGAGAGTGCTCAATGTTCACTAAGTACTTATTTACCACTAGCAACGCTGAGATAGAAAAGGTGAAATTCCGGATTTAAATTTTAATAAGAAGGATACTCCTAAGCAGGAACCCAAAACGGCGGGATTATAGTACATTGTAACATTTCATAGCTAACATGTAGCCAATTTTAGAGATCAAAGCACGTGATGTCACAAAGTCATGTGACTGAGAACCATCGAGAATTTTAATTCAGAACGAATCAGTCCGTAAACGTGAGGGTGGATCCCGAGTCTACACCTCAAATTAGCAGGATTTTAATCCTGATAACTAGATCTTCGATATCAGATTCAACTATTCTGTAAAAGACGAGGAAAGAATAACAGTCTGATCATTCAATAAAGGAAAACGACAAGCTTCCTCTTCCTCAATCAGCTCATTCAGATATTCAGCACGCTGCGTGTGTGTTTTTCTCCACACACGAGTGGATTTATTTAAAACTCTGATCTCTCTTTCAGCTCGTTCCCTTTTAATTACGATGCTCACGGAAAGAGAAAGTGAAATGTCTGAATGTACGCTAAAATTACAGCCTTTTAGGATTATCAGCGGGGGCGATGTTCACCACACACACACACACACACACACACACACACACACACACACACACACACACAACCTGAACTGCTTCTTATGTCTCACACCGATACATTCCTGAAGAATTATTGTCTCAATGTTATCTAAATGACATGTTTGACTATTCACTGTTTGGTAGATAGATGGATAGATAGACGATGTGTTTTTCACTTGATAAAGATCCGAAGATCATGTTTTATGTCGCATGTATTTACTTCGAAAAAGCCCTGACTCGATACCTTTGCAGATTCAAAGTTCAGACAATGATTAGAAGTAGCATACTGTATGCACAGGCTGTGTGGTTATGAGTGCTTCTGTACTGCAGGGGGCGCTGGTACAATTTCATGACCATTCAATGACATCTTTATGTCTGTCCATATTTCTACCTTATCTTTCTGTATGTTTGTTTGTCTGTCCGGTTGATTTTTTTTTTTTTTACAGCAGCTGAACAAAACACAAATGAATTAAACTTCTTTGTCCTTCAGTATTCACCTGAAGATAAACCTGAGCCATAAATTAAATTTAAGTAGAAGGGATGTTATGAGCAGTTATACAAAATACAAAGAGTATGGAGAAGATACAGAAACGACCGTAATGTTCCATAAATACAGTATGATGTTAGTAACAGTTATGTGCTGGATTTAATCATCTACTTTGTATTTGGCTAATGATGAAAGAAGTCCAACTGAGTGTAAACAAGGCGTCAGATACTCGACCTTACAGAATGGGATTTCTGTGTATTAATAAGTGAGACAGAGAGTTCTGCTGTACAGAGAGACACACAGACATGGACGTGGACTTCAACCTCAAATAATAATAATAATAATAATAATCATCATCATCATAATATCACTGATTACATTAAAGATCAGCAGATTATTATTAGATTTTAAATTTGTACTATTTCTACAAACCCTTTAACCATCAACAACGAGTACTAAAACCAGTATGTATTTATATGTCCGCTCCTCGTTGCTTTGGAAAAAAAATTGGACTGGACCTGCTTTGATTAAATATATACCTGTCATATTTCACAGATTCCAGTCGAACATCGTATACGTCTAAATGAGTTGAAATGTTTGCTTTAAGCTGTGCCTGAAGGAATTGTATGTGAGGTGGCGGGGCTTAAAGCATGCTCACAAATCTTTTCTTCCGTCATTATAAATACAGATAGTGAAAAATATTAAAACACAGAGGAGGTGTTAAATAGTACAAGTGACACTTGTAGTGGTGCTTGGTGGTGGTGCTTGGTGGTGCCGGGGATCGAACCCCCCGACCTTCTGATCAGTAACCCAGAGCCTTAAAGGTTTCTTTTTTCTTTCTGATCACAGTAACACAAACAAACCACACCGATGCATCACAGTCCCGTTTTAATAGATCACGTTGTGCAAAAATATATGCACCCGAAAGTCTATAAAAAAGATTATAAAATTATCTAAAATAAAAAATATATATTATTTAACTATCATGTTGTGTATATATATATATATATATATATATATATATATATATATATATATATACACACACACACACACACACACACACACAGAGAGAGAGAGAGAGTGCAAGATATTCTGTATTCAATAAAACATCTTTAAAAAGTATCTTAAATGTCAACTATTTCATACACACTTTGTTGTTTTTACTGCTTTTTGCAGCTCTTCTCTACACCATAAATCATTTATCATGAGAGTTTATCAGAGACAGAAAGCACTTTTTGACCCTGAGAGCGGTACCAAGGACGCTCCAGACGTCTGATACCAGCCCAGTAACATTCTGTCCCTAAACCACCTCACTAAGGCTTAGGGTTAGACTGCAGGCTATAATATAAAGAAAACTCATTCCTCGATCAAAATCATGCACAACTCATTCATTAGCTTTCTACGAGCCTTTTCCATGTGACATGTGGGCGTGGTTAATGAGACATTCACAGTAATGTAATATTTGACCTCTGACCTCTCGACGGGGTCTCTCAGGATGGCGACGAAGCGCGCTTCGGGCTGAAGGGCGTGGATGAAGTCCTGGGTCAGGAAGGGAGGCTCCGGCTCCGGGGCGTCGCCATAGAGATAAGACCAAGCGTTGTTGTCCCACATGGTGGAAGCGCTGGCCTCGCCTGCCAATCACAAACCACAAGAGTTTGAAAGCTCTGAGAAACTCGTGAAGACATTCTGTGTTGATCGGGCGCGGTTAATGCTGATTACGCAAAATGTTTCAGAAAGTGCGAAATTTCAGAAATATTATCAGAGCATTCTAGATCTAATCAAACATGGGGGGGGGGGGGGGGGGGGGGGATGAATCAACATCCTTTTCACTTTAGCACTTTATTTTTTTCTTTTCTTTATCCAGTTAGAAAATCTCAGGGTTTAAGATTTTAAGATTAGCGGTACAACATGAAATGCTCTGGGTGTATATAAAAAAAATAAAAAAAAGAGGTGATGCTGTGTAATCAGAAGTGAGACTCGTACGGCGAGATAAAATCAGACGAACACGATGCTGGTGAGAAACACGTACTGGGAAAATAAGCTGTGAGTTATCTGATAGCAGACTCGACATTTAAGCCTCGACGCTGCAAATAACAAGAAATAAACACTGCACCGACACCCAAGCGGCAAAAGTGTAAAGCTGCACATGTGCATTTTTAAACATTTATGTTTGAAACTTGTTACCATGTTAAAGATGGAGCTGACTGTTTAGGATTTCATTCAGAATTCATTCATATAGCATTCATTGAATTTATATGATTTATCCTGTGTACAGGGTCGCGGGGGGGCTGAAGCCAATCTCACGGGACAGGGTACAGCCTGGACGGGGTGCCAATCCATCACAAGTCTCACACACACACACACACAATATGGGGAATGCCCATTAACCTAACTTGCATAACTTTGGAACTGTGGGAGGAAACCAGAGTACCCAGAGGAAACCCACAACAGAAACATGCAGCCTCCATACACACAGACCTGAGGCCAGAGTCAAACCCTCAGCCCTGGAGACGCAAGGCGACTGTGCTAACCACTACGCCACCGTGCTGCCTTTATTCAGAATTTTTTTTTTCTTTTTATCTAACTCCTAGTTCTGATTAGATTTTATCTAATCTAGCTCTGATTGTACATATTTTAACTAATAAAAAGTTAAATTAATGCAATTTATTTCATTATTTTCCTGATTACTTTATAATTTTATCATCATCATGTAATCATGTCTATGTCTTATTATTCTAAAAGGCCAGAAAGTATTTTTTTTTTTTTTAAAGAGCTTTAGCGAACAGGGGTGTGCAAACCGTTATGACACATTACGTGAACAGTACATTCTGGATTCTGATTGGACAGGCGGCAAAGTAGTGCAGCTGAAAATCACAGATTTATTCATAGCCAGTATGCTCATTATTATACTTCGTGTTAAAATTAGAAAGAAGGACGCATCGCTTGATCGCTTACCACACACCCATGCACACGCACACACACACACACACACACACACACACACACACACACACACACACACACACACACACACACACACACACACACACACACCCATGCACATGCACACACACACACACACACAATAGTGTCCTAGGTCAAAGTTCATCTGTAACTACACAGCCATTTGAACTGTATGTTTATAACAATATATAATATTGTTATTATATATTGAATATATAATATAAAATAACAATTTGTTTTAAACCTTTTTGCAGGCAGGTGTGAAAAAGCATGCATTGTTCATGACTGAGGAAAGGTTTATATGACATGTATGGAAGGAGTCTCCAGTGCCAGCGCGTCTTTAAAGTCAGAGGTAAAGCTGTAAGTAAAAATTTTCTTATATATTTTTTTATTTTTAATAAACCATTTTGCCGGACTGCTGAGGTCTAAGAGGAATAAAACACTTCAGATTGTGCTGTTGTATAAAAATAGTCCAGACAGTAGCGGGTCCTCCGCTTCATCACACACTCATGTCACTCATTACTTTCCTTTTTTTTTATTTTTTTTTTATTCTATACTGTATATCATTCATATTTAAAGCTGCAAATGATTTGCTAAACTCATTTCCAACCTGATTTGATTCCTCTGGTTGGCCGGTTTGTTTGCGACACGCCCCTTACATATAATCAATCTGGAGAATTGTCTTCAATTTTCTTTCTTGGAAGAATCTCAAAAAGCTCATGCACTGTACATAGGGCACGTTTAGAAATATTATTTTTCCAACATCACTCAAGACTTAAGATTTCCACATGACGGCATGATCGTACCGGTGATAATGCCGGCCCGGTGGACTCCTGCAGGCTTGTGGGCCAACATCTGGCTCTGAATGTGATGCGCTGGAAGATCAAACAGGTCCAGATAATCCTCCACCGGATAGCGAGCGTGGAGTCCATCGCTGGGACGGATTATACCTGCAGTGAGGAAGAACAATCACGAAACATAGACGCGATTATGATGAAACTCTTTATACGGTACGTAGATTACTACAGTGCTAGAAGGCTGATCTTTCTGGAGATGCCACATGCTAATGAGCAGATCTGATAATCCAAAAATGAGGAAAAATGCAGGTTATGTTTGTGTCAAAGATTATCATCAGTCTGAGTCATGAGGAATGTTCTGAAATAACTGTTTAGTTTGGAATTATCTGATCTAGCCGCACAACAACTTGGCAACTTTTTTTTTTTTTTTTTTACACCAGTGCATCCTTTTAATTCTGTCCAAACAAAATACCTTCTGACTGCTTTTCCCAAAATCTCTTCCAAAATAATCTTCATCTCTTTATTGTCTTTAACTTTTCTCTCTTCTGTTTGGAACAAAGGTATTTTTATCCAATAAAAACAGAGTCCCTGTTTCTGTGTGTGTGTGTGTGTGTGTGTGTGTGTGTGTGTGTGTGTGTGTGTGTGTGTGTGTGTGTTGGGAGAAAGGGGTCTGTGTGAAAAAAATATCATCAGTGTGTGTTGACACTTGAACTGATTAAGATTTAGCTCAGTAGTCATGAGTTCCCGGTGTGAGGCGATCGCGTCCTGTAGTGAGGAGAGCGCCGCTCGTGCTCGTCATTCTCTCTGCATCTACTTGTGCTTAGTTCTGGCTCTTCTACTGGTTTTCCCAGAAATGCCCCCTTTTATTTAATAACCTGGTAAGTCCAGTAGTACCACGGCATGCGAACTTAAGAATTCTGGCCTTAAGAACTGAAATTATGCAAGAAATTTTTCTTCGTTCGCTCAATTTTTCGATTTCGAGCGAATGAAGCGAGCCGGACCGAACGCCGGCTAAGTCGCGCTTGTTCAAAACATTTGCGTCAGTGGAAAGCCGAGTGTTTTTTTTTGTATTGGTTTTATTGCATTTTGTGTAAGATTTAGTGAAGACACAACAGTCCCAAGAATGTTATCAGGGACGGCAGCAAGAAGAAAACGGAGTCACTTTCAGTTTGGTTTTTGAAGCAGCCGGTGCCGAGAGGAAGCATAAATTAAGGTTAAGTGAGGTTTAATGTCTATTTAAGTCATATTTTTATTCATCGACATGTCTTTTATAAATGTTTAATTGTTTTTAAATGCAAAAATATGATTATAGTGTTTTGTGCGGCTGGAACGGATTATCCGCATTTACATTATTTCCTGTGGGACAATGCGTCTCACAATACGAACTTTCACCTTAAGAAGTCGCCTCCGGAGCGGATTACATTTGTACACCGAGGTGAAGTGATTCAATTCACAATACTTAATTCACATTTTGATTCAATGTACAATACTTAATTTGTGACTCAAACTGATATAATTCAATTCAATTCAATTTTATTTGTATAGCGCTTTTAACAATTGTCATCGTCGCAAAGTAGCTTTAGAATCATTTAACAATGAAAAGAATTATTCAAGTTTGTATGAAATGTGAGTGTGTGAATCAGAATGATCAGATGGTCCCTGATGAACGAGCCGAGGGCGACGGTGCTGATGGAAAAACTCCCTGAGATGGTAACAGGAAGAAACCTTGAGAGGAACCGGACTCAACAGGGAAACCATCCTCATCTGCGTGATAACAGAGAGCAGGGATTGATCTGCACTCATACTGTGTGTTAGGAGGCTGCAAGTTCAGTAGAACAGAAGTTAACAGATGTTAATTGATGTTAATTCAAAATAGTTAATTAACAATTCAATTTGATTCAGAAGACTTAATTTGCAATACAGTAAGTCTCCGATTTAAAAAGGGGAAGACAGAAAATGCCTGTCCTGTAAAGCTGTCCTGATGGTGAATAATAATAAATTTCTGATGTCCACAGTCCAATACGGTGGAAAACAGCTCTGAGACAAAATGGCATCTGGGATTCCCCACATGATGTAAAGTTGCAGAGACGACACTGTTACATTCCACACGTCAGTGAGATGCATTTCCTTTCACGCGATTTCGGTTTTCGGCCACATGTTGGCAGTGTTGGGAAAGGGGGACAGCGATTTAGTCGAGTTGATTGGTATGGTATTCAAAAACACTCGTAAACCAAATCAAATCTTCCCATAAGAAACAATGAAAACTCAAATAATTCGTTCCACAGCCCAAAAAAATAAATACAGAAAAATAGTTAATACAATATATACAATAAAAATTAAAGAAATTAACCTGCACTCTACTTTTAAAAAAAGTTTAAATAAAAGGCAGGGTGTAAAGGCGAGAGAGTGTGTGTGTGTGTGTGTGTCGCTGTGTGTGTCGGTGTCAAAAAACGATTTGGTTCCTGATCTTGATTCAATTTGTTTTTTTCACTTATTTGAACAAAAGCTGAATGAAAAAAAAGTCTGACTAAAAATGCTTCATCATGAAAAACACTGCATTTGTGTGGGTGCATGTGTGTGCGTGTGTGTGCGAGCGTGTGTGTGTGAGTAGTAAACGCAGTGTGTTGCAGGTTCATCATGTCTAATGTCTTAAATATTGAAGGAAAAAGGCGGCTTTACACACAGATGTCACTTCAAACACAGCTTCCGTCTGTGTGATAAAATCTTATATAAAACAGGAAACTGTGGCTTCCCATATTAATTTGTGTGTGTGTGTGTGTGTGTGTGTGTGTGTGTGTGTGTGTGTGTGTGCACGCACGGTCATCAGCCATCTCTGCAGAGTCTTTAACCAGCTGCGTGCTTACAATGTAGTTACATATAAAAAGCCGGCTGCAGGTGGTGTGTGTGTGTGTGTGTGTGTGTGTGTGGTTAGCAATTAGCTGCGAGTTGTGGTGCTGTGAAGAGGTT